>VWZX01000349.1:2689475-3070868 GCA_013399015.1 Galbula dea | reverse complement strand
TTTTTTCTCCCTTCCCCCCCCCCCCAATCTGAGCTCGTCTGCTGCTATCTGTGTTGCTCAGCCTTCCTGACCTATGCAGCAGCTCAGGAGGGGTGGTATGAGCTCTTAAAGTTCTGCAGGGAAAAATTTAATCAGAAAAATAATCACCTTGCTTGCAGTGGAGAGAAAGAAAGGAGGACTCAGCACGCATGACAGAACATGCGTGGACCACCAGAAAAGCGTGGTGAGGTTGGAAGGTGGTAGAGCTCTTTTTTAGAACAATTTGATAAGAAGGCAAATGTCTAAAAGGAAAAGGAATCCGAAAAGAGTGTTGAAGTGCCAGAATGCACCAGCTAATAACTTTAAATAGTTCATTGAGTCTTCCGGAATTTTTTTTGTTCTTCTTCAGGAATAATCTGCTTACATCGTTAAGACCTCAGCTAAGCTCGGTAACACAAATTACCAGATGTTGTATCCCTTAGTTTTTTCCATCAAAAGACCAACCACCAAGCTTGTTGAAAGAGAGAGGTCATTGTCCTTCCTTGGCAATAAAACTATTTTTGCAACTCCTAACAAATGCACTGAGAATATCTTTCAGCTGTAGAGGGGATCCTATCTCCTGTTTCTTCCAAGTTTCCCTGTTTGGCTTTGTTATTTTCTAATAATGCACTCATGTGTAAGCTAATAATGTGAACAGAGGGAAAATGAAGAGTTTAAAAAAAAAAGAAAAAGCAGAATGAATTAGGGCAATTGAGGTCGCTCTCTTTCATTTTTGCTGGAAGGATTTTAGCCCTAGTTTTTACCTTATCGCTTATTACACAATTTATGATAAAATGAGATGTGATTCCATTCTTATTGTTGTGCTATAGCCTATTGAACATGCATATATAGAATTCATTTCAAATTTAAACACTATCTTAATTATAAATTGAATAAAATGGACAACCTATCAGATTCCCTAAATTGCATTCTAACAAATAATTTCATTTTCCATTACTTTTCCACCAATGATATACTGGGCATAACAATGTTGAGAATACACCCTGTTCCTCTACTTTAATTGAGCCAGAGATTTTGCAATGTGACAACTGTTTCTCTGTGGGCATGTGTGTTGCTTACCATTTGTTCCATAAACTGGTTTTTAGATTTTTTTAGGCTATATTAAACCCTAGAAAGTATACGTATAAAAATGTTATTTTACTTCATCTTTTAAGTCTTATTCGACCACAGGTATTACAATTCACAGATTGTAGTTTTACTTTCACAGCTTGGTTTCAACTAGGTTATTCAGTTTTCAAACATATGTACAACTCTGATTCTGTAAGGATTTTTAACTTATGTAGGATCTGAGGTCAGAATGTGGTCCATACCTTAGCAGGAATTTGAAAGATAGTGGCAAAAGTGATCTAATAAAATAACTGACATCTGTTCATCACACTACATTTTGCAAAGTAATTTGGAATTTAGATAATATTTTCTATGGTAGACCAGTCTGGTAGAATTAAAAAAAAACCACAACAAACCAAACAACAAAATAAATAAAAAAGGCATTAAAATGTTTAGTGATGCTCTATACTAACTTTTTAGAGGCATTTTAGGAATTAGAATGTGAAAATAAACTATAAGTAAATACACCAAAAATAATGCCAGCAGGGAAAAGGATAGGAATGTGTATGTTGGCTGCCTTATACAACCTGTGACTTTCATTCTGTATATAAACTTTATCACTTACCAAACACAACTTTACCATATACTTCTGTCTTAATATCTCAAAATTACAGTGCTAAAACATAGAAGATTTGATAGGTTTTTTTGTTATATTGTCTAAACTTTCTAATTAAACTTCTGTGTATTTTAAGATTTCAGAAGTATTTCAACCAAATGTAGGCTGTTTTTTACACCTGGCAAAAGACTGACTGTATTTAAAAATAGCTAAACACCTGCTTTTTTTAACATGCACTTTATAGTTTATTTAGATTTTTAGCTGTTTCATTTGGCTTCACTGAGCAAATACACCACTGAACCCTGATTTCTCAAAGGACTTAAAAGTTATACTTTCAATATTACTATTTTTATATAATATTAAATATTATTTAAATGCTAAATTCAGAGAGCTAAACAATGCTAAATTGTTACACTTTTGAGTCTAGTGTTAAGCCACTTGAGCAAACATTGAGACCTGTCATCAGAAGCAAAAGTGTACAACAAACACATTTGAATGTTACTACTTTAGCATTGTTCCCATGTCATATAGATGATTATATTCACATTCCTCTAACTTCTTTTAGAAGGATCCTTTAATTGAATTTCTCCAGCTTTTTTCGTGGGATAAATTACTTACAGATCTGTGTAGTGTTAAACTGGCAAAAATAAATAAATAAAATACTTGTTGCATCTCAAAGGGTGTTTCTCCCCTTCTGAAGTTTGCAAATAAGGCATAAAATCTAACAGTGCCTGAGAAATTCTAGGAACAAGCTGAAGTATCCCAGCAACGTAGCAGTGAAGATACCTCTGAGCTTTAGACACAATGCTATTCCTCTTTATAAAGTATAAAATACGAAATAGAGTTTTGTCCAACACAAAACCTAACAATTTTTAGCGATCCCCCCTCCCCCCTTGAAATGCTTTGCTATCGCCGTAACTCGATCTGTTATCTCCCAAATAGTTTCAACTCCGTTAATGTGTGCATGTACTTCCCTCCCCCCCACTTCTTATCAGGCTCTCGGCAGCATTTGTGATTCATAGCAGTCATCAAAGTGATAATAAACTCATTCACAATACTAACAAACATGGGGCTCCCAGTTATTTACGAGGCAAATTCACTGCAACGCCGGGCAGTGGAACAGGGGAGAATCAAGATGGTGTTGATTGATAAATTGACAGGTTAATTTACAAGTGGATAATAGGAGTTAGCCCCAGCGGGAGCGGCGGCAGCGCCCGTGCTCTAGCTTGGCTGCACTGCCATCTGTCTGGAGCCTGGGAAGCTGCAGGAGCCAGGCGGGTCTCCGGCAGACGCACACCCGAGCTTCCTAAATGAAAGACAAAGACCCCTCTTTAGGGCAATTATTTGTTTGCTGTCTCAGCACACTGGACATCTCCTGCCTTGCATCTCCTGGCCAGCCACATGGTGCAGGCATACCAACAGGCTTTCGTTGCTTAAAATGCTAAGTGTTTCTAAGGTCCTGGAGTACTTTTCCTTTTAATTAAGGGGAGAGGATAAACGTTTTTGCAGTTTACAGCAGGACAGACCGTTTCGTGCTGTTCACATTTGCTTAAAAAGTAATTACGATATTTTATATTTGATATCCACCTGAAATATAGTTTTGAAACTGCTGGATTTAAAGTAATTTTTATTTAAAACTTACTTTTTACTTAGTTTAAGATTAACTTATTCCTCTTTCTTAAAATATATACATTTTGCTGTTGTCTGTTTGGCTGAGAGGGACTTAGCTTTGTAACCGAATAGTTTTATTTAGTTGGGAGCACTGAATAACTTCTGTGAGTCTTCTCATTTTTGTAATCCCTAGGAGCCATTTTTGTGGCAATCAATCACTGTTTTTATGTCATTAAGCATTTAACTAAACTGGTTGTTGGCTTCCCCACGATGACCTGGAATTTCATGGAATTCAAGATCAAGGAAGAGTTGCCATTATGTGACTTTGAAGTTAATATGTTCCAGTCTTGCATTTTAGCATTAAGAAAGTTTTATTGGGAAAATAAAAGGAGTGGTCAGAAATAGTTTTCATTTTGCAGTAAGTGTCAAACACTAGAAGAACTGGTTTTTGTTTGAAATAACCTAGCATGCTTAAGCTGCAGTTGCCAATTGTACATCAGCTGCCCTGTGCCTCCAGCACAGGGTGAGCTCAGAACTGGATTCCTAAAAGCCAGGCAATAGTAAGTGCTTATGTTTCCTGTCGTTAGCCTGTGTAAGCACGTGTGTGTTACACTGCATGGCAGTTTCTGGGAACACGAGTTCTGCAATACCCGGTGGGACTCTGAATCCTGGGATTTACCTCTGCAGCTCAAGATCTGACTGGGTAAAAGACATAGCACTTGAAAGCCTGCTGATTTTGTTTTCTCTTAAACTTGTTAAATCCAGGGATACTTAAGACACCTCTCAGACTTGGGTTTGTATTCCCAGTTGCTCCCGAAGACCCAGTGGAGAGCAGTAGATGCTGGTGGGCTTGCACAGAATGTAAATTGTTGTAGCTTGTCTCTGGTGAACAGTAGTGATTTGTAATGCTCTAAATGAAGTTCTGAAAGCATTCAGGGGAAAATCCTTTCCTCCACGCCTGGCCCAAATGTAGAGGCTTGATGAGGGGGATCTCCGCAGGCAGTAGGGGAAGGAACAAACCTTCCCTTGCATGAGCCACAGACCAGCTTGGCCATAGTCTCTAAGCTATAGGCACCCTCCTCTGTGGCTTTGCCTGTCTGTCAAAGGATAAATTGCTGGTGGATCTGCATAGTAACAGAGATCCTGGCTCTGCTATTGCTTACTCCAAACCCAGTGTCAGCAAAGAGGACCCCCTACATGCCATCATGGAAAAGAATGTCGTGATGCTCTGTTAAAACTCTTCAGTGAGACAGTATTGTTTTCTAATGCTTTACTGATCAGCAGCATGTTCTCTCATTTCTATGAAGCAGGCTGAACTGCTCAGGAGCTGCATCTGGAGCAAAACTAACACTTTTTTTTAAAAAACAAAACAAAACAACAAAACCTCAGACTCTGGAGACAAAAGTCAGTACTTCTTATGCACAAAAAAACAGCCAGTGAAAGTTTTTAAAAGACAACAAAAACACTGGAAAATTGGGCTCTTACACGAAGAAATTTTAAAATAATAACCTTCCAATTTTTACTGATGGGTTAAGAAGATATTACTGGTAATTTTTACCAAACAAAGGACTAACTGAATTTAGCACTACTAATGCTGCTCATCTTTGCACCTCAGCATTTTCTCTTAACTTATCTTGGATGATTTTTGTATGTGGTGATTTTTAGTGGAAGAAATTAGGTTTGTTGCACAGAGTCATTTAGAGAAAACCAGAAGAAAACCCAGTGCCTAGGAAGACAGGTACTAATTTACTTGAAACAAAAAAATCTGAGTAACAAAAGAACCAAGATTATCTTGAAGTATGATAGCTGGAAAGAAGAGCAAAGTTTTAAAGCAGCAGGAGAGATGAGGGTTCACATGACAGGAGTTTGTGCAAGTTAATGTGAATCATCCTGATCCACTATTTTAGCTCATGGGCTTGGCGGCTCTCTCAGCATGGATTTAGCACCCTCTTCACCTGGTTTGGGTCTGTTTGTTTTGTGCTCGCTGTCCATTGTGGTATTGAGCTGATTTAGGGTTGGATTTTTTTTCTCCATGTCTTTAATTTCTTTTGAGCCATCTGGACAGTGATAGGTTTGTAGGGTCACAGATTATAACAGCTATTAAAAATTAATTTGAAATCACTCTAATAAGACTCCTTTTGCAAACACAGTAACAATAACAATGCAGTAGGAGTGAGAATGATGTTTGGTACTGTTTTTTATAAAAAATCTAGACAGAACTGTGAATGTTTAAAAAAGTGTCTATATGTGTGTATATATGTATACACACCTGTAGGTGTTCCCAGCTCTCACATGAGTTCAGGTAGATTCTTTCTGATGCTGCAGCACAGGGCGACAAAAACATGAAATGAAAAAGATGCAGATACATTTAAATCTCTCTCTCTCTGACACATGTGTAATCATAGCGAACAACAGGTGAGTTACAAGAAGAGAATACTTAGACTGATTGATTTTCATTAGTAATTGCTTCTCATTCCATATGTCACATCAAAGCATGGTGGTATTGGGTTTGGAAAGGAGATCAATACAAGGAGATAGGACTGATCCTTGCTATTCAAGAGGAGTTTCCAAATTCAGTGGATGACATAGGATAAAAGTGACCCTGGATTTGCTGTGACTGTTTTCTGAAGTTTAGCCAGACAGATTGCACACAAAGAAAAAAATGGATAGACTCTGGCTTTGTACAAAAAATGTTCTCCTAGCTGAAGCTGATTTAAAAACTTAGATATTCTTTTCAACTATAATGCTTGAAGATTGTCTTGACTTCTCTTTATTATTCAGAATCATTTCAAGTAAAAGTGCACATCTCCTCTCAGTAAACATATTTTATGAATCAATCCATGCAAATAATGCTTTCTTCAGTTGTGCACTTCCTAAAATAACATGTTGACATCAAATCATCCTGCTTTGAAGAGTTTGTAATAAATAATAATCAATGCTGCAGACTGAAGGATGCATCAATTATATTTATTTTATCTACAGTTGAGACTCTCTCGGTTGTATATTTTTCCCTTATAATTTTTCACATTTTATTGTAAAGTGTACTTCAGTCTAATTGGAAATGTGGCTACTGACTGCTGATTGAGACAAAATTGCACTTTGTCTGAAACAAAAATTGAGTTCTATTATGTGAAATATAAAATATTGCAATAGTCTTGCAGGATTATTCTAGAATGTGGTTTATCAGAGACAAGAGAGAACTATAGAACAGGTAATGTAAAGAAATGAAACTTGACACAAAAAATTGGAAAATGCTGTTTGAAATTGAATTCAAAGGGGAATAAATTTGGGAGATTATTAATGTTATGGAAAAATAGCAACAAGCTAGCTTTGAGATTGTGAAACTTTTAAATTAAAGAGGTTTTGGAAACCAACTAGTGACTAGAACATTATTTTAATCTTTTGTATGGGTATGTGCAAAAGATTGAAACTTTTAGGCGATTTAGGATCAGTATATTCTCAGTAAATAGAATGAGTGTTTCATGGAGGCTTTCATTCTTTTCAGAGTTGAAATGCATCTTGAATATGGTATTACAGAAAAGAGAGCAGCAGATCTAGTAGATATGTCCTCAGTTATAAAGATTTCTGGGGACATTTCAGGGGAGAAAAGATCATAGATGTCATCAGAATTGAACAAAAGAAATTCCCTTTCAAAGAGTATAAAATTCCCCTCCAGTCTATGTCCTGTTTTGAGCCTTTAAGAAGTAGTGTTTGAGCCCATGGGGAGAGACTGCTTGCTACCTTGTAATTTCATATGATTTGAAATGTGACACCCGCTGGTCTCCTATGTGGGATCACTTAGGAGAATCACCAACTATCTGTAAGCCCTGGTTGTCTAGCTGGTTATCTTGAGCTAAAATCCCTTCTAACATTAGTGCTACATACTAGCATAGGTAGGGGGTTATTTTAGTATTGGCTATCAATATGTAGATGTGATTCTAGTAAATCTGTTCTTTACTTTAAGGAAGTCAAAGTTCCTGTAGTACTTTATTCAACTAAAGCAAATGTTAGAAGTAAGCACCAGATCATAATATTATCTGCTTAGCTCTGTGGAGTGGTAGGCTAAGGTAAGAAAGATGCAAAACAAGTTATCAAATCAGACAAAGGCACCTAATTAAAACATGATTGCTGAGGTCTACGAAAAATACAATTAAGTTGTAAGCTAAAGAAAATGAGGTGGCAAAGTTAATGTATTTGCCATTTATCTCTTGAGATCTCAGTTCAAAGACTCACTTGCAAATCCTACAGGATCAGCTCTTTCAGATCCTACAGCAGTCCAATAGATTTAAAATTAGATTGGACTCATCCAAAGATATAATGTGTGAATGTAAAGAAACCATTCTGAAAATAAAAATAGCATACTGGCTCTCATTGCTGTGCATCTTCCCAGAATGCAGCATTCACTATTGCCTCATGCAGACAGAATAAAACTGAACCAAGGAAATCCAGGTGCAAATCACACTTCAAGGTATTCAAAGGAAGTTCTGGTGTTAGAGCGAAAATGTTCTATCTCTGTGCAGAATAGGTTGTTTTTGTTGACGATCTCCTCTCCTTCCCAGTTTAAGTAGCCAAAAGATCTACATTGTAGTTGATTTAATTATAATAGTTATCTTTACTGTATATCGTCATATTTTCTCAGTATCTTTAAGACTAATTTATATATTTCTTTCAATTTATTTTTTTAATTATTGCTGAATTGCAGATCAAGAAGGGGGATTGTACTTGTAGGATGAAAATAGTGAGACTTAAGCATCTGAATTCAAAATTCAGGTCTGTCACCCATTTCCTGTGTGACAAGACATGTAACCTGCATGTTCTGTGAGTGCTCAGCAGAAAAAAAATGAGTTTGAGCCATGTTATCTGGATGCTCTGACTTGGGCATGAAAGCATCTTATTTTGATTTCATTCAAGGAATGTCGAGCATGTTTCTGTGGTCAGGTTGAAGTTGATTTAGGCTTATGGCTTGGCCTACAAAAGCACAGGGTGGCACTTGTCACCTGTTGAATCATTGTATTCAACAGCTCACGACTTTGTGGTGTTAGGCACAGAGAGCAACACCTGTCATAGAGGGGTAGGTATTTGACAATTAATGCATATTGGTTTTTATAGTGATTTTTGAGCTGGTGAGAGACTGGGCAGAACAGAAGTTAAATATTTATTTCAAGCAAAGATGGCCCCTCTCCTCCCTTCAAAGATTGACCCTGTTCCAGTTCTTTTATTTTATTCTTCCCATTAGTTTTTGACAGTCTGTGTTGGAGATATTTCTTGCCAAGATGAAAGTCACCTCTCTATCACAGTGCTCTGTCAGTTCCTTTTAAGGAGTTAAGTGCACTGTGAGTTTGTAGGAACAATGAACCCCGCTCATTCTTGCAGCTGTCTGTAAAAATTTATTTTATTATTCTTGTTTTGTGGAACAAAATTAGATGGTTTTAGTTACTTTCCACAATTTGTTGGCACTGTGGCTAGGTACAGTATTTTAAGCATTATGTCATGCCTGTGTGAAACTGAACAAATAATCCATAAATATCTCAGTATACCTGAGCCTTCCTGCTGTAGTAGCAGTATTGGTTGCAGATTAAAAAAATGTGTCTCAAACCTCATGTGGGGCAGAGGTGAAAGAACCACAGACTGTGGTGTGCTGTCCTACTTTCCCACTCTTCCAGCTCATGTTTCAATGGAAAGTAAGATTTGCATTCTGGGCTGAGGTCTGCCCAGCACCATGCAGCCCTAATTCGATGGCGAATTAGTTTCCTACTCCTGTACAACCTCCGTTCCTATGAATTCAAACCTAAAAGGGATATTTTCCTCATGAGTGACCTTGCACTTTTCCTCTTGTTGCCTAGAGGAGAGTAGGATCAGTGAGCAATGCTTGATGACACACACCATACTCCTGTTCCTCGCTGCTCCTGCACTCCAGCCACTACAGATTGTAAAACCACATGTCCACAATCAGTGATAAAAATAAACCCTGTACTGGGAGGTGACTAGTCGGCTTCTGCCGCATTCAGATAGTCCAGTCTGAAATGTTGAACAAGCAAGGGGAAAGTGCATCAAGCAACAGTAGGGGATGCTGAAGTTGGGAGACTGATATTTCAGCTATGCTATTGTCTTCCAGCTCCAGGGGATATTTGTTATTCCTGAAGTTTTCTATGCATAGTGTGCATTAAAAAAAAAAAATAAACAAAACACCATGTTGTTACAGCTGGAGAGAAAAGCTGTATGTTGAGCAAGTAAAGACATTGAACTACTAGAGCAAGGGCAGGAGGCGAAAGCGAAGGTATGTTCTGTTGTTTTCTTTGAGTAAAGGTGAAGGCAAAGGGGAGTTTTAGCAGCTGTTCCTTGTGGCAGAAAATCATCCCTGATTGTCTGTAGAACAGAGGCATATGAGTGTCAAACAGATACTGTAGATCCACAAAGATATATCCTGACCTGCATGCCTGCTGGATGAGCATGTCATGACTGTAATTTTGTCATGGTAAAAATGTCAAAAGTCATGAAAATCCAGTAAAAAATGAAAGAGAAAAGTCACTGGTAAGTTTTGAAGTAATCAAATGACCCTTGTGGACCTGGATTTCTCTAATCTAATTTTTGTAAGGTCTGAAGGGTGGCTTATGCACCTTCTATTAGGCAGTATCTAACCCTTACCTCTTAGAGTCTTCATGTACACATTCTTTTAGCAATCTCTCTGTGCAAGGTTGTGCAGTACCTCCTTTAAGATGGTGATGGTAGAATAAGAAATGCCTGTGCTAGGGCCCAGCTGTCTTGTTCCAGTTAAACTCATGGTATTGTCACAACATGCTGATTCGTTAGCTTACAACTGTATTTTTCGCCATGGATGTACTCCTATATCAAACGTGTCCTCTAGTTAAGGAAGGACAGGTTTGTGGATTGTGGCTTTTGTTTGTTATGTTTTTAACAAATTTAGGAGCAATTTTTCACACTGATCCACAGGCTTTTGTTGAGAATCAGTTCCAATGCACAATGCATAGCTGTGTGGCATAAAGGAATGAACAGACTGTGACTCTCCATATAGAATCTATGTATTTCCTTCTGACAAGAAAGCTGTCCTGTGTGATGTATCCTCGACCCTCAAATATGTCCCTAAAGCTATTAGCCAGGCTGAATTACTTCTTAACTTGTAGTATATGTTATCTAAACAGGCCATTTTTGGGCTAGTATGCATAAAAACCTCCCTTCGCCCTCCTTGTCTGAACCAAACTGGCCGTTTTTCAGGTTCAGATCAGATCACATCAATCTCCCCTCCAAACGTGCCCCCAGCTTCCTCTTTCTCATGCCCTACAGCTTCTCCCGTGTTGGGAGATCAGGTGGCAAGTTGTCAGCAAAGCCCAGCTGCTGCTCATCTTGAAATTCACGCTTGCTCTGAGCTCCCCCATTAGTTTTGCCCTAGAGAGTGGTGGTGTTTGCTGCTAACAGGGAAGCCCAGAGCCATCCGCATTTCTGCCAGCTCAAAGACTTCAGAGGGCTGGAGGCTGTAGTGTAACTAATAGGGAAGTCTGGAAGCAATGGGAGATTTGAAGGCAGAGACACAGCCTGGGGCCCGAGCCAGTGGTCTGTCACTACTGTTCCTCCTCATGCTGCTTCCAGAAATATAAAGCGGCCCCTGAAACCTCAGATGAATAGACCCCTGGTATTGAAGCTGTGGCTTCAGTGAAGACAGTGGCAAATAGATTGCTTAATGGTAAAATGTGTATTGAAGACAAAAGGAGGAGAGAAAGGACATGTTGAGAATGACCTTGAAAATCTGACCTAGTGCATAGGGGAAGGGAAAGTACCAAACCAAGGGACTGCAATGCAAACGTGTTTCTCTGCCACAAGGCTACCCAGAAATATGGACTGTCAGCTCTGGGGCACTGAAAACTACAACAGAGCTGAAGGGTTTCCCACATCATTCTGTAATGGAAGGGGATAACACCTTGTTTTATTTTCCCCAAGAAGGCTCTGCTTTCCAAAGACTGGGAAAAACAGCACTCTGTAATTTTTCAACAAGAGAATTTTTGCTTGTTTGGGCAGAGCAAACTTTGCTTAGCTTTGGACAGCCCCTGTGATAACCATCTCTGAGAGTAACCATCTCTAGTTGTGAACAGTGTCAGAAAAAGAAGCTGGTTAGAGCACTGAGAGTAGCCCTCTATTTTGATGGGTTTTTTCTTAGGTATTTGTAAAAAAAAAAAAACAACCTAAAAAACCCCCAAACTTAGGTATTTGTAAAACATCATCTATTCAAAATGAGTATTGTGAAACTATAGTTTGTATGAAAATTGTTAACAAAGAGATAAATGAAAATTTACAGTTCAAAGAGTGATTTTGTACGAATGTTCTCCTACTATGCAAGTGTTCTCTGGAGCCTATTTGCCAATCAACCGTACCTTTGTGTTCTTTGGTTAAGAAAAAGATGATGGTTTTTGAGTAGTGATATTTGTATTTTGAATATGAATGTTAAATTTCTTCTTAATATATCAAAACAGGAAAGGAAAGTCTAACCTTTCAGCATAGTAATAAATTTTTCTGCCAGTGTAATAACTAACATAATTATAGTTTAATTATCTACACACACATTCAGTGCTTCACTGTATTTACACATAGGGTCTGCTTTGCACATGCCAGTTGAGGACTGGTTTAAAATTACCACTTAGAGAAGTTAGTGCAGATTAACACTGATGCAACTCAATAGAATCACACTTCTGTAACAGACTTAGTTCAGAAAATTCAGTAACTTTTGAAAATCCTTTCAAAGATATGCTTATGTGGAGGAAACTAGTGATTCTCATACCTCTTAACCAAAGTCTGCTTTGAAATGTGTTTCTCTTCCTCATGTCTCTCTCTCTCTCCCCCAACCCTCTTTCTCTAATTTCTTGTAGTTGTAAGCTAGTACCTGAGACCATGCTGTTATGTTGTAGAAGTCAAGAACGAGTCAAAAGTTCTGACTTCTGACTCCTGACTCTTTGACTAAAGTCTTTCCACTGCAGAAAGTTGATTTTCATTGTTGTGTAGAAACCTTCTGTTCAAACGGAAGCACATCAGCTCTGCATTTTTACACTTTTCCCTAATCATTAATCTGAGTTACTGATGCAACTGGTTTGTGTGCCAAGGAAAATGGACTAATTCAGTCCCTTTCATGTCTGTATTTCACACTCTTCTTGTTATACACCTCTGTGACTACAATGTTCCTGTGGCAACCACTATAAACTAGAAAGCCTTATCAGCTGTGTATAAGTAAAAGCCTACCAAAAGAAAGTGATGAAGGACCTTGGGTAATGCTGTTACAGTGATAGAATGAGAAGTCAGGCAGACTGAAAGTGCTCTACCAGTATGGCTAGCATGAGCTAGAAAAGGAAGTAAAAATGAACTTCCATATGCAACCTGTTCTTGTCAGAGTGGAAAAGGCTTTTCTGCTCATGTTCTATTGCCCGCATCAATGAAAAATAGTAAATATATGTGGCTGCACAGATACATACATCCTCAGATAAGAATGGCACACTTTAGATATTTGCTTGGTCTATGATATAAATCCATGCCCCAGAAAGATAATAATACTACTGAAACTTTAGATAAACCATTTGATGGCATGACTTTCTTTCCAGTCTTTGAAAAAATGAGTCTCAAGGGGTGAAAGCATCACATTAGTAAAGGCGATCACCAGTCTAGACAATTCTTTTCCTGCTGTAAAACTGTCCATCTGTCTGCTGAAGACAATGCTACTTGAAATGACTTCTCAAAATCGGAACTTATTAAGAGAAGACATTTATGTAAATGGATCTTGTAATACAGGAATAACTTTTCAGTTTCCTCTGTCATTATCAAATCATAACTGACGAGACACTCTTAAGTGCAAGATAAATTTATGATAGTATCCTCTTGAATTAGAGAAAAATGAGGTTTTTGTGTTATGGTAGCTTGAAGGTGGTGTTGTGTTTGTTTTTTTTTTTTTATTTTTTCAATTTGTGGACAAGTCTTGTTAATGACAAGGATGCATGTCATGAGATTAGGCATATCACAGAGTGTTGCAGAATTTTCTTTACACTTCAGTTGTTACCTAAGCCTTGGTCAATATAAATAATAGTATGGGGGAAAGTAAATCAGAAGGACCTTCTTTACAAAGTAGTTCTTCCTTGGAAGCCTCCATAAACTTTTTAAAGCTTTGTTAAATTTAGCTAAACTTTCAGTTTTAGTGACCTGTNATATATATAAAAAGTATATATATGTGTGTATGTATACACACACACACACATACACATACACATACATATCTTTCCGTGATGTGCATATCAGTCAAATGCTTGCAACCTGGTATAATGGTTTACCTCTTCAAACTATGCATTTTACTTTCTCTTAATCTTCCCTTGTTGGTTAGGGTTCAGTGCCTAAGTAGAGAGCAAGAAGGGCCCATGACATATGTTTATATTTATAGTGATGCACTTGCTTGGAGAAGAGTTTGTCAAAAGTGGTCTGAAATTTGCAGATATTCACTATACTGTGTTCTGGGCTGCTTTTGTCGTATATCTGGATTTGATCTACAAAGGGGAAAGAATCTCAACCATGTAGTACCAGTATATGAAGATTCCTTGTGTGCTTGAGACTCTGTAGGGTTACACAGCACAGTGTGTAAAGATCCTCTGGTCCGTGTCTTGGGCACCACTGCTATGCACACAATAACACCACCAGTTTGGTGAAAGTGCTGGAAGATTATACTTTTTTCTCCCCTGACTAAAGCTCCTCAATTAGAAGGTAAGGCATTTCTGCTGAAATAAATACTAAATGATTTGATTTTGCATTTTCTAGTTTGTGTTGAAGTCCAGAGACCTATTTCTATGCAGAATATAATGTTGATTTCCCAATAATGATCTCCTCAAAGTCTCCATTTATACAGGAAAATTTTTTTACTGCTTTTAAAGGAAGCTGTTACATTTATGGATTCTGGCAACTTAAATCCATCATTAATGGGAGACAAGAAGCAATAGTCAGATTAATATACTTTTTCCTCTGTGCATTATGCTGTTTACCTAATCACAAGTTCATAGGAGATAGAAGAAAATATATCACATGAATTTTGGCTGACAGTCTGACTTCCCATAACTAACTAGCATTAACTCTGAAATTGTATTTCTTGATGGGAAAATTCTAAAAAAGTCTTCATGATAAGGTATTGCTTGTTATGGTCTAACTGACACCTTTCTCAAGATCCTGGAGGGGTAATCACAGGCACTTGGCAATAATGGTGTCAGCCTGACTCTCACGCAATGTACTCCATCTCTGTGACTGCTAATGAATCACACATCAAGTTCTCATTTCTGCCATTGTGCTAAAGGTGTGAGCAGATCATGCTCATCCGAGGTAACAGACTGAAAGGGCTCAAGCCTGTAAACTTTTACTTCTGGGAAGGGCTCCAGTGACTTGTCAAACTTGACTTTACCTGTGCACGTATAAATAATAGTTTCAGGACTGGCTTGATGCCTGCAAGAGACATCACTTCTTAGTTGTCCAAGTTTGTGGCTGCCATTTTCCTGTTTAAAGGAATCTTTTCCTCCCTGAAATAATACCTTGATATAATTGTTTTCTAAAGCAATGTAAAATTGTGCTTTAAAGTCACTGACTGTTGTCTCATCTTAGACAGTAGGGAACTGTCTCAGTATATTTTGATACACTTGGTCTTCTTTTATATCTACTCAGAAACTTTTAATGTTGTGGCTAAAGTGGAACATAAACCTGAAAAAAGTAGCTAGGATCCTTTTGACAAACTCAGGTGAGAGTGCATCACACCTGACACTTTACCCCTCAAAAAATAAAAAAGGTTGATTAGAAATAATTCCTCTGTACAGGTGAACATTTCTTGACTAATAAACCTGCCTTGTCTATACTTGTGTACACGTGTGTGTAGGGTTGTTTAAACATAGTCTAAAATATAAGCAATGCATAAATTAAGGATGTTTGTTAAATTATGCATAGATTTAAACACAAGATTAAGTTGTTTATATTTTGTTCAGATTAAATATGGAAATGTTTTTATGAAGCAAGCATAGTCTTTTCCCTTACCCCACTCCCTTTCAATGCAGTCTTTCTAACGTTAGGGCGTTGTTTTTAGGTTTTTTGCCCTTCATTGACATTTCTTTCAGAAAAAGCATAGACACTTGTTCATGTCTATACCCCTTGTCATGCACCTTCATTTCTGGGATCTGTTCAGCTCCTTACCTATAGCCACAGGCATTTCTGTCTGCTCAATAGTTTCCAACCCCTGTAAAGAAGAAACAAGATGACGTATTACTTTTTAAACATAAACCACACATGACTAAGACCCAATAATTCACTCGCTCCCGCTAGGATGCTGAATGATTAAGTCTGACATCAGTCAGTGCCAGTAGTGTATTTTTGATAAACCATAGTTGTCTGTTGCATACTCCAACATCTGTATTTTTCACACCAGAGGCATCTGTCTTGTTCAAGAAAATGAGAGACATGTAGCACACTGCTTGTGCAAGTAGTAAAACTGATAGAAACTGTACCAGTTATCATTCTACATAGAGCTCCTTTCTTAAGTGATAGCAAATGACATATTTGGACCACTTTTTATAGAAACGATTTCAGGGAACATACTTTCGTGACCTACTATGAAACTTGTGGAAATCTGTCCTCAGATCCAATAGCATCTACAAGTGGAAGAAAAAAAAGCCCAAGGCTTAATTAAGTTTGCCATTACTATTTATCATTATATAAGTATTTCCCTCTTCACTCACCAATATGTTTGGATGTCTTCAGACATTTAATCTACTGAAGGACATCTGAGAAGTCTCTGTTCTTCGGCAACTACAAAACTGGATTTATTATATGGCATCAAATGTATATACTATAAATAAATATTTAAAAAGGTAAATTTGACCCTGCCTCTTTACCAGTGATGTAGGAAAAATTGCACTTATTTATATCAGAAATGAAGTTGAACTAATAGTCTTTGTGAAAATCATCATTCTAATCACAATGATCTTGTTCACATTTTCTGTCTCCATATCATAACTCATGGACCACAGATCACTGAAGTTTTTGTAATTTTCACAATTACAAGTACAAAGTTACAATAGTCAGAAGGCAGATCTCTTCTCCCAGTACCCTCCATGTGTGTAGTAGCCATATCTTTTTTAACAGGCAACTGCATTGACATTTCATATTTATGTTTTTTAAAATTGTCAACATTCAATATTCCTAATCCATCTTAATTTAAAACAGACTTTCAGTGTGACCTCCTGGTATGAAGGTGGGAAAGAAGAGGCTCAAATCTGACATTTTTCATGCCAGCAAAATCAGAATAGGAGCAAGAAGAAAAGGATTCTTATATTACAGTTAAAAATCAAAAGTCATAATGCTGTGACTTAGCAACATTACCTCTAGCAGTGCATTTGCAGCTGGTATTTAGCAGCGTCAGCACTATCACTGAAGGAGATTGTGGAAAGCAGTCTTGTTCAGGTTTTACTGCAAAGGGAATATTTGACTTTGATCACAGTTAAAATGATGGCATGCTCAGTAGGCAAAATACTGCAGATAGTTAGAAAAGGCAACTGCTGTTTAAACTGTCCTTTAAACTCTCATGGATTAGTTAATTCTCCAGAATATTTACTGGGAGAAGTCCTAAAAGGGTTAAGAAGCTACTGTAAGAAAGGCTAAAAATGATAGACTGGAAGAAAGAGAGGTAGTAAAAATTGAAGGATATAAAAAAGCAGAGGAATGTGGCTGGGGAATAATAAAATAAGAGGGAGAAGTTAAACCAGTGACCCTTGTCGGCAGTGAAAAGCGGGAGATTAGAAAATGTTTCATGCTAATTTCCATGGAGATTTCTTTAATTTATCGAAAATTACTTTCTTCTGCTTTGATTTGTCCAACTGCCTGCCCCCTCGCAGCTTTTTCGGGGTGGTCCTACCCGTCACGCTATGCTGAATATGGGCCTCGTTTGCCCCCACACTGGGCCAAAGCGTCGTGAGATTAGTGAAGCGTCTCTGACGTCTCTATCAGCTTGTGCCACCACAATGCCCTATTCCATTTTTTTCTCTTTCTCTCTGTCTCTCTCTGCCTCTCCCTCTCCCTCTTGTCTCTCCCCTCCATAACAGAGTCTTAGGATTCCTGTCACATGATGGCTTCATCGGGGGGCCCTAGCTGAAGCGTTTTCACTTTTCTCCTGATCCGTTCAGCTTGGTTCTCTCTGCTGCCTGGCATATCAAAGGAGATTTGGGGGTCATTGAGCCATGGACGCAGAATATAAAGTCATCAGCCTGCCTGGCAGCATCAAAACAACAAAAAAAACCTGCCAGCCATCATTTAGCATCTTTATCCTTCAAGTGGCAGGAGATTGTTAGTCTCTTTTACAAATGTATATTGAAAGCATTTAATTTCTAAAGGATAATCAGGATGTAGAGGTACCAGCTAAAAGACCTTAAATATTACAGCTCCTTATAGGGCACTTTGGATTAAAGCATGATGTAGTAAGATGAAGAAGCTGCTTATATCTCTGATTTTTAAAGACACAGACTAATATTAGTGACAAGCTGGTATTTTTGCAGAATAATAAAGTAATTTGCCTAAAATCTCCAACCTTGTCACATATAATAAATGGATGTATTTGATTACAAGCATTCTGGGCCAGTAGAAATTGATATCGCTTCCTCATTCTAGCCTAGCTGAAGATTTGATCCTGACTCTTTATTTGGGGATGCAAAGAAAAATTAATTACTGTAATGTTTCTAGATGTAGCCATTGCCATTGTTTGAATCATCTCTGCCCAGTCTCTTTCTGAGCATTGGAGCTAGTTAGCACTCCAGTGAGTGATGGTGGTAGGACTGCCAGGATGATTCCGTATCACATTGAGTATCCCAAGTGTTACAGGGAATGATGGCACCCACTATGTGAAAAGGTGAGGACTGCAGTACAGAAGAAAGGTTGGAAATATCTGTCATTGTACCTCAATTAGAAACTGGTTTGTTTGAAGTGGTTGGGAACTGTGTTGGGGGCTCTAAGCACCTTTTTAAAATGAGTTCTCATTAGTCTCTTCAAAATCAGTCTTTAAACCATACCCTTAAATGTCTCCATCAGTTCCCTCTGGACAGTGAACTTGCATATTAAAGACCTTCTTTATCCTGTAACTAAGCCTGCTCTGTACTCTGCTAAGCTTAAGGCTATCACTGCAAGGTGACTCACCTAGATCGATTTATTTACTAGGAGGTATTGTGGTCTGGAGCAATGGAGATTTGGCTGTGTCTGCCTAAGGCACTCACTGCAGTAAGACATCTGTAAAGTCCTAGGGAAACCATCCTGGGGGAAGATAAGTAATGGATGATGCCACAAACGTGGAGGGATGCTAGGAACGTCAGAGTGATACTAGGAATTCATGATGGCTGGCAAACAAATTTTAACCAACAGCAGATACTGTGAGCCCTCTAACTGTAGCTTTTTATGTTCTTGACAGACCAGGCAGGAATATGGACAACTGTCCCAAAATCCCAGAGCAGTGACATACAAACCCTATGCTGGATTTAGTGCTATTGAGGTGTCACCTGCTATTTTAAATAATTTCTACAGCTATTAAATCTATTTGTTTTGTGTCTTAACTGCAGAGTCCCATAATACATACATTTGTGTATTTCCTGTATAAACAAAAATTGCCTTTTTTTTCTATGTAAATATCCCTTACCATGAGTAAGCTTGCCTGTAGTATTTCTCTTGGCTTTCTCATTTCTATATAGTTTGAGCTCATTTCTATATAGCTTGATCAAGATATACAGAAATATATTAATGTATTTCTTTAGAAATATATTCTTATATTTGTGCTTTTTCCTAAGCATCACCCTCTCTGTTTCCTCTTGTATTTAAATCTTGACTGCATAAATGATTTTAAATTCCCTCATGATCAAACATGATCATGCAGAGCTTGAAGTTAGAGAGAATGTTAAGTGTTCTCTAATTAATTGCATAACTGTGGAATGCAAAAATCAAGTGTTAACTGGCAATTTCTGTGTGCAGTAGGCTTCCTTAATATGTGCTAGGTTATAATAACTCAGGTACGCTTGGGATACTAACTATTAACAATTCAAGGGTGGTCGTGATTCCTTTAATGATTCTAAAGTTTGTTGATGTGTTAGTGGAAGAATATCTAAGAACACAATTTTGTCAAGCCTACTGTCTGTACATTTACCTTTTTGCTTTAGTTTTATGTGCAAGCATACATATAAATGTGTACTGTCTTGTGCTAGTGTAGAATGGGAAAAGAGACAACGTATACACGGATGTGGGTCCTTGATTCATTTGAAATACAAACTATGTACTTTTTAGGATAGTTTACAACTGTGCACACTTTTCTCTTTCAAAACTGACTAATTATAGTGACTGTTCTGTTAGATTTTAAAAGGCAAACCTTTTTCATTTGTGCCATTTTGTCTTATGTTACAGAGGAATGCTTTAATCCCCTCAGAAGTTAACCTTAAAAAGGAAACATCTACCTTATTGTGGTATTGACCTTGTTCTGGTAAATTGCCATGTTTTCCTTTACCTACCTTGCAATATCAGTGTGAGATGTTTACATCAAGGATAAGGTTAAATGTTTCTTTTCTGAGGTCACTTACTCTAGTTATTTCTATGTATATCTCTGAAAAAAAGAGAGTAATCAGACTGACTAACAAAGCAACCAACCTGCAAGAGCTATACCAAATGCATCAGTTCCTTTGTGTAAAAGTTACCCTCACTTTGACATTCTTGTCTGGATGACACTCAAAATGCAAAGCAACTTGTGGTTAAATCCAGTAAGGTATTCACAGAAGCTTATGAAAAATTCTATTTTACGTGTTCTCCACACGTGAAACTTTAAACTGCCCAAATTTGCCTTAAATCTCTGTACATTTTTAAAAGACTGCTGAAGATGTTAGGTATGGTTTCAGGCTTGTCCTGAGACCTCCAAAAATATGAATCTTTGCACTCTTTTCTATTTGATTTGGAAACCAATTTACATTCTCCTTGGAAGACAAACTAAGTGAGAATTGGTTGACAAATTGATTTGGGTTTTGTAACTATTTTCAGACACTCAAAATTTTCAAAGAAGTTTGAAGTTGCTTCAAGTTTTCCAGAAGAATCCAGAATTTGCATATTATCTGCATCAGGTTCATTGCAGGCTTATAAAGGAAACAGAAAAGATATCTTTATGGAGCAACTATCTTATCACTTTGCCCTTGACATTAAATTTTGTATCCTTAGTATGCTAAAGCAAGTTTTTGGTGAGAGATTTGAATTTTTACCATCTAGAGGAAATCAGGTTGAATAGGTTTGTATTGGACTTCAGTTTTCTGAAACAGTGCTGAATATTCATACTCAGATTTCAATTTTCATATGACAAATACAGAAAATTGCAGCTCTTTTAGGTGCCTTCACTATAGAATACTCTCCAAAATATGCCTAAATAATTTAGGGTAAACCTTGTAGGAGCACAAAATCAAAAAGACACAGCCAAAAATCAAAAAGCCTGTTCACATCACTAAAACTGAATTTCCTCCAGCAAAGATTTAGGCCATGGAGTAGTGTCCGGTGGTCCTTATTTTTTCCTGGAACACAAAACCAAGCTGGAGGACCAAGAATTCCTGAATTCAATTAAAGTAACAACACAGTAACAGGAAAGTCTTTTTGTATGTGTTTTTTACTGAATTAAATATTTCTTGTGCCCATTTCCCAAACTGTTGTCTTAATACTTTTATAGGGTGCCTGGATCACCTTGATGAAAAAGGAAAGCATTTAAGAAAATGGAAAATATATATATTATACCCTTCTTCACTCCACCCTACTCATTTTGATCAGTTCTAATTATAAATTGAAAATACATTGAAGGTTGTGTATAAAGGCTCTTGCAGCATACCTATACTGTCTCCACTTTCTCTACATGTACTATGAACTAACATAAACACAATTAAATCAAATATTTACTTCATTTGGGATCTTTAGTATAGCAGCAGTTAATAATAGAGCACTGCATTTCATTTAAATTTTGGATCTGAGGCTGCAGAACTTAGATATGGAGAATATTAAATGGAATAGCCAGGAGAAACAGCCAGTAGAACTTAGTACCTGGAGAAGTGCCTTCGCGTGTTTTATTCATAATCACCAATTCTTCCGAACCTATTTGATGAGCAGACTTAATCTTTATTTTCTTCTAAAACCAGAGCATTGTTTTGTACTTCTGCTTATACTAGCTCCATTTCAGAGTGAAGATGCTTGATATGGAAAAGAATATTGTCTCTCTCTGACTCTCACCCTCTAGTACTTTTGTACATAGAACATGGGAGAGAAGGCACCTAGGACTTCCTGACCTGCAAGGCACTGCTTCATAAGGACATGATAGATAGTAGTGTAGGATGGCAAGATAGATTCAACAAAGTAGCTGCTGGTGCTCCAAATAACTTCTGCAGCAGAGTTTGAAGGGTTATTACAGTACAAGGACTTCAGTAATAATCAGAGAATATATTTGTTGGAAAGGAAAAAGGGTTGTCACTTCACACTTCTTCTGCAAGGAACCTGTTATTTACTGGGTTTTTTCCAGAGGGAAAGGATGTAGAACTGCACAGTAGTGAGCATGAATATTCTGCTGAAAATATCATAACAGAAGGATTAGGAGACTGGATTCTCAAATAAGTAGTAGCTTTTGCTGTCATACCTGCGGGGCCAGATCTGCCTGTGGCAAGTAGCATGTGTTCATGTCTTGTCTCTGTCACTGCAGCCTCATCTGGGGAGCCACAGTGGGGGTGCAGTCAGCAGCAGACTCAATAAACCAAATTCAGGAAAACACTTCATGTTTTGTGTCTGATTTTTCAATTGCACACAAACTACTGCTACTGAAAGTCAAGAAATGAAAGTTGAGTGTCCTTAAGTGCCTTTCCTGGGTTTATTTTTTTTTTATTTGATCTATATCAAATGCAAGTGTATCTGCATTGTCTGCAGGGAAGTAAGTTAGGCCAGGTGCAGCACTACACTTGGCAAAGGTATTCTTAAAGAGAAATGTGTGATGTCAGAATAATGACATAGGTCAATCACTGAAAACTGAAAATTTTAAGACTCCATTACTGAAAATATGTGCAATGCAGCTGATGTGACTGCTGGGGAAAATCTTATTATTTATTGTGTCCTATCTGTACTTTTATATTCTCATGTTTTCCTCTTTAAAATTTAGAGCAATAGATGGTTGAAAAGTGTGAGCCAGTAACTGATTTCTATGAGAGCATACAGAGTATTTGATGTTTTAGCAGCAGAAAGGTAGACAAGTGAAGCAAGAAAATAAATGAATTTTAAAACCTTTGAAAAATTTATTCTGCACATTTCATTGATTTTGAGGGGAAAATAAAGTAAGATTGTGTACTCATGCCGGTGTAAGTCTGAAGCAATTGCAATAGAAGCACAACTTGCATGTGATTTGGATTAAATATATAAAAACCAAAATGCATTCTAGTCCCACAGTATTTGGGAAGATTTCAACTAGTGTGATTCCTTTGTCAGCTTGAATCATCAAACCGTAACATTTTCTTTCCTCTCTTTTATTCGGGCTCTGTGCTGTTAGTTGCAGGCAATAAAATATTCTTCTTTGCATATTTAAATGTGAAGAATACAAATAAGGAAAAAAAAGTAGTTTTAACTCTGGAGAACTTTCTTTAAAACAAATCAGTTTTCTGAGTGCCCCAAGGGCAGCAAAGAAATATGACAAAGCTGGCAAATCTGAAGCCCCTCAAGAAAAAGTAAAGATGAAGTTACTGCAGCTGCAAAGCCTGATCTCGGAAAACTAGGGCAGTATACTCCTTAAGCTCTGCTCTTGGACTGACCAAGGAAACTTGAGATTTATTGTTTTGAACTTTAGCTCTCTTGGGTTGGTGCTCTGTGTCCCTGCCTAGGTGAACAGAGGCCATACCCATAAATCAGCTCTTACTTACCAAATGCAGTATGTCACAATCCTTCCTCTCAACAGTAGTGGTTTCTATTCTAGTGCTAGCTTCCTCAGTGCTCCTGCCTACTTGGCTTGCTGAGAAGCCTCGGTAGACATCACTTGTATGTAAACAAGGAATTTGGCAGGAACTCAATCCCTTCAGCAAAGTTTTCAGGATATATTATTGCCCAAAAGAGAACTTCACTTCTTTTACTAGGAGAGTGCAGCATCTCATTTTATTCAGTTGTTGTTTTCTTTCTGTCCTCTCTTTCTCTCTTACCCTTTTCATATGCTGTTGTCTCTCGGCTTTCATAGGAAGATTGCTGTTTCAGAAGATTAAGATGAATCTAATTTTATGTTTCAAATCCATATAAAACACAGATAGTTATGGAAGCTTGGACTCATTGTGACAGCAAATTCAGCCTCGAATGCCCTGCAGGGAATTATGTCTTAACATGTTGTATCTCTTTTTCAATGCCTGCAAGGCTATTTCTTCATCACCATGTAAACTGCATGGTGGGGAATGCCAACAAAAAATAAGATGCATTGGAAGATAAAAATTCAGTGTAAATAAGGTGCAAGATAGACAGTAAGCTACAAATGGCTTGTTCTATTTAAACCTACTGGGTGGAAAACAGCAATGAGGGACATGTTTCTGATTATCTTACAAACTAAAAAAAATAATTCTTTTTAATATTTGTTGACAGTATCAGTAATATGCATTGGAATTCAGTTCCTTGCCATCTGATGCAGTTAAAACCCACAAAAAATACAACATATAAGCCAGTATTATATTTGTATGTGATGGTAGATGTTTGTTTCTATCCAATTCCCTTTGGGAGAGAGCTGGGGGATGGGAGATGGTATGTAATTCTGCTTTTTCATTTGCAGCAATCACTAATTTCAGATGAGTTGTTAGACCACACGCAAGTAATTTTCCTAAACAATGGCTTCAATTAGTGGTCAGATCCAGCTTGTTGGTGTTTTAGGCTGTTTTCTCACCCTGGTCTGTACAATAGACATTTTGCAGATGTCATGCAGTGTTCTTACAACAGCTGTGTGAGATTTCCTTCTGAAGAAAGTGTTCAGAAAAGGGAAGTTGGGAGGCCCATTTGCAGAAATGCATGCCTGTGTTTGAATGTTTAATTACAGAGATTGCTAGGCAGGGCTGTTGCTGCCTGCCACCACTTAGCACTTACACGGAGGGCTGAGTGAGTAGTGGGGTAATGTATTTGAGAACATGTTTGTTAAGACCAACTTGCAATTCATTCTGGCTGTCATTATTCATAAAGCTGGATGGGATTCTTCCCCACACGTGCACAAGAAAAGAGTTTTCATGCCTAAAAGGAAAAGATGTGTCTTTGGACTTCAGTGAAAACAATTGTTTTTTTTTAAAATACTTAAAAAAAGATCTGGTTAAACATTCTGACCAATTCTAATGGTATAAAATGTTGTTTTTCACAAATATTTTACAGCTGGGTTTTGACTTTATTGGGAAAGAGTAGCAATTGCTTCTGACAGAACTTCAGCACAGAACAGTTCAAATCCCAGGAATGTGAATACATTCAGGCAGGATCCCTAGCTCTCTGAATGAGGGAGGTGGGGCTTATTGATACGGATCTATGTATTTATGCTTGAATTAGTGTATCTGAGGGAACAAATGACTTTGTGCTGGACAGGCTATATAGACAAAATTACTTCTCTTGTGACAAGAGAAAATGGAACATAAAATCTAATAGACAATAAATCTGGTTTATATCTTCCTGTCTCTTTAATCAGGAAAGAATCTGGCTACTTTTAACTATAGGGTCCAATTATAAAGTGAAATGTAATATTCTTTCTTTATCAAAAGTGTCAGGAAAATATTTAAAGGGTCAAACTCTTAGCCAGTCTAAATTAGGGGACTGTTGATTTGTACCAGCTGAAGATCTGATTTTACATGTCCTTAAATTTTCAGATATATCTAGCTCCTGAAGTGTGTATGTGTGTGTATGTGCATTTCTCAGCAAGACTCGGGGGTTTTGTCTGATTATTAGCTGATTGTTTGGAGGCAGTAGATCATAAAAGACACTGTCAACTTCCAAAATGTCTCATGGATGTGTTTTGTCAAATTTATTGATGTGAGTAATATTGAAAACAGTGTTAAAATCATAGCTCCTCGGATATTAACAGAGCTGTTGATTAAGCAGGTTTGAATTGAAGAAATGTTAGTAAGTTGATAACTAGATCACGGGGAAGTAATGAAGAGACTAGAAAAGAAAAACCAAAACAGGTTCATTCTGCTTGCTCAAGTGCTCTGACTGTCACTGGCTATTGGGTAGCAAACATATATATGGCTAAGTATTCTTTTAGTTAATAAAGATTTAGGGCAAGCAGTTATGCCTGAAAAGTGATGTGTGCAGTAATCGTGGTTAAAAAAACCCGGTTAAAACTACGCAGATATCAAACTCTGAGTATCTCCTTGCTCTGTGGCCTTATCAGAACATGCTGCAGTCACAGATCTCGCAGTCTCAGCTGCACTGATAAGCTTGGTTCTTCAGTATGTCTCAAAAAATTCAGGAGAGAGAATAGTACCTTGGTCTAGTCACTTGGCAGCTTTGTTCTTTGCCTCAGCATTGGCCCAAAACACAGGATGACTGTTTTCTGCTGGAGGCACTTCTTAAAAAGATGATGTGTTTGAGTGCTAGTGGCTATTAATGATTCTCTGACACTTTTTATAAGAGCCTTAACACCATCTCCATTCCACCAGGTAACCTGTGCTCATCTGGAAAGCTACTGCTCACTTCCTGAGGGTACAGCTTTGCAGATGCTGCCAGGAGGGCAATCTCATTAGCAGGCCCATGCCTTTGAAATTGGCTCCCTATGTGTATACATTTAAGTGTGAATCCAATCATCAGCTGAGCTCTAAGAACTTCTTCTCCCTGCAGCCAGTATCAGGAAGGCTGGCATATTTTCATTTTCATTAGGACAATTCAGGTTGCAATAGAAGTGGCTAGATGCCATGGTGATGAGTGCCCTATATTAAGTCATCATTGTAATAACAGCAATTGTTTTTATTATGCCCTCCAAAATTTCAGTAATAAAAAGAACTGAAGATCTCAAGACTGAACCTGTTCTTGTGGTTTCCTGACTATACGTCTTTGGGACAAGCTCAGCTGAGGCATCTGCTAAGGTCCTGTCACCTTTGAAGATTTGCCTCGTTCAAGAAAAAAATGTTTCACAGTTCAGGTGACAAAGCACTGGCACAGACTGCCCAGAGAGGCTGTGGAGTCTCCTTCTCTGGAGATATTCAAAACTTGTCTGGACACACTTCTGTGTGACCTGTTCTAGGGAATCCTGCTGTGGCAGGGGGTTGGACTAGATGATCTTTCAAGGTCCCCTCCAACTCCTAACATTCTGTGAAATAGTTTGCTGGCATTCTGATGCTTTGTTTAGGGAGGTGAGAACCAGGAATAAAAAGAAAATTATTTTCTACTGATGAATTTTGAGCAGGCTAGATGCCCAAAGTTTTTCCAGTCCTGTTTAAGGGCATAACTCAAAGGACCAGCAGTATTTGCAGAAGCACAAGTACACCTTAGGAAGGAGAAATCAAATGGGAGGATCTCAAGAATTTCTCCAATATAGTTGAAACATACCAAAAACCCTGGAGTAATTTCATTTGCAGAGGTTAGCTAAGTTGCACACAAGTTTTTACAACAAATGCTATAATTCAGGTGGTCCATCTGTTAAATCTGCTGCTTTTTGTACAAGCATAAGAAATGAGCTCGTGTCTGAAAGATACTCCCAGTTTTCCTAGCCCAGCCTACATATGCTCTTACAGAACACCATTAATAGACTTGTTCTCTATATGCAAAGACAGGATATGGGTTTTTTCCATACTTTTAGCAAATGCCACTTAAAGTTTTGTAGATGGAACCGGAGCCATGGTGTCTAGGAGGCCAAGCATTCTGACAGGCTTGCTTAAGTGCAGCAATTCAAGTTTCATAACTAGCTACCCAAGGGGACTGTGTACTAACAGCATCCTCCTATATCAGCTCTGTATGTTGGGAAAGTCACAGGAAGTCTAAATGAAATCACCAAGTACCCTCAGGCCTCAGACCTATATGGTGGTATCTCTGCTGAAAAATAATAAAAACAATGCTAAAAAGTACTACCCTCAGTGAATCAAATAGTCAATAAAGAACAGGATCTGTGCAGAATTGATTGTATTCATAGTGAGATTTTGTCTACTTATAGTATCAATTAGAGTTGTATTAATAGGTACAATTTTGACTTTGTGCTGGCATTAATTTTAATGATGAAGGTTATCAGTCAAAAAGTAAAGCAAAGATATTTGCTATAATGATTTCATAGTCTGGACCTTGCATACGTTAATGCAATGCACTCTCCTTTGAATGGGTTGTCTGCTTAGAAACAGTCTAGCAGTTTGTCTCAGGTCCTGTGTGTTTCTACTTAAACAACTGCAGTTACCAAAGCCCTTGGGCGCCTCTAGCCCATCTTCTTCTCTGAGCAGGACAGCTGTTGTTCCAGTTAAACTGTTATTTGTGTATAAAGCAGTGTGTAAGCAAGGGCTCTCAAATACACATTTCTGTGTTGGAAGGGGCAAGTGCAAAATTTTCTGAGGAAAAGTTGGGTGCATTGGGATATCAGACTTTGGTGTAGGAGGATCATAATGCCCTTGCATTTAACTGTGTGTGTCATCATCATGGCTAGGCTTTGCAAAAGAAGATTTGGGAAGGGCTCTACCCACGTTTGTTGCACACGCGTTGGTGGCTAAAAAGGCCAATATGAGAGAGGCATGTACGGTTGCAAAAG
Organism: Galbula dea; assembly: GCA_013399015.1. Lineage (NCBI taxonomy): Eukaryota > Metazoa > Chordata > Aves > Piciformes > Galbulidae > Galbula > Galbula dea. The sequence continues at coordinate 3,042,798 of VWZX01000349.1, read as the reverse complement.
ACACAGCAGAAAGACTCCTTAGATGGTGTGTTCTGCAAGGCATGATTCTTTCTGCGCTGTCTTTTCTCCTCCAGGGAGATCCTGCGTGCTTTCTCAAAAGCATCTGCAGCATTATAGATGGTGTGTCTCCAGGCCTCCCTCTTGGAGGCCAGAGTAAACCAGTTACGAAGATCAATGTGGCCAAGGCTGAGATGTTGTTTCAGGGAGTCCTTGTATCTTCTCATTGGAGCTCCTCTCTTGCTGCAGCCAGTGACAAGTTCACCATAAAGCAAGATCTAGTCAAATATATATATGCAAAATGGATTAAAACAGTGAATGTGCCCTGTATGTAAAGTTCCTTACTAAAGATATTCTGTCTTTGGTCCGAAATACGTTGTGCCGTGTCCTAAATATCTATATAAAAAAAATCAGTCCCCTAGTTCAGATGTGACGCTATAAGAGCATAACTGGACGGTCTCCAGTCTGTGTCTTGCTCATACACATCCACCTGAGCATCAGCTTTACAGACTGTTTAGGTGAAGGGAAGGAATAAGTTGCACTGGTAATCTGTGACACAGATTACTTGGTCTGAAGAGCTGGCATAGTTTTTATTGACCTTATCTATGTGCTTGGAAAAAAAGCTGATGACAGAATTTATCCTTCTCATGTGGATAGGGTGAGTTTTTTTGATTTATTTCCTAATATTTTGGCTCTTTTGAAGTGCAGTATAGGTAAAGTAACATTTGCCTCTTATATTTTACAAGTAGATATGAATTCTTGCAATAGTAGAATATCTAGTTATATACATTTTTCTCCTTCTATGCTCAGTAATAATTTGAACCATCAGGGCTGCTTGCAGGATGTGTTTCAACAGGAGGATTAGAGTCTGGTTTATTGGTGATTGTTGATCTCTCTGAAATTGTGTCTGGTTTTGTCTGTGTGACTGAAACAATTTGTCAGCAAAACATGGCAGTGCCACAAGAGGAGATAAGTGCTGGCAGTGGCCAAAGAGTGTTTATTATTAGAGTCCACAGTTACAGAGCCTGTATAGTGACTTGGTGTGGCATGAGGATTTCCACTACACAGTGTTCCTGGAGTCTGACTTGCTGGAACATAGCAAAGAGCAATGTGCAGAAGCATGCGGTAGGCTCCTCACCATGGCCTCGGGATTATTGTTCACAGCCTCTTCTCTGCCCTGCAAATGCCTCACTTCTGATCATATGTTTTGGCTGAATTTTTGGTTTTTGAAGAAGGAGGCTGGGAGTTTAACTTTTAAAATCTAAGTGTAGAAAATTCTCAGCTCAAAACATTTTTTGTATGTTTTTTTTTTTAAAGTATGTTAGACACTGTGGCTTCCCTCCCAAATGAAATGCAATGAAGAAAGCTCTGTTTGAACCCCCTGCACAGGGTTTTTCAAACCAGAGTACAGATGATTTATACGATATTATAACAGAAGAAAATAGGAGGTTATTTTAATGAAATGGGAATGGAAAAGAATGGAGTTTGGTTTCAGATGTTGTATGTATTGTGAGTCGTTCCAATGCTTTTATGTTAGATTCCTGAGCTACACCAATCAATGAAATTGGCCTGTGCTTTTCTCTCCCTTTCTTCATTTAAACGTCAAAGTGAAATTCAAAGGCTTGTGCAGAACTACTTGAGTCATTCAGAAGATCACTGGCCCACTGGGGATTCTCTTTGTTTCAGCACTTGAACACTATTGGCTTTATTATCTCCATTCAGGTTTTGTGATTATTCTCATCCATAGTCTCCTAACAGTCATTAGAGATGCAGACAGAGGAAGAGTTCTGCCTTTGCATTGCATGAATAAATATAAATACTATTTTGTGAATTGTCAACAATATCTACTAGTGATGCAATGTAGTAGTATATTCTGGGTACGAACAGCTCCATTTTTGAGATACTAAGCCCCCTTCATTCCTGTTAGTTTCCCTGGGTTTAACAATTTTCAAGACCAGATGCTTTTTCACAACACTGGAATATACAGAGGAACAATAATAATGATGATCAGTGGAGTTACAAAGTGTTTTAGCTCAGCTCCACAACAGCCACTAATTACTTAACTTCTAAACTTGCTTAAGGTGTGTGGTTCCACATTACAAATCTTTAGATGGCAAAGCTGTTTCCAGTCAATGTTGCTCTTATTCAGACAAGTTCACGTCTTTTTAAACCAGTGCATAGTTCATAGTCCAGATATGTGAAATGGTCTTTTTTTTTTTAAGTGACATTGTATAAGGGATTCCTTCAGCATAAGTACGGTAGTTACTGGGGAGCAGGAAGAACAGCAGGGAAGGAGGGAGAATGGGGTAGAAATCTCTTAAACCAGCTCTTCCGTTGAAGCATTCATAGCAAGGAAATGCAGTAGAAAGTTGGTGTTTAATTAGAGAGACCTTGGGGTTTGTTTAATGACTTGAAGTTGCAAATTTTTTTCTGAAGTTTTTGTTTGTTTGTTTGCTTCTTTTAAATAATACAAAGTTGGAATTGTATTCAGGTATCCTGGATTTTGTGGTAGCTCTTCATTAGAACCTGCTGAGATTTCTCAAAAGTTGTATCTTACCTACTTTATGGACTTAGAAGGACTATCTAGTCTGTTGATGAGGCATGAAGATCTCATTTAGGAAAACAAACAAGTGAAAAAAACAGTGCTAAAGTCCCACAGCTGAAATCAAATTAAAATTTTACCGCAAGATTTTGTAAAGCTAAGCCAGTAATTTTAATAAGAGAGAGATGCATGTGCAAGCCTAAGCCTCTTCAGCTACTGCTGGTGGTTTCTAGTAGTGGTTTGTGTGGGAGCAGGTGGGAGGGAATGAAAAGCTGTTTTGTATTTCAGAATGTAAAACAGACTTGCTTCTGGTTCTTCTCTGGCACTAGTGTGACATCATCTGGGTGGTCTTCCCATTGTTCATCAATGTAATATCAGATCACCTGTAGGAGAAATCTTTTAATTAGTTTGCAGTTGGATTTGAGGCAGATGAGCTTGGCAGGAGAAAATGCAGATGGTGGTGATGAGTTTTGCATTTGACTCTGAGAAACTGCTTTCTGTTGTCCTCAAGATAAATTCTGGTTTTGAGGTCCCATGTCTAACTGCTATGAAAATGCTGTCTTCTGTATAGTCAACCTCCAGCTAAACAAAAATTTCTATGGAACATAATAATTGTGGGTAGGATGGAAATCATCAAGTCAATGGAGAAAGGGTAGTGCAGGAACAGAAAACAGACTGCTGAGCCAAATTTAGATACATTACATGTCAATTAAACAGATAGCTCTGTTTTCTAACTCAGCCTATTTCAGACAGGGTTTAATTTTGTTCAGACTAGAGAAGTAGTGGTGGTGTTTAGCTGTAGGGTAGTGGAATGGTAATTCCTTACTTCAGCTTATGTTTTTGTTGAGGGGTAGTCTCAGCTTAGGGTTTTGGATGCCCATACATATTGCTCCAGAGAGAATGGAAGTTGCAAGCCAGGTCTAGTCCCTTTGCTGCTGGCAGGGGGTGGAATAACAAAGTTAAAGTTCCATCTCTTTTTTTTTTTTTTTTTTATTCTCTGTTTTATGATATGGCCAGACTATAGGCAAAGAAATAGTCTTTTGCCTCTCTCTCAATATGTATGAAGTAAACAAAAGTCTTATTGATTCTGAGCAACAATGAGAATTTTGGAAGAAAATAACAATAGTGAAAATTCCAGCAATATATTGCATCAAGTATGACCTTTTTTTTTAAGCAGTACAGCAGTATAGTCTATTCAGTGTTAACCTAAATGGAGATAAGTGCTGCAGCAGATACAGCTATCAGTTTGGTGGTTGTTTTTTTTTCGGTTGGTTTGGATGGGTGGGGTTTGTTGTTTGTGTTTTTTTTCTTTTACATATATATTTCCACTTAGAATTTGTTTAGCAATACCAGTCTGAAAGAAAATAGCCATTAACCTTCATTAATCCTATACAAGTGTGATCAAGACAGGTGTTCCCAATAGGACAAATAGAAGAGAGATCTTATGCAGTAGGCCATGTAATAAATTGAAAATTATCTCAAATAAATCCTAAAGATGAAACTAAGTAAAAAAGACATAATATAGAAAAGAAAGCATGGTAGTGCTCAGGCAGTAATTTATTAATATTTGTCTGCAGAAAAGTAAAGAAACTCTGCATATCTGTTTTGCTTAATTATATGGTTGACCTCAGTGAAAAGAAAAGCTGAAGTTAAATGCATAACATTTCTCCTTACAGTGTTTTTTTCTCAGTTCCTTTCTTATGAGTACCCATGTGGTTTCTCTGCTTCTAAGCAGAGTGATAGCTCTAGTCATTTTAATAACCTCTGAGAAAGTGCTTCAGGACATATTTGCAGAGCTGAGGTTGCCATGCCACAGCCTTGTCTCCTTACCATGCTCCAGATATTGAACCTTCCCGTAACTACAATTACAGCATAAACCACAAAATGTAGATTTACAGATTGTTTTCAACAACACCCATTCAAATTTACTTATATTTACACTAGAAAAATTAGGGTAAGTGCTATTGTGACCAGAGACATAGACCAAGATCAATAACCAACCAATTCTTGGCTAATAAAGCACTTCTCTAAGGTCTATGGTTGCTTTGTTCTGACTTTGAGGTTGGCCTCTAATGTCTTATCCATTGACTTTTCCCGTAAATATGTCTAATAGAGACCAAGCTGAACCCTGAGAAGAAAAGACACACTCTGTTTGGTAAGAATTGCTAATTAACTTGGTATGTAAAATCTGTAGCTACTCTCTGCTTTTAGACTGTCTTTGGTGGCAAATATGCATGTGCCACACAGACACAGAAGTAAAACATTAATTCCTGCGATATAGGTAGAGGTTTCCTAAAGGAGCAAGCAGTTCAGATCTAGTCTTTATTTTTTTCAGTTTGAGAGACTTGTGCAATAAAGAAAGTGGCTAGTCCAGAACACATTTGGAGAAATGTAACAGGATATCTTTGTCATGGACTCTGGTCATATATATTTTACATACATTGATTAAAAGATAAAAGGGTTTTGTTTTGCTTTGTTTTTGAAACCAGAAGTGTGTTAACCTTTCATTGCTTGTGCTAATCCATAGGAGCTGTTTTATTAAAACTTAGGTCCTGGGCATCCTTTGCTATGTTGGAATTTGGTGAAAACTGAGGGCATCATGTACCATTACATTTTGGGTCCTTGTGGTCTGATTATGCAAATACTTGGCAAATATTGTCCAAGTCCAGTAAAGCCTTTTGACATGTATGGTAAAGATACTGGATACTGAGTTGTCATTTTTTCCATGACATATCTCTAACTTCTCAGGGAAAAGAAAAAAACCCAACAACCAAAAACCCAACCCCAAATCTCACAACATTAAAATTTCATATATTTGAAATCTTGCCAGCTCTTGAATTGTTGGATTGTTGTACCTGGCGATCTACATGGTATTTTCAGGTGGTCTGTGATATATTGCTCAACTGCAAGAAGCAGAGCAATTTCAACTCTATTAGTGGATACAACAAAACACAGAAAAGCTGTAAGTAACATGTGAATGTGGCAGAACTTATGGAGATGGATATATCCCACATTTGTTGTGTTTGCCTCTGGAGCATTGGAAGTTTGAACATTGCCAGGCAAAGGATACTGAACTTTAGGTTTGATGCAGTTTGGAAGCTGATGGAGAGAATCCAAGTGAAGTCAGAAAAGCTTACACCAAGTAAGACTTGTGGGTTTGGCCCAATTGTCCTGGTTCTTGCTACTTTATCTGAGTAGATCCCACAGAATGGCTGCTGGTTGTTTTTTTTCAAAGACATCCATAATAACCAGCAAGAAGCAGTGGTTCATTCTGCCATTTTCATTTTGGGTGTTACATACTTTCCTAGTGATGCGACACTGGCAGAATTAGTCATGCTTGCATAAGAAGACCTCTGTATTGTTACTGTGAACAAAGCAATTAATATGTCTTTAATTTGCACCTAAGAAAACTGAAAGGATGTGTTTGTTCTGTGTGACATGTAGACAAATTTTTCTTTAAAAACAAAGTTTCATGCTGTGACTACAATTAGTATAATTGTCAGCTCTTCTCTAAAAACAAATATGTATTAAGAGAAAAGCCAGTATTGTGCCCTCCTCTGGTGTGAAAATGAGACAATCAAAATCTATTGTAATTACCTCAGTGATATTATAATTAGCAACGATTAAGTTATTCCATGCTGTTTTTTTCCTCTTGGCTACAATTAAAAAAGTATATATCTTTCTGTTGCACATTACCACTGATCATTTTACCTCCATACATGTCTTGTAAGTGGATAAATTGGAAGTAATTTTAAAGCACAACTCCGTTAAAACATATATCTTTCTATTTAACTGTTTTAACCCTTTGCAAATTTCCTACATCTTTTAACATCTGTGTAAAATAGTCTTGTTTGTTTGCTTTAACTACTCTCTGGGCCATTAAACCAAAGCCATAAAAATGTGGAGAGTACCCTACTTACTTGTAATAGATGATCTAGATTTTCAAAAGTCACTGTTCCAAGTGACAAACTAGTGATGGCAGAGAGGTTTTTTAAGCAGAGACTCAGCCTCACACCAAAATCCCATTAGGAGATACATTTCTCTATCTCTGTGCCTCAGCGGGGTATCTGGGCAGTCCTAAGCCACATTTTTCAGATCTCAACCCAAAATATAGTGATTTCCACTACTTTTAAGGTGGGGTAAATACTAGAAAGAGTATCTCTATCTGATAAATCAGATGTTAGTGGTTCCTGTATACTTACGGTGGAGGTAAAACACAGGTTTAGCTTCCTTTTCTGCCTGAAAGGAGGTGGATCAATGGGCTGTCTTTATTCTAGGACTGAAGTATTCTCAACCTTCTTTCACTGAAGCCATTTCACCTTATGAGAAAGAACATGGATCAAGAAGTGGAGGAAAGGCTGACTTTGACCCTTCTAGTATTTCAGACCTTTAGGTGTAACAGAGGAGACCTATGTTCTGAAAAGATAGTTACTCTATTTTACCATAAAAATTACAAGATAATCCACAAACATCTGTATCCTAGTCATCAAAACAAAGGCACTCCCAATTTACAAAGATGAATACAACCAATTCCAGAACTACCGGTTCCTTGCAGACTAGCTGTACAATATCCTAACTCTGTGTCCAAGATGAGAGGGGATACTTAAATCAGGCAGGTTTTACAACCAAGCTTAAAACAGCCAAGACACACTTCAGTCACATCACTTTGCCTGGTTGTATTACTGACCAAAAGAAAGCAGCAAAGGGGTTATAAGGATTGTATGAACTGTAGATCTGGTGTAACAGCTCTAGGAGAAAAGTCTCTGTTCTTTTGAAATTCTCTGTTCTGTTTGCATCCCCAGTATCCTACAAGAGTTAGTTTTCAGTCCTGATACTATCAGACTTTAAATCTTGTTCTCTCACTGATCATCTAGTCTAGCAATGCTTATTTTGGCACCACTCCAGGACTAAATATGGCAAGTTCTGGACCTTGGACCAGTGTAATTTTCATTCCCTGCTAAGTGCCTACATTTTTAACCACACAGAGGCAGAGCTCTGAGCCTGAGGCTTCCTTTGTGTGCATGTCAGTGATGTTAATAATGTCTCTATTGGTATCTTGTCTCTGAAGTGAACTCCTAAGGCTTTCATTTTGTGAGTGGAAATCCTTTCTAAAAACGATTCCATCTCTGACTCTGTATGGGGTACTGCAATCTAGTCTCATTAGAGACAGAGAAATCTCTTAGGCCAGCTATGGAAAGACAACAGGAAACTTTATTTCATCCAACTTTATTCAAATATGTATCTATGATTTGCTTTTTATTTTAGTCATTAAACAGCTGGTTTCAGATCTCATACTAAAAGAGCCCTATCCTCTGAGGTTCAGACTGAACTTTATTCAGCCAGGAGTTAATTATGTTCTTCAACTGTAGTCTGATCTGCATGTACTGGGCAGAGTCATTTATATGCACCATGTAGTTGCAATGTTTTGTTACTGGCCTTATGAAGATTGCTTCATAAAAGAGCTTGGCAATAGGGTTATCAAAGTTAATAGTACATCAAACATACTGATCCCCGTAAGTCTGTTGGAAGTGGAATGTTTTGTAATGTTGCAATGTATACAGAGTTACTTGTGTCCTGGCTTTTGAGTTTGTCTGACCTTAGGAGAAACACTATCATAGCTTGCAATTCTTTGGGTTCATTAGCACCAATACTTTCCTCTGATAGTGCATAAGCAGATCTAACAAGTGTCAGTGATAGCTAATTATTCAGGTTGGGAATGTGCTGCATGGCTGCAGAGACATTTACTCACTGAAATCATACTGAAGTTGATGTATAAAGCCAGCTGGATTTTAGGAGCTCATGGGAAGTCTTCATCCTTATATCCTCTAAGGATTCTCTTTTCACTTTAACGTGGAGGAGAGAGTCTATGCCATCTTGCTGACAGTAATACAGAATTAGTAAGCTAATCCAGTTCCTCACTGATGATCAAAGGTAGGGCCTTGTAAAACGAGAAAAGAAAAATGCACAGACCAGAGTGACAAAAATAAACTAAGAATAACTCACTTATTGTTCCTGTTTCTGGTAAAGTGCTCAATGCCGCTCTGACAATGAAGAGTAAAGCCAGAAAGAACACTTTCCTGTTAGCATGAATGTAGCCCATGTCGTTAGAATACGGAAATTATTTTAAGTAGACTGAGCTGTGCTGCCTTTTGTACACAAGAAAGGCTAATCCCATTAAAAGTAATGGTCTGAGATTGCTCACTCCAAGTACTGTTAATGAGTTAAGTTTGCTCTGTGTGTAATGAGTCCTCGGGTGTTCTTTATGTCCTCCTTGCTGTTGAACTGCATAGCAGGGGCTGTCAGAAGCTTAATTATGAAAATTTCCATGAGTGAAAATATCGTTTAGGAAGCCGAGATAAATAAATGGCATTTGTGAGCTTCACTGTATAGAAAACAGAGACTTCTGCTCTCCTAATTTTCTAGTAGTTGTAGCAGTTCGGCAGAACTCAAAGTTAAACCTGTGTTATTTGACTTAAATTTTCATAATAACAGACCTAAAAAGCCATATGAAAATTTGCACTTTTTTAAATAGATCCCTTTGCACAAAATCAGAGCAGGCCTCTTTTTACAGCACAATTTCCTTTAGTCTGTTAAGGATTTTGAAACTTCTGTGAAATTGTTAACAGCCATTGTTTTTTTATTTCCCTATGCGTCTGTGAGGTTTGATGCCCCAAGTTAAAAAGGTCTTAAAACCTACTTCCATCTCTATTTAAATCCACTTCGTTTTGACTTGGGTATAACATCACGTGTACAGCCATCTAATTATCATGATTACAGGGATCAAACTGGGCAAATTCTCCACATGAGGCATTTGGCCAGCCCTGGAGAGGTGTAGGACACACTTGCCACAGCATCTTATATGTGCTGGCAACTAGTGAGTGTCTGGAGGATCAAGTCTCAACTTTGACTGAAAGTTTATGCAAATTTTTTTCCACAACATGAAAATACTGAAAATAATTGTATCGATTAAAGCACCTTGGAAGGGACAGAGAAACATCTTATGCATATGCAGTAGTGTAACAGTTTAGAATTTACTATCTTTTTTAGTATTGAACAGGAGTGTTTGATCAGGTATATAAATGCTGCTTGGCAAGGGATATTGACTGCATCAGACAACATATGGTTCTAGAGTACACATTTGCAAATTAAGTAGTAACTGGTCACAAAATGTGTTCAGTTTTTATTTTAAAGTGCAACTTGTTTCCCCTCATTTTCAGTCACAGCCCATTTTATTTGGTGAGTAGATTACTCAATAAAGACCACTCTTGGATATAAGACAGATCAGATACAATAATAACAACAACAAAAAAAATCTTAACAGTGACATTAATAACCTCAGTTCCTAGCTCAGAACTTGTTAGCCAGATCAGCCTCCAGCACAATAATAATGTATCCATGAAAAAGAGGAAATAAAACATAGGTCCTTTTATTTTATATCCATGTCTAAGCTTCTTTGCTGGTGGCAGCCACTTAAAAGCAGTCAGCACTTGGGAGCTGGATTGTTTTTGTTTTTTAATAACAAGGTTTTCAAGCCATGATGGCTGTTCTGTTAATTGGGATGCCGTTTGTAAGACCTTGAGACCTGACTCTGATCATGAAAAAAAAGATCAGATCTTCTGGACAGATATACCAGACTGAAACCTGCATATTTAGCAGAAAGCCCGAGAACAAATTTTGCCAATGGTCTCTAATTTGCTTTAAAAAAAAGAAAAAAAATCCAAAACCTACTTGAAAAATTATTCCAAGCCTAAGGCTTATGAAGAAGTCTAGAATCTCATTACTAAATTGTCTTCTGCATTAGACTGCTTGCTTAGGCCTTTGCCTGAAAAGACATTTATGTACCTAAACTCCTGTGGATCTTGGTGTAGGTAGGAGTTGGCCAAAGCAAAGCTTACTTGCAGTGATAATCAAATAACTGAGGCTCTTGCAGTATTAAAGGTGTTTCCACTATGACCACTGCTGTCAACAATGCAGAACTTAGTGGCTGCTAGTGCCCTTGTCTGGTAAATTCTCACTCATTTCTTTTAAATTTAAAAGGCTGGTAACCATAAATTAAGGAGATGTGGATGTTGAAAGATCTCTGGAAGCAATAGGTGTTGAACAAGTTGTTAAACAAGAGAATTGGATGTCTATTTTCATCGTTCTGCTTGTAACACTGATTGATTGGAGTTTGAATAGGTATTGGTTTTAGATAAGCAAGACAAAGTGAAAGATCAACAGCAGCCATTGAGGATGATCAGAAAAAGACTGTAAAGATAGTATCTTGTGAGGATCTGACTAGACATAGTTCTGCTCTCCTTCCTGCTGCCTTAACTCTAAAGTCACTCCATAGTGACCACAGACCTAATGAACTAACTTGAAGGAAAAGATAATTTAGTCAGAGAGGAAGGAAACTCAGATGGCTTTAAGGTGATAGAATGGCTGAAAGTCAACAGTTTGTCCTACCAAGGGTTGCTATGCAGAATTGCCTTCCCAGTACTACTTGGCTCTGAGAGCTTTGCTCCTCTTGTAGAAAGGTAATGTAAACAAAGAAAGGCAGCAATTGCCCAAGACTGCAGAACAATGTCATAACAGAGCTGAGAGCACAGCAGGAGTTTATCGAGAGCCTCTGTTTAAATGCAGTTACAATTTGACAATATGTACAAAACCTTTAACCTAAAATGTTTTAAAGCAAGCAAATTCATAATTTTATACAGTAAGCAGTCATATTTTGACTGCACACACTAATTTTTCTGTTAAGTACTAATAATGATATGAAAACAGGTGGGAGATGACTGTTTCTTGTGGGAGATGAACAGCAGTGATGGGGAATAATGCATTTATTACTATGGCTTATCCTGTGGCATCTCTGTTGTAGTTTAGGAGCATCTAGGTTTTTGTCTGAGGACAGTCTCTTTAAAAATATCAAGGTTTATACTCATGTGACAAGGAATGAAGCTTTGGGTGGGACAGAGGAAAATCTGCTGGTGACAGCCCTAAAATATGGGATGAAGACCTAAATATTAGAATCATAGAACTGTCAGAGTTGGAAGGGACCTTAAACATCATCTAGTTCCAAACCTCCCTGCCTGGCAAGGACACCTTCCACTAGATCTGGTTACCCAGAGCCCCATCCAACCTTGCCTTAAAAACTTCCAGGGATGGGGCTTCCACATCATCTCTGGGCAACTTGTTCCACTGTCTCTTCACCCTAACAGTGAAGAACTTCCTCCTAATATCCAATCTAAGTCTACCCTCCTCCAGTTTATATCCATTCCTCTTAGTCCTATCACTAGCTGACATCCTAAAAAGTCCCTCACCAATCTGCCTGATGGAGATCCACAATGAAAATTTGTGCCAGTCACACTAGTCTTCTCAAGCTGTATTTTGTCTGTCCTACTTGACTATTAAGTTTCTAATAGAGCCTAGCTGAAGGGACTCTTGATTTCAACTGGAGCAGTATTCATTTGTTCTGTAATTAAGAAATCAAATTAGCAGAAGTGCAGATGTTGTCCATCCATTTCATGCCTTTAGGACACGAAAGTAATAAATTGACAGACTCTCTGAGCCAAGTGAGATCCAAAGATGGGTGCAGAAGACCCTTCGAGGGTAATTGCACAAACAGCCCACTGAGGAAGAAGTGAGTTTGTAAGGGCAATGCTAACTTGTAGGATTGAAAGCAAAGACTGGCACACTCTAAGGACCATCACTCAGTTTGTTATGCAAGATGGGGATCCTACCTCTTTACAATAAAATTGAAGAATAATTTTGCTTCTGAATAATTTTTTCTTTTAAGAAACAGGGAATTCCCATTAAAATTATTCTAATAAATATTTTCCAATAAAATTATTCCAAGCTAGGTATTAGGAATAGCCTTGACTGTTAGCATAGAACAAGCATCCTGAGTCTGATATTGAACTTTTCTAGACTTGCAAGCTGAAGAAACACACTATAAAAGACACTGAAGTTACCACTGTACTACAGTTACTGCTACATAAGGTGTCAGTCCCACCCTCCTCAACCCTGTCAGCCTTTTGTTTTCTTTATACTGAGACTGGAATAGTAGAGCATCAAGTTTTGAATATTCAGACTTTTGCTGCATGTCACAACCTTTAATGTTACAAAAGCCACTCCTTTTACTTAAGCATTTAATTCAATTTTTATTGTGCAAATTACACTTACCCAAGCAGTACTGTTTAATTGATTAATAAATTACCATTGACTGTTGATGTTCTTGGATTTCCTCTCTGCACTACTGGAAGCATGGATGACAGTAATTAAATAATCATTTCATCACCAATGATGATTGAGTTTATCTAGTTCAGTAGCTCTCTTATGTAACTAGTGTTAAGTTTGAACTCTTATAGGATTATATTGATTGATAGAGGAAGACCAGAAAGATAGCCATCATGTGTTATTTCTTGCATTCAGAGGAGTAGGTGAGAAAAATTGTTCTGATAGGTTATTTGAGACATGGGTAAATAAGCATTTTTTTTTTTAAACATTGAAACTTACAGTGCAATAACTTGGCTTGGTTAAAGTTCAGCATTCAGGGCTTAGAACTCAGCATTCAAGAACACTAATTTATGTTCTCTCTAATGTAGAAAAATGTGTAATACAAGTGATTACTATTCAGGTAAAAAATGAAGAGAAATCTAGCTTAAGCATGTTAGCTTAACTCCTAAAAATACCTTTTAAAATAATAGTGCATGAATATATATATATATATATCTCCACACATATATGCTAAAAAATCCCTCCTCTGTCTCATCAAGTAAATAACCACACACTTAAACTACACCTTCTATTTCATACACTTCTTAAGTAGCATCTTGTGGCTCTCAGGCTACATTCTGATTTCAGTAACATCAGTTAAAGCGTCCCACAGACAGAACAGTTATTCTGGGTTCACTAAAATATAAATGTGATCATGATATCAAGGGAAAATTATGAAATATGATAAGCAGCAAAAAGAGCCCAGGGAACTTTCTTTGTCAGGGCACAATTCAAACACAATTAGTCAGAGATAGGTACAGAAAAATTAAAATAGTTCTACCATCGTAACAAGAAGCAGGTTAGATGAAAGGCTGGAAGCTGACCTATTTGGTGCCTAGCCTTGCAAGATATCCTGGAAGGAAAATTGGCATTTTCAGGCAAAACTCAACCTTTTGTCATTTGAAGACAGGTGCATCGTTTCAGCGTCTATCATCTGTGTGTAAGCAAACACTATGAAGAACTGTGGTTGATTCGCAGCTTCAGTTTTGCTTTGTTTTAGTCAGGGGACTAAGCTTTCACTGTAAAGTGTTGTAGCAGTAAGTGTGCTTGTTGGGGAAATGTCAAAATAGTGAATGGTCAACAAAAGGTGACTTTGGGGGCACCTGCTTTTAAAGGTGCACAGCAGGTTTTTTGTCTGTCCACAGAAGGTGTGTCTTTGGAAAATCCTTTGTTATCAATCAATTTCTCCACCACATGCATTATATGTGACATTTAAAATGAAGGCCCAAGTGATGTACAGAAAGTTGTTAGTTGGCAAGTACCATGTGGTTCTGAGTCTAAATTTAATGAGAGCGAGGAGTAAAATACCTGAAACTGAGCAGATGAAGCACTCATGCAGCTTTTCTGACAGTGATAAACTATCCAAGCTCTGCACTTCTTGCTTTATGATGCTTCTGTCACCTCTTCAATGAAAATGCCATCTTATTATGTACAGTGGGTGTACATTATTCTATATATATTCTAAATCATTTGACTATTTTGGCTCTCCATTAATGGCAAATTACACTAAACTCTAAAGGAAATGTCTGTGATGACTCTGTGAACATTGAAAGAATTAATTGTGATTGATTTTGTTAATTAAGTTCAGTGGCTAATGTCTTTACAGTAATGGGATGCTTAAAAGACAGAGGCAATATTAAGTCTTGCACCTATAGTTTAAGAGGTTCAGTGCAGTGCAAGTATCTATCTGCAGGTACAAGACAGGTTTTCAGACAGTCATTTTTATTCTAGGCTCATGAGTTTTACATGAAACTTGTCTGGTAAACAATTATCAAACAAATCTTCCTTGTTTACATGGCACCAAACAGATTAGATGAAAATAATATTTCTGCCAGTTCTATTTTCTATTTACATCTAAGCATTTGGGATAGATTCTGCTCTTAGACCTCTGGTTTGCTTTCTTTCACTTGTATCTAGCTGTGTTAGCCCATCTACCCAGAGATAACTCAGTCTTTTCCAGTCAACACTGGTTTCCCAGAGCCTTTTGCTTTCATGATACTAGTGAATTCTCATGGAAGGTTCCTTTGTCCTCTCACAATTGCCTTCCATCCTTATTGCCTGTTTTTTCCTTATCTGTGTCCTCTCCTTGAATTTAAGTTAGGAGAATAGGACAAGGCTAAATCCACCCACAGAACTCATGTTTTGTGTATATATGCACATATGTTCACTTCCATGGAGTTAGAAACAGCAAACAAAAAAACTTGTAAAGGACACATTTTGCTTCAAAGCTGCAAAAAACAATTTAACATTGACAGAATTGTGCAGCTGAATGGCATAAACTGACTTTGTCCTGGTGACAAACATACTTCAGATAAAATGCCTCAACACATATATTCTTCTGACACATTATGTATTATCTTGAACAGACATCCTAATTCCCAATATAGATTTAACCTCTAAATTACTTTTTATTGCTGGGTAAATGTTTCTTTAAAAGAAAGCTGCCACTTGCTATCTCTCTACCCTTGCAGAAGCTTGCCAAAAAAGGTTTCCCTCTTTTTCCTGCAGAATTATTTGTTTTTCCTGACACAAAGGAGAGTGCTTTGTCATTGTTTTCTGTATAACATTGATGGATTTCATGTTGAATGGGTATTGGGTTTTAGTTAAACATGACAGGGGAAGAGATTTATAGGCAGCGGCCACAGAGGTTGTTTGAAAGGCCCAATAATGCTTCACTGCACAGATGTGTTTTCAGTGTTCTGTGATGGTAAAGAACCAACCAGCTCATATACACTCCACCCTCATTACAGAGCTATCCTTGAAAAGCTGAGTGTTAACAACTATATAGGTTTTCTTTCTTTGGAGTTTCAAAGTAAACAGGATTCAAGGAGCAGCCTTATGTCAGGAATGCTGTACTAATGAGGACAAATTATATTCTAATCAGGTTTCTCCATTATTAATTCACTGTTATTCTGCTCTCTTTTTTCCCCCCTCTTCTCCTCTTTGTGTCCAATTTAAAGTTGCAGAAGAAACATGGGGTGGAGTGTTTTTCGACTGGTGCTTGTTATTCATATTTAGTCTATTCTGCCTTTAGTGTGATGGTGGGTGTTAAGAATTCAAATCCCCTCTAATGCATTGATAGGATAATATGCATCACCACCCAGGAAAAAAAAAATCCTGTATGGATCTCAAGAGATAAGGGATACTAGTGTGGTCGAGCATATTTCCACAGACAAAGCATTACTCATTCTCTTTCATCATGATCCTACCTAATTTCAGGATTTTTTTAAAAAAGATTTTGCATCTGCAGAGAAATTTGAAGAAGCTAGGAGGAATATATAATGCATATAATGTTATAACTGCATTATTGTTCCTATAAGTTTTTTCTCTTTGTGCTACTACAACTTTTACACACTTCTTCAAAAACAAATCCTTAGAAGTACCAAAATGCAAATGTGACAGTGAAATAAAATACATCTGAGTTGCATGCATTACATCTTGTTTATTTTATCTACACCTCTATGTTTTGAACCACATGTATGAAACATGCCATCAGAAAGTGCATACCAGCTTAGCTGTATGAAGAATAGGTGGGGAACCATGTTAAAGGGCCAGCTCACGGTGTGTGCACTCATTCAGTTTCCACCACAGTCACGCTGCCATGAACCCTTACTTTCTCTAGCAGATTTGGATCACTTAGGGCCTTGTTAGCAGCTTTCCAGGAACTGAAGAGCTGCAGCTAATACTGGAGCATCATATTGAAAGGAATTGTCTGCATCATTGAGTCCAGTCCTCGCTCAGTGCAGGCTGCCACATAATATAATTCCTTCCATCAAATGATCAGGCTCAGTCTTATAAGAGGTCTGCTACATTTAGCACTGATTCAGTTGTTAGAAACCTCCTCCTCATTCCTAGGCTGGGTACATATGCTACCCTTTGACACCATTTTTGGTTATGCCAGCATTGTCTGTGGTTTTAATTTACCTGCCCCAGTCCCATTTTGTGTTTGTACCCCAACAATCACCTCTTTCATTTTGCAAAGCTCAGCTGACCAAGCTTCTTTTGTCATCAAGACAGGTTCCCTCTTCCTGTGATCTTCCTATTAGTAGATCTTTCCCTCCAATCTGATATACTCTTTCTTGAACATCAGTGTTCAAATTTGCACAGCATAATCTGGATGAGGACTCTGTAGGAACTGGTATCATAGCATTAGCATATCCTCACCTTCACTAGAAAAATCTAACCTGATGAATAGAAAAAAATTTACTTTTCACCTGGTTATACTATGTTGATTGTTTATAGCAAGAACACTAACTTCTTTATTGATTTTCTAGCTGATAAGATCTTGTATTATAGCAGAGATTTGTGTTAGTTCCCACAAAGCTTTGTGCTTGGAATTTTTCAGCTGAGTCCCTTTTCTTCCCTGAGGTCATTAAATACTAGGAGGATCCTCCTCTGTATTGAGGCTGAGGCATGCAGATCTACATCTATGTATAAGAACACACACGAAAAACCTCCCCAAAACTGCTTCAAAATCCAAGGAGTTTGCCACATGATGTTGCTTGTCCTTCTGCCTTCTTTCAGAGTTGGAAGTTAATTGCTCATTAGGCAAGCTTACCTGGGTTGGAATCACCCAGTAAAGCAAGTTTTTTACAGTAAATGAAGAATCATAATGAATTTGGTTCTAAATTTTGGAGTAAGATGGATGGAGTTGAATGCTTTGTGTGCATGATAATAGCCACAATTGCTCATACAGATAATTAGGTGCACTAGCTTACCTTTAGTTAATCTGTAGCTGCCATTCCAGAAGTACACTGTCAAACAGGGCATCAAGGTAATTTCTTCACAGCTTCTGTCACAAACTCAATTATAAAATATCTGGGATAAATTGATGCTCTACTATATTTGTCATCTCTGTCCTAAGCCTTTGAGATAATTACATATGTTGTAAAACAGAAATATCCTTCTGGAGCTTAGCTTATTTGTGAGTGAATTAACCATCACAAAACACTTCCCATCCACAGTGGCTGTATGACCTTCCAAGACTTCCTACCAAGAAGTACTTTCCCTTCAAGTTGTGGCTTCAAGGTTTGCCAGGGGAGGATTAGATTGGATATCAGTAAAAAATTTCTTCACCAAAAGGGTTGTCAAGCCCTGGAACAAGCTGCCCAGGGAAGTGGTGGAGTCACCACCCCTGTAGGGGTTTAAAAGACGTGTCTCTTAGGGATACGTTTTAGTGGTGGACTTGGTGGTATTAGGTTAATAGTAGGTCTTGATGATCTTAAAAGTCTTTTCTGACCTAAATGTTTCTATGATTCATTTCCATCCATTCAGACTTTTCCCCTGCACAAGAAGTGTCACAACTCAGTCCCTACAGGTTGTCTAGGAAGGAGAGTTCATATCTGTTCAAGGATGTCTCAAGACAATTGATACAATTTGTATTTGATTCCTACTTCTAATCCTAGAAGGCATTTCCTTCAGACTTGTCACGTGCTTGGAGTTAGGCCATGTTCAAAGGAAAAGAGATCTAAAAGAAATTCTGCAAGGCCCCTCACCTTCCTGCAGAAGGCACCTTATGCAATGCAAATAGAAGTGACAACCAACATGGAGCTCACTGCAGGACTGGGCCCTCTTTTTGAGATATAACTAACCTGAACTGCATCTGCCTTTAGTTCTTAGATCTGTATCCTGAATCTGTGGTCTTCTTTGTTATAAATATTTAAATATTCTTTTCCTATTAATGTTTTATAATATTATTTATTAAGTACTAGAGTTTAGAGCAATTTGTCATCTGAATAAAAATAGTGCATTTCATTTACAGTCCAGCTTGTGCTGCAAAGTATCAATGTAATACAATGTGTTCAAGATGTTTTTTTAATGCTTATTTCCCCCCTCAAATTGGATGCTGGCTTTCAATTTGAATATTGAGCTACCTGAACTGAATTATTTATCAACTTTAATTGGATTTGCAGACAAGTCATATTTGCACATCTTTTCTAGGAAAAATGGAATTCTTTCTGAGAACTTTTTAAAAACATCAGGTTGAGAACATACAGCTAATTAACTTCACATTTCCTGTCAAATTCATTCTGTCTTTTTCTCTTTCTTTTCTTTTTTTTTATGTCTAGAAAACTAAAATGTGGGAAGTGATGTTGTAACTCATTGATTCTAAACTAAAACCTGCTACAGCACACAACTTTTTCCTCAAGTGAGGTAGCTTTTGATAATTATTATTAATTATTTGCATTTTTATATTACTTAAATTCTCCAGCTAAGGTATGAGTCCTGTTACGTTAAACATAGAATGAACACAGAAGGAGACTCTTTCTGAAGGAGTTTACCATGTGGCTGTTACAAGCTGCTCATATCTCCAACCACCTGCAGAAGCCAGACAATGGGTGGTTTCTACAGTTTACCTTTCCCTGCCTTATCTTCTTCCTGGGCTAACCCAAGCTTATTTTAGCTACAACACAGCATCAAGCCTGAATTATGCTGTTCACCCTGAATTCTATCTATGAAATCCTTATGATCATATTTTCTGTCTCCTCCAGTATTCATAGATGCCGAAGTTGAAGAAAACCACTTCTGGGTTGAATGTGTAGTGTGATACCATGGAAACTATTGGAGAATTTGAGAGCAATGTCTTTGCCTATAGGGCATCCTTCATAGCTGGTAATGTGTGGATTGGGTTTTAAATGTCACTTTGAGGCACGAGAGATTTGTAGCTAATTTCCTAATACAGTCCATGTAGCTTATGGTTAAAAAAAGAAGTGTTAATATGTTAATCAAAAAGAACATAAATTTTATGCAGTTACTCATAACTTTATGCAATGATTATATGTAACTACATTGTTATTACAGTCTCAAAATTACAGTATAATTATATTTAGCTAATTCCAAAAGCAATTGCTGTGTGGCCAGAATTCATTTATATAAACCTAGACTAAGCATTGAATTGACTTGGAAAGTGAGGTAAATCTAATTGAGATAGATTGCACAAACCTAATCAACAGGGATATTTAATGGCAAAGAGAACAAAGAATTAAGTAAAGCAATGCAAGGACTATTCAGAAGAGTGGATTTATGAGATAATAGCCTCTCCATCTCTGATGTCATCTGTCTGCTTCAACGACTCTTTCCATAGTGTTTTGTTAGTTGGCTGCTGCTTTGCATCATATGTAAATTTATAAGCTCTCATGTATACAGGGAGGACACATTTTGCCATTCTTATATGGGATTTTATCCTGCTATACATCCCACTTCCAAATGCTAGTGTTTTGCAAAATCAGGAGGATGATTAAAGGCTTTCTTGTTGTCCACACCTCATTTATCATAAGCTGTAAAGATTCTGTGATAAAATCCCAATGAGGCAGTTGTCTGAGAAAGGGGAACTTGGAGAGGTGCCACTGGGTACTCAAGACCTGCAAGGGGCTGGAAAATACAATGTGGGACCTATGGGAGTTTCACACTTTTCTGAAATCACATGTGAAGGCCAAGTGTGAAACCCTGAGTATCTCAAAATATCATTAGATGACTATGGGTTGGCAACTGAATTGAACTACAGGCTATGTGACTCTGGTGGCTGAAAAGAGGGCTGAAGACTATTTTTGCATTTCCCACCCTAAGTGCAATCTCCTAGGAACTACTAGGGAGCCTGAGGGTTATACTTAGGATGAATGTTGTTATATCAGCTGATAATTTCCAGTGTATAGAACACAGGTTAGTTCTGACCCCATCCCTTGATTACATTCTTTGATTGCATCCCTTGAACCAGCTACAGAGAAAACGGGAGACCCTTAGTAGCTTTCCATCAAAGAGAATCTGTATGACAGGATATTGAAAGGGTATTAAAATAGGTTTAATGTAGGGGAGGATTTGAAGTAAATAATGCATAATGATTTTTTTTTAAAGAAGGAAATCTGAAAAAATCAACTTGTTCCTGTAGGTTACTTTCACTTTTAAAAGCTGTAGGTTCTTATTGATCTTTCTGTTAGTATATGCATGATGTTTATTGCCTTACAAATCTTTACATTAGTGTGATCCTTTTTTTTTGTTATCCTGATTTGCCATTTAGTGTCATAGAAAACATCTAATTTCACAGATTTTTCCACACAGATCTTGAATGATCTCTTGGTGCTTGGCTTTCAGTTACATACCTGAATACTGGTTGATATTTCTGAAACTTTAAGGAAAAAATGTATTGGTTTTATGCAACATACTATTGCAAAAATAATATAACTACATTGTTAGGTAATGCATCAGAACAAGAGGAGAGAGTATGCAGGGGTGGAATTTTCATCCAAAATTGAGAATGTGGAGAAGCAGGGGCAGAAAGATATGCAAGTCCTATTTTTGATGGCAGAAGCTGCAGTACTTAAGTGGTGAGTCTAAGAAACTGGAGGCAGATGGGCAGAGCAGATGATAGGAGACCAGGGAAAGTCAGACGTTCACTTTTTATATATATAAACCACATACTATTTCTCTGGTGTTCATTATCACTTAGGAGTTAGAACTGCTGACTGTCATGCCAGATGAGTGCTTATACTCTTGGTTAGAGGTCCAACAAAGTTCAAGCCCATTAGTTCATAAGTTGTGAAACTCTGATTTTGGAATCATACCATAAGCAGAATGAGCATAACCCTGAATTTAAAAGAAAAAAATATTGATTAAAAGATAAGTGTTTTATTACTTAGAATTACATGCATATTCTGGAAGTTTGACCTGTTATGAATGTATAGAGACAAAACTGGCAGCTTAAAGAAGTTGTATTGATGTTTGGGGGGATTATTTTGGCTAGATGAGCACTGATCAATGGATCCACATGTAATAGTTAAAAAGATTGTTTTTTTCAGTAAAATTAGAAACAGACCATGGTGTATGTAGTAAAGTTTAGAACATCTTCAGAGGTATACATCAAATTAACTTTTAACTCTTACTGACTTTAGAAAAATACTTGGTAAAAGATAGAGCAGTGCTTCCTGTGACGATTCAAGTTTTCTATGAAGTAGTCATAGCATTGTGGATGCTTATGTTTAAAAATTTCTTGCTATTTTCCCATGATTCTGTTTTCATGCTTTTTATCTTTATGGAGCAAAAAAGGATGATATCACCATGTAAGTTTGTGCTGGCATTGTGTAACTTGTGAGAAGTCACAATCCAGATAGTTAATAAGAAATACTTAAATTTGATGACTTTATGGTGTTACTATGAAATATAACAGTAACATAAGTGCAAATATAGCAGTAGCCATAACTGTGCATTAATTGAAAGTGAAAGATCAAGTGTCACCAGAAATACCAGCTTTTTGTCACTCACCTACAGTTTACATACCAGAGTTTGATGATGGGCTGAAAACAAGTGCTTTAGGGGCTTTGCACACATATTCCTCAAGTGTGACAATGTGAACTCAAAAAAGATGCCTGAAACAACCACCTAAGTGGCATACTGTGTTGTACCAATGCACAGGACTGTAATGCTTTTAATATCCAGACCATTGGCCTCATACATTTATGATGTATATAGTCAAACAGTAGTGCAGAGCACTGATTGGAATGTCTAATAGTTCCAGAGTCTTTACAGCATAAGTGTCAGCATGCACTGCTAGGAGACTCTTAATCCTTAGACCATTAATATTACAAGACTTAACCACTAGCCACATGTGATATTCATTACTGCAGTCAAAAGACACAAGGTTGTGATACTTTACAAGTCATCATGGTTTGATATTACTTGGATAATACTAAATACCTTTTAGATACAGAGAAATGGTAAGAGAACATGCTGAGAGCTTTTCTGTAAAACTCAGGTATACCCCAATAAGCATTTACACAAGTCACCCAATGAACACACTGAAATTATCTGTGCAAGCAACAATTCAGCCCAAAAGGACGTTCAGTACAAAAGAGTTAGATAATAGCTGCTAATACCAAACATTGTGCTGTCCTGCCAAAACCCCATACAAGATGAATTTACAGTATCTGTGGATTATGCAGAAGTTGCTGACAATTATGTCACATCTGACACAATACAGGTTGAGAATGCTTAGATGCCATTTTAAACAGTCCTCAAAACTCCTGTTTGCCATCCACGTCAGAAATAAAAGACCTTTAAATCTTGATCCAGCCCTAGTGGTAGTCTATGGCTTTATGCAATGGTAAACACTAAACTGTGGATTTATGGCCTCTGTGCACAGTGCTCTCCTAGTGTTGGAGTTAGCCCCTCAGCAGACCTTAATTGCCGTAGGACTGGAGGAACAAAGATTCACAAGAGCATATCTGGCTCTGAGGATTTCCCTGCTGAATCCTTGAACACCTTCAGCTACTGTCGCTTGGAAGTAGAATTTTGGGGTGTTCAACACAGTATAAATCAGACACTTACTGTGCTTATTTTCTATGACTTTCTGTCATGGTACCACAGGGGTAAACCTGAAGTGATTCCAACAGATTCAGTGTACTTGCCTTAGATTTATACTCACATAAACAGGAACCCTTATTTGCCCATTGTTTCTAAAATATGTTGGTTTTGTTTCATATCAAACTTCACTGGCTTATTTTATATTCCCTTACATCACATTTTATCACAGATAATCTAGGAATATTGTTTCTCTGAGTGATAAAATTGTTCTGTAGTGCATGACCAGAGTAAGGGACATTGTGTCTTTTAAACATCACGTATAGACAAGAAGATATAAATGAGAGTTAATAGCCATCAAATGTGTCTATTTCCTTTTCCTATAAATTAGAGCATGCTTTCCTACTGAATTTTGCAAGAAGGAAAACAGACTCCCTCCTGCTGATGTGGGGAAGCAATGCTAAATCTCCCTAAAGATTCACTCTGGCTTCTTACAGCTGTATGTTAGTACCTTTTTATATGCAATTTTACTTCATTTAGTCTTTAAGGTTGTGCCTGAGGTTAGTTTAAAAGGTTAGTTAAATGTTAATGGATGTTAATGCTGCAATTAAATTGTTAAATCAATTGAAAACTGTGGCTCCATCTCTATCTGTGTTAGTGCCGGCCTGAGTTGCATTGGCGTATAAATTAAAAGCTGTAAATCTAGTGAAGTCTAATTAGAGACCAAATTTCTCATTTATCTTATTTTCACAGGACTGTAAGCACTGATAGATAATCAACGAAGGGCTAAAACTTTTTAACATTAAAAAACTATTTTATCTATTTCAGGACTCAGGTGACTGATTATAATTCAGATCCAATTACTGTAAAAGGTCATATGTGAAATGAAGTTCTTACAGACACTACAAGTTTTATTGTACAAGTTTGCATACAGTGCTGCAGCATCTACATCCCAAAAAGCAAAAGTAAATACACTGTTCAAGATTATATAAAAATGCTCTTCAACCAGCCTCCCTTGTGTAACCCTTTGAAGTTTGTGATCTTAATACTCTAGCATGCCTAGACTCAAATACTGCAGCACATTCTTAAGGTTCCCAAGTTAGACAAGTGCATAAGGACCTTGTTGGTTCTTGCCTTCAGTAAGTAAAAATAATTAGTGATACACTGAAATACACTAGCTATTAATACAGCATTACAAATTCTTGAATTGGTGAGAAAGATTATTTCTATTGTTACATTAGATTAGCTCCTGGCAATCTGCCACTGGGGGAGAAGCCCAGGCTATTTTATCTAGGAAGGTCTTGAGGAAAAGGATATGCTGATCTTAATCTATCTTGTGGTGCCACAGTTTTGAGAATGTTTTCATGCAATACAAACACATGCTACTTAATCTTAGTTCCTCAAAAGTTAAAAGTGAAATTTGATCATGCTGCTTCTGTTGGCTTATTTTTCCAACACCCCCTGTGATTCTCCAAAGTGTAGATCTTAAAGCTGCAAAAAGGCCAACAACAGATTGCAGTATGAGCATAGGGAGCAGCATCAAGACTCATTAGTTTACAAATAAACCACAAGACACATGTTTAAAATGTTTGTAGGTTCCAAATCACAGTTCTAAAATTGCATCCTTTTGGTCATGTAGGAATGTTAGAAATGTTAGTTTTACATGTTGATTTCTTTTTCTGTGACTGTTCTTGGAGCACTTGGGGAAAAATGTTTTGCTTTGGGAAAAAAAAAAAATCCCCTGTCCTAACCAATTAAGACTTCACAGAAAAGACATAAGCTAGTATTCTGCTAAAGGCCTTCTTCCAAAGAAGCTTCAATTCGTGTCCTTTCTAGTGACTTCAGCTAAATTTCAACATTCATTAAAACACAAAAAGAGATCAAACCTGAAAATGAGTTGCCAAGTGTTCTGAACTGTTCTCTCTCCTAATTTTGCCACAAATTCTGATTTTCTAAAAACATCTTGATCACAGACTTTGCAGAAAAAAAGCCACATTATGTTGCATGTCCCCTAGGGCAAATGAGAGGATGTGCTGGTTTTATTCTCAAAGGTGCATGAATTTCCTGACAGTGTTTTCTTTCTTATTGGCATCAGTTTCAGTACTAACAGATGTGATTTACAAAATTGCACCAAAAAATTGTAAATGAATGATAAATAGTCACATATATTCAGTGATTTAAGTGGGGAGACCAGCTGTGTACTATTTTGTTAAATAGCTCTTTTCCAGTGATTTTGGTCCCTGATTAGTTTATCTTTCAGATAATTATTTATCTATTTTTATATCATTGGAATTCTGTATCTTCATAAGAAATAAACAGTACTATTGCTAACAGTGATCATAAATCACTTCTGGTAAAAGTAATCTCTTCAAAATTATAACTTTCTTTCACTTAAGAATGATAATTCTTGACTAAGTGTTCAGAGTAGTAAGTAGTTTCCTTAAAGCAGGACATGGTGTCATAAAACAGGATATAAAAATAATAATAGTTGATCACTAAATAGCATGTTTCATCCATAGAAAATTGACCTCTTAGCAAAGATGGATAAACAGCATTATCCAGTTGCTTAGTACGTCTTGTCTCCCTAATAATGATTTGATAAAATATGTGCCAACTCCAGCTCACCTGTAAAATAATAGTCCAGTTACACCAAACTTTCTCTATTACTTTCTAAAAACTTGGGGTTTAATAATAACACTGTTTAATTTCAATAGACATTTTAGAAAAACTCACGATGCTTTATGCCAAAAGAAGGAACAACACAATCAAATGCACTGTCAGTGACTAATTGTGTTGTAAACGCAATGGAAGACAAGAATTGGAGAGATCCAAGTATTTCTCTACAAGTAGATATAAGGTTTGTTGAATTCCTACAGGATATTCTCAATCCCATAAGAATTTGTAGACAGTAGTTTCTTTGCAGGCTGATTGACTTGACCAGAGAGCCTTTAACTGCTGATAAAATGCTGACCTTGGGGATGGGTTGTGTGAACAGAGTGTGGGAAGGTAGATATACTTCCTGGGTTGGTCACAGAGTGATATGAATCCTAGAATTTGTTGTTTGAAATGATCATGAAATTGAGAATGCGGGATTAAAGGACAAATTATTAGGTTATATATCTGCTCTGGTGACTTCTGCTTTGTGTGGTTTATGGTAGATTTAGAACAAAACAGAATAACTGAAACAAACCAGTATTTTACCATAGAACATATCATTGTATCGTTCTTCATGAAAACTCACTCTGTGTTTTTCTGAAGAACCTGAACTTTATCCGCAGCTAAAAGAAAAAATACTTTATTTTTTTCCTTGGTCTCATCTTTATGATTTTCGTTGCTGCTTTTATGATTGTTTTGGGAGGCAGAGGAGTTCTTATCTTGCTTTGTGTGCTTTCAGTGTACAGTGTCATTTCTGGACCTAACAGAAGTACACCAGCACTGTTCTGTGGACCCAGCAGAAGGGCAAAATTTGGAGTAGCTGGAAAAAAAAGACCTACCATGTTCATTACTTAAAACTTTATTTTTCTAATTTATTCCAATCAAGTACCAAATAGCTACTATTTGAAAACTTTTCTTTGTAGATTGTCTCTCCAGCCTGTAACTCAGACAGAAACCTTCCTCTGATTTTGTAGCCCTTGGAAGAGTTCTCCAGGAAACCTTTTCTTCCATTTCTCTTTGTTAGCGTTCAGCTTTCATGTAGATTTTGGTATGTGAATGCCCAAAGATATGCCTTGACTTTGTGATTGGGTCAGTTATTGCTCTTAGTCTGTCTATTTTCATAGCTATAGCAGATATTACGTGGAATTTCTGGGGAGAGCTGTTACATATCTGTGTGAGAGACATTGTTTTATTGGTTTTATCTGTGGCTGAGTCAATCTGACAGTGAAGTCCCTTGGGCCAGCACAGGTCTCAGAGGGTCTAACATTGCTGGTTCAGGAAGCCACACGAGGAAAATTTTCTCCTAGCTAAAGAGCTAAATCATTTTCTGCTGGTCTTCATCTATAAGAAAGTGCAAAAACAATCACCACCCTCTGTGCAGAGGAGGGGAGTGATGAGGAGACGTGATTCCTTTTGGTAACAGTCCACACTTATGCACACTCAGCAGTATTGTAAACCTGTATCCAAAAAAAGCAGCTTCTTTGTGAGGTTTTGTTTTGTTAGGGGGGAGAATACTTACTGTTGCCAAAAAAATCCCACCTCAATATGAAACAGTGGTCTCCCAGACTAGTTTTTTTTCTGATGGCCACCGTCCTGTCTATTGCTAGCTTTAGCAGGATTTCTGTAAATAGCTTGGTGCTCTTTGCTCACTGAGCAAAAACATCTCTAAGTGTCTGGGTTAAAGTACTGGTAGGAGAAAACATTTACAAGTCTAAGTTTGTTCCCCAATGGGTAGTATACTAGGAGGCAGATAAAATCATCATGCAGTCTTTCGTGACTGGCAGTGTCTGGTAACAGCAATGAGTGCTCAAAGTGTAGATAAACGAGTAAGGCACCAGAATACAGAGGATACTGCAGCCCAGTGCTGCATTGATAGAATTACTCCCTGTAAAGGGAACTTGGACTGTGTCTGCCTGGAGATATTTGACACTCGTCAACATTGTCATTGTCTTGCTTTCATGGGAATCAGAAATTAATTTTAAAGAGCCTAAATGCAAGCTAAAAACAAGAGAGATAAGAGTATTTTAAGCTGTTGCATTCCGTCTTGTGATGCTGCAGTGTCTAGCTGGAACCTCTGCAGGTGGGTTGTTTGCTTCAGTAATTACGTGAGAATGACGAGGAACAGAATGTGTTAAGCAGAAAGCACAAGCACAGGGAATGATGCTCATCCATTAGGAACTGATAGTGGGATGGCTCTTGGGAGAGATTCTTGTCTGTGACTATCCGACCTCTAAACTGTGATGATAAACAACAGAACTTGAGAGCACGGCAGGTGACATCGTCTGCCTGATTCTGGAGATAGCTGGTCTCTGTGAAAGCCAGTCAGTCAGTCAGTTTTTCCTCCTTCCTTCCAGGAAAGAAGAGTGTGTCTCAGNATTATTTTTTTCTTTTTTTTTTTATTTTGATGTTTTTCTGAATGAGATCTGTTTGCAGTGTGATCATCAGGAGTTCCCCTTCCCTCCATTCCTCATCTCGTGGAAGCTGCTGTGGAAGCAGGAGCTCTCCTCTCTGACAGCAGGGGCCAAGGTGGTGATTTGCAGCAGAGAGATTCAACCATTTGTGCGATCTGGTTGTTTTCAAACAACCCAGGCTCCTGCAAGCCTTACCAGCTGTGACTAATAGTGAGGGGAAGGGCGAAAGAAAGCTTCTTGGGCCTGCAGGCTTCAGACAGGCAGGCTCTAGGGGAAACAAGAGAAAGCCATTAACTAACCACAGTATTATCTTGATTCTCTCAGAGAAACGAGCCAGGGACGGCTAATGAACTAGCCTTAACGTTTCAAACTGAATGCACCTCTGGGAGCTCTGCTAGAACAAACAGTGTGACAGATCAATGCCTGATGCCTATATCAAGAGAAAAGGTTATTTGCTTCTCTAAGGAATTATAGGATCACTATATTGCTATGATACACTTTGTACCCTTTTCAAAATATGGGTTTATGTGTTGTGCTTATTTTTATTTTTTAAGTTGTAAACTCTGTTAGTGTGAGTAATATGAAAGACAGGAAAAGTGATTCTTTTCTGCCCCTGTCTCTCTCCCAGGATCCTCTATATGCACTGTTTAACTGTTGTACACACCTTGCCCAGGGAGAGAAACACCCTTAGAAAGAATTTTTTTGTTTAAAAGTCAGTTTAGAGCAGTGTCACCTAGTTGGGACGCTATGAAGTCTTGATAGGAGGCAGGTTCTTAGTAAAAGGGACTTTGTGTGGGAAGCTTTCACTTACTTTCTGCTGCTGTCACTGCTGCCAGAATTCTGTGTCCTTGGGAAGTTCAGTCTGCCCAAACTTTAATGCCCATCACTAAAATGGAATCTTTCTTTCTGCTACTGCTTGTCTGTTTTTATTGTTCAGATTGAAATCTCCTGGACAGGATCTTCTTCCTGTTTTTTCCATTCCTAGCACAATGGGTATAGACTCTAGTCGGGATTTTTGACCATTCTGTTAATAGAACAATAAACTCAAACTATAACGCATTCTCTTAAAGAGATAAGAGGAAATGACAGAGACGAAGGTGGGGGCTGGAAACTGTTTACTGTACAGAATGATTAGCATTGGTTAGGATTTGTAGGCTAGGAAGAGTTCAGGCTACAGTATTCTTCATCCTTTGTGTCTTGTCCTCTTGTGCTTAAAGCGATACCCAGCTAAGGGGCTAAACAGTCCAAGTGCAGCAGCCTTACCTTCTCAACAGGAGGCAGAGTTGGTTTTAGCTGCCATGTAAGATTTCACTAAATCCCTTGATATTGGCATTTTTCTTTAAAGCTAAAGTTCTTGAAAACTATTTTGATCAATTACCTCATTCAGGAAGCTGCTGTACATATTTAAACATAGATACAAGCTTTGGTCAAGCTATCAAAGTAATTTTCATTTTTACAAATTCTTACTTTAATGGGAATTAGATGATGAGTGAATTATTGTTTCTTTAAAAAAATTTCCAGGTGATTTGTCAAGAGATAATTGTCTGAGTATTGGCATTTAAGGAGGTCTGCATTTCCTTTTAGGAAGGAAAAATGTTAAATGCTTAAATTAAAATAATGTTGTAACATAGAAAATGGAACAAAATTAGTTTTATCTCCCCTCAGTTGTACCTGGGAATTAAGTCATAAAATGATACATATATCCCAACTTAATTTCTTTGTGTCAGATTCTGATATTTTTATTCTGATTCAGTAGCTGTTACTTCATCCATACTTCTACTGATGTCAGTGGAACTAAATATGAAATAAAGCATGATTCATTGTGAGTAAAGTTGTCAGAATTTGGCCTTTTGAAGTTAATGTGAGCTTTGCTATTGACTTCATTGGAGATGAGAAATTGTTCTTCGATCATCTTCTGAAAACCAGAGCTGAGCTTTGTAGGTTTGAACCAAGCACAGCACACTATTGTTTGGTCAAGGAACAGGTAGTATAGAATTTTTCATATAAGGTATGAAGTCATTTCCCCTGAATCTTGTGTTCTGACACAGAAACCAGTATTCCTTGGGCTTTTGTAAGCTATCATCTAGTCTCAGAATTAATTTTCTAACTCAGAGTTCCTGCAATAAGTTGAAAAAATGTGCATTAATACCAAAAAGGAAAAAGCCCATTTCTGAACAGCTGTCCTTTATTTATGTATAAAATCATGGTGACCCTTCTACTGCCATTATGAGCTGGGAGAAGGAAAATATGATTAGGGAGGTCACAAGATCCAAATTTCCTCTGTGTGTAAGAGAATGAGGGTTGATTATTTCAGGAGATATGAAATATAATATTGTGTTCTTAGTCTCTCTTTGTGCGCACTCAGGCAAAGCTCTCGTTCAGAACTGAGTTGGGAATTGGTCCTGTCAGAATGAAATGCAAAATCTTCTAGTGATGGAAATTCATACAATGTGCATGTGCAAGGAGGAAAAGACCTAAAATGATGTAAACTGCTGATGTCCTGCAAAGGTGGATGGATGAAGTAGTTCTTGTTCACTAAAGTTTTATTTTAGCCTGTGGGAAGTAGTAGTATTTCAGTGCCAGGCACTAACTAAGCCTATTTTATAATGTAAATTAGAAGTGGGTCTGTACCATGCTGAGTTACTCGGGTAAGGAAGCAAGTCATTGTTATCTCTCTCTCTTCTCATTGAAGGCAATTAACCTGTTGTCTGATATATACCATTTAGAACCAGAAACAAATTTCTCAGCAGTGTCCTCATGTTTGCCACAGCCAGACATGGTTTCACCAAGCTCAGTAGCTCTTTTTAACATTATAATATAAAGTTATCATAGCTGTGCCTGTCTGAAGATATGATCAAGGCAAGGTTTGCAGGGAGAAATATTAAAGATTTTGCTGCTTCCCACAAATTTTGTCATAAACTTAAGTAGAGGAAACTGAAATGTCCTTTTATCACTGTACACATACTGCTTTCTTAAAGATTCTACTTTTTTTCAAATTCCCAGTAAAAAAAGTAAATGATAGTAAACTGTTTGGGGAGCAATGCTGGGTGGTTGTATCAGCTCAGCCTCTCCATCACATTCTGGAGCTTTTCAGTAAAAACACAAAAGAACATGTGAAGTCTCCCAAGATCAGTACAGTGGTCAGTGAGAGTTTTCCAAATGAACTAACAATAAACATTTGGTCCAAATTTCCACTGAAGTGAGAACTGGTTGAGGTACCTACGTGGACTCTAGCTTCATTTTCATTTCACTACTTTGGTTATGTGATAACTAACGGCCCTTTACGCAGCCAGATATCTCATTTTCCAACAAAACTACATTCTTTCCTATCCCAGATATGTCTGAATGCCTCTCAATGCAACTTTCAACAAATCTTCTATTTTGCCAAATAGAACTTTGGCAATTTATAAAATAAAACCCACTGGCAGTAAAATTCACCTTATACCAAATATAGAAAATATCCATTTAAACACAGGGCAAACATTTGGTAATGTTTCAAGGTACTAAAAGTTGTGTTTCTACATTCTTTTCCTCTCTTTTGCTTAGTTTGGACAAGGTCAGTTCAAAAGTCCTTGTTTATATACTTCTCAATGTTCTCATCTTACTTTTGTGTGTGGAACGCTACTAGGGAAAGGTTACCCAGTAAGACCATTTGCTGTATGGATGAACTTGTAGACGATGGCATATCAGGGAGCTTCTAAAGGAAATATTATATGGTCCATCAAGGCAATCTCAAATTTCCTGATTGCATATATTTAAATAGGATAAGCTTCAGTTACCTAAGCGCTTGTTTTGGCTGTAATGGAAAAAAGGAGACTAATGGGGACCATAATGCCTATCTCATCCCATCCCATCAAGGTATATGAAAATAAATCTAAATATCTATTATTAGCAGAACAGGATGGTGAGTGAGGAATTAAGTCTGATGCAACCATAGACAAGGGGGGAGAGGGGAGGAGGGGGAAAAGTTTACCTGCATCTGGCTTAAGATTATACCTGTTCATTGAATACATTCATCAGTGTCTGGTTTTGTATTTCTTCTTCCTCATGATATCCCAGATAAGAAGTGGTAACTAAGTCTTAATGGTTTTAAAACTTTCTGTCTGTAACCATAAAGTGACCATTTACAAATTGGAATGCATTGTTGAGTGGGGATCCAGTTCCTTTCTCTGCCAGACCTGTCGGTGCAGTTAGATCTTTGAGTTAAGACAACAGCAGACTGTTGAAAAGGTAGACCTCGTGTGTGTGTGTGGTTTGTTTGGGGTTTTTTAAAGCAGTATGCATGTTAGGAGTTTTATCAGAAGACAGCTGCTCAGAACAGCTGTCTGCTTATGTGCCCATCTTAGGAGAGAATGATTAATGAATTCACTTGGGCAGTGAGAAACTCAGTTCACTGATCCATAGTTTCAGCACAGGTATTGATGTGAAACTAATGAGAAATTTGATGCTCAAATTTGAATGTTTATTCCAATTACCAGAGAACAGATCTAAATTAAAAAATAGCTTGAAACCTTAACCTTTTATTAGTAATGTAGAAAGCTGAACTGTGGCTTTGCAGCAAACTGAAGACTTGAGGCACTACCAGCTACACTGTTTTGGGGAAGGGAGAAAGAATGACTGCTCATGATTGACTTTACTACCTGATTGACTACCTGATAATTGGAATCTTTTTCCTTCCACCCCAGCAAACTAGAACGTAGTTCCACATCCTCCCACTCCTGTTTTTACCTTGAATATTTTCCCCAGGAATTAAACGTACACTAGGAGCTGAGCTGTAAGCATCCCCTACAGGTTTCCTGCAATACTGCAGTCAATATATTTTCTCGCACTATGGTTGCTGCCTGGTTGTGGTGTAGTACGTGGGAGTCCCTTAAGACTTGAAAGTTACTCGGTGCACTCAAATAGTCCTGTCTGCTTTTCAAACCTGGTGTTGCTGAAAAGGATAAATGTTTCTAATTTTCATAGAAATCAGTGGCAGTTTATAACTCTGCATCTTGCACAACCAAGTCATTTAAAAACAAAGTTCAGAGGGTAAATTTAAGCATTATTAAATAGGACTGATTCGTGGAAGTACTTATGGCTAGGCAAGAATTTCTTTGGAAGAATTTAAATACACATTGAAGGCTGAACTTGGAATCTCAATATTTGCTTCAGATGCCTGCTGTGTTAGTATTTTCTTATTTCACATGAGTATTCAGAAGTATGGTGGCAATCATATTCTAACAGTAATAAGCCAAGGAGCTGAAAATGTGTAACAAATGCCCATAAAAGAAATGGAAGACTTTACATTGATTACCATTCAAGGACATCTATAAACAATTCAAATGCCTTTCCAGTGCTTGGGCTCTCATGCTTTTGCTAGCAAAGCAGTGCTGGGACAGGTGCTGTTACATAATCCACATAACTGGCTCTTAGCCTGTAAATTTCCTGATGGTGTCAAGTGAAGTGGTGAACACGTGTAGAAGAGGATCATGGACAGCAGACTTTGAGGAGTCCTGTGCTAGGACAAGGTCACTGGATCTGCATTCCTATACATTCATAATCCATTCATTTCCAGAAAGATTTGGCCATGGATTATTCAGGCCAGTGAAGATAGTTTGAGCAGTTTGTCCTTTTTTTTTTTAATTATATTTTTTTTTTAGGAGTGTGGGGCTGGACCTACACTGGCAGCACACAGACACTGCAGCTGTGTGCTCAGAGGGTATGATTCTGTTCCTTTTCTCTGAAGGTCCCCATTCATTTCTTTATACAATAGCCACTGGGAGGATTAGAGCACAATTTCCATCTTGTTCCCATTAGTTATTTGTATTTCAACATCAGCTGGAGACCTTTGTCAAGAGCTAGACCTTGTTGTACTTGGTGCTATGTATATCCATAGCAGAAGGCAATTCTTTCTCCACAGATATTACAGTTTATAAACCTTGAGGTTTAGAGATATCTGCTGTATGACATACACAGTGACAAAATTCATTATTGTTTTAAGTTTAGCTAATGCCTAGAAAAATGCTGCTGGATCAGTCAGAATAAGGGCTTTAATTCCCCTGCTGGGTCTCTCTCTGTTGTGTCGTTTATTCGTGAAAAGAAAGTGCTTCTCTTTTTTTTTGTTTTAATTTCCTCTTTTCAAACTGAAGGTTTGGATCTTCTTGGAATAAAAAAAAAAATAAATTCTTTAAGCTTTTGTAAAGCAAAGAAACTTTGAAAAGAAATGACCCAGTCCCCTCTTTGGTTCACACCTATCTGGTCAAAGAGTTCAGCTCTCTGTGGAGGCTCCCAGACCTAACAGCAGTCATGCGGAACCTGTTTGCTGGCTTTCAGGCTCAGCACTTTCCAGGGTGCCCCATCTCAACACGCCTGACATTCTTGGCCTGGCAGCCAAGAGGAATAAAACCTTTGGGGAGTACCTAAAATTAAATGACTCCTTTTGGTCAGATCAAGGTTGTTCACTTCAGTAACTCTGCTGTAACTCTGCCCTTCTCTCGTTTAGTGACCATGGAAAAGCCTTTTCTACCCCTTGCTATTTTTTCCCCCTTTAGGGGCTTTAAATACAGTCCTTGAATTTTTCTTAGAATGCAAAGGCTACGAAAATAAGGTTTGCTTTATGAAGAACAAGAAGAAAAAGTAATCAGACCCTTGTTAGTGTTCTCATATTGTATAAACATTGTACATATATTCCTGTAGTGGTGTCAGAGACAGTAAAGCATCCTCTTCATTTATGTAAAGCAGTCTCTTGATCCACCACCTCTTTAATGTGAAATAAATTAAGGGCAAAAGCGTGTTCTAGTTCTTGTCCTACAGCTTTCACAAACCTCTCAGAGGTTCTTCGGTTTTTGGAGGGAGCATAGGGGATGGCAGAGCATGATTCTCTTCATGAGCCTTCCACTTCAATAACACTCACACCTCCTACTCTGACACTTAGTGATTCATATGCATGTTTTTATCAAGGAGATTTTCAAAATGGTATCTTAGCTGGAGGAAAGGCCCTGCTCTGCAACTTTGATTCTGTGAGGTACTTAAGTGTGAACCTAACTAATTGACTTTAGCAGGACCGATGTCTTAAAACTAGGTATGTGCTTAAATAAGTTGCTCAGCTGGTACTCACAGCTGAGTTACAAGAAACACCTAATGTGCAAGTGGCTGTGCTAACCACTTCTGTGCAGTAGGGCTCCTTTTTCTTTACCTGAGCATTTCTCTTTGTTCACAGTCACCATCTCTTTATTTTCCTTTGGCACTTAGCTTCATTGTTCACCTTTTCTCCTCTCTCCTCCCTCCCTTTTGATCAATTCTTTCTTTCTCTTTTTATCCCTTATGGATTCTCTAGAGAGGAACAGAACCCAGTAATATTTACACAAGTTCACTTTTTCAAGCCCTGGACAATTTTTAATTTTTTTTTAAATGCAGACAAATTAGCTTACCCAAGCCTGGTTTTAAGCATTTAGCATAAAAATTAGACTTAAACCAAAATGATCTGAAAAGCGAAATGATAAACAAAATGGAAATACTCATGAATGCCTCTCAGTAGTTGGCTTTTCTGCAGCTTTCTACATTGATGTTAATCATTATTGTAAGTCAGGACTGTGCACTTCTGCAAAGATCATGGGGCAAACTGTATTTTTATTTCAAAACTAGGGATTAAACTCACTGATAGAAGGTCACTGGATATGGGTTGCATCCCTGTGTGAGGCAGCATAGCCCAGCTCTTCCTGAATTTGAAACTGGGAGAGAGCTGAGAATCTCTTGCAAATGCATCCCTCAGTAGGCTGCAGGTACCAGCTAGAGCTACCTCTGCTTTATGCCATTTTATGCCATCAGCATGCTGCAGACCACTGACTCTTGCAGGAAGACTCTCAACCAAGAGCAATTTGTGTTACTGTTTTAGGGTGTTAGTTTGCAATTCTTTGTCTTGCAGAGTTCCTCAGATATTGATGAGGAGCTCTTGCTGTGCCTTATTAATCCTTGAACAGTCTTTAGGCTGTGTTGCTTTCTGAGGGTGAAAGACATCTCTACTTGTGGAACAAGGGACTCAGTCTTTCTTGCCTGTATAGCTGTCCCAGTATCTCATTTCTCTGCTGATGATGCTCCCTGGATTCAAGAACTAAAGAAAATTAGTATTTTATTAGGAAAGGACTGAAGACTTGCTCCATATTATCAAAAGAATGTCTACTTTCCCTGATGCTTTGTTCTGTCCTAGTCTTGTTCTTAAAGATGTGGAGGTCTGACTATGAGACCCTTCATTCCTCTATCAGTGTGAAGTTATCTTGATGGTACCATCTCTACTCCTGCAGGAAAACAGGTGCGAGGACATCTGCATTTGTTATTTTCATTGATCCTTCCACTGAACAAACCATGTACAGCTTACCCATAGGCTAATAAATTAGGAAGACATGACAGATATTTGCAGACTGGAAGAAATGGTGATTTTTTTGGAGGCAGCATTTTTTTGTTGCCTTTGTCCCCCCTAGATAGAGAAATGGTCTAAAAATAAAAAAGGATATTTCATGTTGCATACAAAGGAAAACAAAATGAAGCTAAGAGCAATTAGGCTAGACAGATGAATAAGCTGCCTAGTGAGGTAGCTGAGTCACCATCATTAGAGGTGTTCAAAAAACAGGCTAGATAAAATCCTTGAGGGGGTCAGAGTGTATGGGAAAATCCTGCTCGATAGAGAAGGCTGACCTGGCTGACCCAGGAGGTCTGCTGCTGCTTCTGCGTCTCTTTATTTAAAACCAGAGTTGAATTCAGAGAGTAAAAGAGGAAAACAAAACCCAAGCCAGGTGCCCATGTCTGGTAAACAGTTTTCTTTTGTTCTCAGTGATGAGAGTTGTGGAAAAAAAAAATAAAAAAATCCCTGAAATAAAAAATGTATGTTCACTGTTTGCAGAAGCCATGTGATAAAAGATCTCTGTCTACTTAGCAGAAAGATGGAGCATCTTTCAGCAGACCTGACAGAGCCTAGAGGGGAAATTCTTTTAGTGTGAAGAGTTGGGGCACACAGGTAAGGTTATGCACCTGTGCAGCAGAGAGAGAAAAGAGGCAAGAGTTCTCTCTAGGGCCTTCTGGGATCAGGCCCATGCAGCCCAGCAGTAATCCTTTTGGAAATTCAATGACTTCACAATTTGCGAAAATTTGACCCAGTGACTGTGGTTCTCAGCTGGGCATAAAAACAAGAAGATGAAAGCCTGGGCTCCCAGGGGCAAGGTCCAGCATTGACACACAGGGAAATCCTTTGGCTGGTGCTGTTCCTAGGGTCAAGCTGATGTTTGGAATCAGCCATGAAGAGATTCAGGCTTAAAGCAATAAAAATTCAAGGAATCCCCAGAAGTTTTCAGCATGACTGCAGGAAAAAACCCAAAAGTCACAACAAACCAACAGAATCTCAAGGAAAGTGGTTCAGTTCATCTTTGCCAATTTACTTTTTGAGCTAAGCCTAAGAGAGGACAGGAGTCAACTGCTGAGGACTCCATGGGACAGATCTCTTTTTTCCCCCACAAGACTTTTGAAATGCAGGTGCACACTGGCTTTTTTCTCAATGTAGAATTATGGACATGAATTTTACTTCTGCAGGACAGCATTGTTCTTGAGGTCTAAGAGTAGAAATGCTTTCTCTTGAATGCCTAGATGCTACATATCCACGACACTTAACTGATAGGCATGAAAATAAACAAGGAGAGTTTTTTTCCATCTTTAACAGAGATTCAGAAATGTTTTTCATCTTCTTATGGCATTACAGTGAATGGTAAGAAACAGAGGGAAACTTTTGCTAAATGCAGAACTTTAGATTCATTTTTCTGCTAGACTACAACTAAAACAAAGCCTCCTTATATTTCCTGAATGCAGAATAAATAATAAAATAGCCTGCATTCACAGAAACCTTACAATCCTTGAGTGAAAAAAATGGGAACAGAAGCTAAGTTTTCAGGTGTTATATTCTTGCCACTGAACACTACTTTTCTGCTACAAATGCAATAGGCACTGGTGTTGTGTATGTATTGTTATCTGCATAACAGGAGCTGTGTGTGCAACAGTTTGCTTTCAGATCTGGTGGACTAGTGTTAGTGTTTATCACTAAGTTACTTCTCAGGAACTGGGCCAGATCAATACTGTATTCTTTCAGACCTCTCTAAACCCAGCAGGGAAGACAATCACAGTGGTGCAGAGCTCTGCACCTTCTGGAACAGATCAATACCCTGACAGTGCTAAGCTTTGTTCCTTCACCAGCTTTAAGATGTTCTGCATGCTCTACATGATTGCTTAAAGGTTTGTTTTCTCTTCTTCCTATATGACAACACTGCTCTTTCCCTGATCTTTCCTAATAACATCACTGTAATTGTCTTGACATGAAATAGCAGCACAAACACAGATGCTTTGCTTTGAGGTGTTTTATCTCTTCATGAATGTCTGTATTGGTTGAGGGTGTTGATTTCACTTCAATATGAAATCAGAGCTTTTTTTGTATGCTTTTTCTTATTTACATTGTTTTATTAAACTTGACAAACTGATTTTGGCTAGGGGGATTGCATACAGGGATTGTATTACAAGGTGTGATAAATATAATAATCTGTAAAGAATATAACTTAAATTTTGTGTTGCTGAAGTTTATTTTAGTCTAACCCCATTCAAATATATCACCTAGTTCATCTCATAAATACTACAGGGGACTTACCTTTCAGCTAATACTAGGTGGAATAAATCAGCTTTTCTTTTGTCCAAGCAAGATCTAGAACTCCTGCCCCTCATTTCTTTTCCCTGCTGTGTGTTGTCATCTGAAGCTGCAGAACTTGTAGTTTTCCTTCAAACCCACATCTGTTTTTTTCTTTTTGAGAAATAATTGTATGTTAGTGTCAGCCAATCTAAAAGGCAGAATTAGCTATTCTAAATTACCAGACTTTTCTTCTAGAGCTGGGAAGTGCCTATAGTTATAGAATTGTGTTTGAAGAAGACTGATGTTCAGTGATTTTTCATATGTACATAACTATATGCAAATCTGTATGTATTTATAGTATAGCATTAAGATACATGTGGCTGAAACAAGGAAAATGAAAGGCTGCTCCAGGCATGAGATCCAGCACCTGAAGGATGTTCTAAACTGCATGTCTTGAAGGCTCCTTTAGTGATGCTTTTTGCTGACAAGGAACATTGTTCTTCCATATGCTGAAAAGGAAAAGGAAAGGGTGGTTGAGTCCCTTGTCGTGTTTGGAAGATTGCCTAACCAGTTGGAATACTTTGTCAAAGATCTGTGTCTTCAGAGCTGCTCTTCTGAAGTTGGTGAAAATCTTTTCTAGATGCCAGAGGAGATGGAATAGGTTTTTAAACTACAAGACCCTCTGTTTCTGCTCTCCTCTGCTCTGGAGATGGTCAGACAAGATGATCACACTGGTCCCTCCTCTATTTATTATCTGTACATTTGTAGCTCTTGTTGGACAGAAATACAAAGAGATTTCTCAGTCCAAAGTCTCTCTGATACTTTGAACTGAATTACCACTTCATCACACGAAAACCTCCAGTCCTGAAGGCTGGACCCACGGGAATGTTGCTGGTTTTCTTTGATAGTTGGCTTCCGCTCCATTTACCAGGTAAAGCATTAATCCCTCACAGCCCTCTCCTCATTTTGAAGGTCTTTAGCTTCAGTTCTCTGTTCTGCTTTGAAAAGCATGTTGTAAGGAGTACAAATTAGAGATATGTTACCTTCAAACCAGCCCCTGCCCACTTCTGCGTATGTGTAAAGTAGGATAAGATATGCAATTTGTAGGTACTATGATTACTGGCTTAAGGAGAAGATACAGCATTTCTCAACATTTTTGAGACATTAATACAATTCAGCCAGGCCATTTCTGTAATATGTGATTCACTGTATCTGATGTATATTTTTTCATCTCAGACATAAAGGTAAATCCTTTTCATTTACATAAGCAGGCTCTATAAACCAGATTACCCGAATTAATCATACATATTTAAGCATATTACATTGCTCTGTACCACAAGCTAGCATTCCTAGAAGGTGGATCAGAGATAAGGGTCCCATAAATTACTGACCAAATCCTTTAGTCCATCAGGCTTTATTTCCACTAAAATCAGTTTTGCCTGAGTAAGACCTACTGGATTTGGCCCTGATATGCTTTTATATTCATAGACCCTCCAGATACAAAGAAGGCTACTTGAAGCAATTGTATCAATTTTTTTTTACTGTTATTAAATTCAACGTTTTCAAAATGAAAGGATAAAAATAAGCTATTTTTTTAGTAATGGTACTTTTAATAATAAACATACATGCTATATCTGTACCATGCTTGGCTTTTATTAGCCTATTAGATTTTATTTAACATCTCTATTATGTTATTTCCAGTAAATAGATTCAATCATGAAACATGGAAAGCTGGTTATTTTACCCTTGGTAAAAGAAAGATCGATATACAGTTATTCTCTAACATTTTGCCTTTCTGCTTCCTAGAAGACTCTGAAGATTCATCTGTCATTTGAAAACCAGTTGGGCTACAGGCAGCAAGCATACTGTTACATGCAAAAGTATAGGGAATATTCCCCCACACACCACTTCTTTTACCCTAATCAAACACTGCAGATGCATCTTGTCAAGAGAATGCACCTCATTCCCAGAAATCAAAGGAAAGTGACTTCAAGGAGGACAGAGCAGCACAGCAGCCGCTGACCCCACACCAGACCCCAAAGGCAGGTCTGTCAGCAAAGCCAGGGAGGAGACTAGGGAAGACAAGCTGACACTCCATGACACTGCTGCAGAGATTCATCCTGGAGCTGGGCATCTGGGTCCTTCAGCTGCCAAGGTCACTGGAGCAGCCGGCTCCCATGCTGGAGCTGTGAGAGCACTGCACATGTCTCAGCACTTGCACAACAAGGGCTGAGGAGTTAGCAAAGACCAGTGCGTGCAAAGGTCTGGGTACGCATGCAAGTGAGACAGATTTAGGCCAAGGATTAGGGGACTGAAGTATTTTCCCTACCAACTTTGTTCTTCCTGTAATAAAATTTTCCCCTTTCTCCTTATTATTTATTTCCTATCTTAGTCTTATCCAGTCAAAAAGATTTCCGGCAGAGAATCTTTCTCTGCTTCTAGGGGATAGACACAGGAACAAATTTTTAGAAAGGTATTTTAATTTCAAGCTCCCTTTTAAAAAGAATTTGTCTCTCTCTGAAGTAGTCCTTAATCAGGGAGACTGCTAATGATTTCAGTGAGAACTACCAGCTTTCGTCACACATTGGAACAGCAGCAGGGTAAAGCAGCACCTTTATTTCAACAAATCAGCAGACTGCAGTTCAGAAGAGGTTAATAGAACAGGTAGCATTGAGTATTTAAAAAGTGGAAGGAAAAAAAGAAAAGATTCTTTTTCCATAATGTAGTTTCTATACTCTATCTTCCTGTACTATTCTTGAAGAGCTTCAAAAGCCTAAACCAGTCCATCCTCCTCTTGTCTACTCAAAGTCCTGCAATTCTTGATTCCCATTTGGCCTAGAAGCAGGTTTTGTCAAACTGAGCTTACTGAGAAAGAGTCCAGTGCAGGGAATGGAATCCCCTCTTTTTTTGTGTGATGGTGATTGACATCTTGCAAAGACAAACATCTCTTGCTTCTGCTTTGTCCTTCTATCTCATTAAATATGCTGCACTCCACAGCCTACTTAAGAGTGGCATAGCACAGAAGAAAGAGAAAGACCTAGATGGACTTTGCTTGGCAGTCCAAGATTCGCTCACTTCTCTGTTCCCTTCCATTGTCTCCATATCTTCCTTTATCTTCATCATCTAATAGAAACTGTGATTCCCAGGTGGCTATATCCGATGCAGTAGAAGGACAACATGCCTTAGAGCGGTATCACACAACCACATTGCATCCACTTTGTCTCTTAATTGTACTCTACCAAATGATGAAATAAGGACTGTCATGTTGTCTATAGATGGCCAGGTATTTTTGGGTTTGGGTTGTGTGGGTTTTTTTTGGTTTTGGGGTTTTTTGGTGTTTTTTTTTTTGTGTGTGTGTGTGTTTGGGTTTTTTTTCTGTTTTTTTTTCTGGGTTTTTTTTATGTCTTTCATAATGTCTTTTTGTTTCTTCTTCATTAATCCAGAAAGGAGCCTAATTCAGTGCCATGATTAACCAAGTAATTGAAAGGAACATTGAGATCCTACCATACAAACACTTCCTACAAATGCTGAGATGACTCTGGAAAAGGCTGTGCTGGAAACCAGGATGTTGATGGTACAATTATTCCAGCCTATTTCCATTGGTCAGCTTTCCTGGTGGCTATCCTAGACCAAACAGGGAACAGGCTGCATGCCTCACTTCAGGACAGCGGCAACCACAGTCTTTCTAGGACCATGTGCCTCTCTGTTGGAGCATGTCCAGAAAAACCCAGAGCATGAACCTAGCAACCTAGGAGATTTCTGTGTTTTTGTAGTACATATATCTTTTCAGACTCTTCTATCTGTAGGTACCCTTCAAAATTTCAGACTTTCTCTGCTAGTCTACAAGTTCTGCTCTCTTTTTTCTATGAAAATAGAGGATAATAGCTAGTACTAAGAATATTAGCGAAGAGGCACAAAGCAGGCATGCAACAGTGAGGAAGAAAATGTATTCTTAGAAATACCCTGGTACTTGTGAATCCTAAGGACTACTAATACAAACAAAAGAGATGGATGTCATGTGAGTTCCCCAGTACTGATCTGCTGGGGAAGCTCAGCAGTTTCTGTGTTGATCTGGTAACTGAATTGTTTTGTAACAGAGGCATCCACAACTGATGAGACGAATACTTTTGTCATCACTTTAGTTTGTGATCTTGGGCTTTGA
Source organism: Galbula dea (assembly GCA_013399015.1). Classification (NCBI taxonomy): domain Eukaryota; kingdom Metazoa; phylum Chordata; class Aves; order Piciformes; family Galbulidae; genus Galbula; species Galbula dea. The sequence continues at coordinate 2,999,848 of VWZX01000349.1, read as the reverse complement.
TTCTAATCCAGTTTTCCGGCGTGGCTCAGAAATGTGCCTGACCATTGTAATGCTGAATAAGACCTCCCAAAATAGAGAGATACCAAAACAGTGAGTGTGCTCTGAAGGTTTTGAAAGTCAGTATGTCTTAATTAGTGGCTCATTTCTCATGGCTGTTTCATCTCTTCAAAATAAGGAAGGCAATGTATGGCAAGTGAGTTATGGGAAATAGGTATGGAAAATGAGAGTGAGGAGGGAATGCTTATATCTGCCCTGCACAGGGAAATAGAATAAAACCATTCAAACATTATTTCCCTCTGCTCTGTCATCCCATTACGCCCAGTCTCACCACTGATAGACAGAAAATTATTTTGCCTGTAATTTTAAATTCTTTTTACCTTCTCCAATGTTATATTCTGGCATCCCTGGAGAGCATAGGGTAGCTCTGGAGGACTATGATAACTTGCAGTATATAGGTGAGGAAAAGCAGAACAGTTTCTGGTGATGAGGGTAAATTTTAGCATATGAAAATCAGTATAATAAATGAAATAGTAAAGAGGAAATTGGCAGACTATGACCTGACTCCTAGCATTCTTTGGTGAATACAGGACACTGACACATCGTGTATTTCTAATATATCCAAATGCATCTTTCCTCATTGTCTCAGGAAAGAGAAGTACAAAGTAGCAGGACCTTAAGCTTTGTGACTATGTACAGTCTTACCTTCAGCTGGATAATTTGGTATTTCATAGTGCACAAAGGCCTGTGGGCCTTCTGTATTTTAAATTTTGTGATCTATATTCCTACTTTATTGGTAGTATCAAGAGTGGTTTTGGGGTCAGATTTTATTCTCATTTAATCAGTACCAGGGTTTTAATTTAAGTGACCCATATTGCTGGTTAAAAACAGTATGGTTACCTGATGAGCGATCTTCTGCTGAGACTACCATCAGGTGAGAACATAAAACTACCTTGACAGTACCAGTGGTCACTGCAAAATGAAATCTGTAGCACTAGCTAAACTGCAGCCATTAGATGCTATCATTGGGATTAAAAATTAAATTAAGCAGCTGGAATGCCTACTATCCTGCTAACATCATCAACTATATCAAAGATAATCATTGCTTTTATTACTGCAAGCACAGGATGCAGCTGGAAGTAAAACTGCCGATTATCAGATCTCAGTTTAGCCAATTTTGACTTCTAGTTCAGAGATTTGAGTTGTCAAAAGAGACATTTAAAAAGAGATCAGAGCCTTTGAAGTGGTAACACACAGGAGCCTGGGGGGCAGAGTCATAAAACTTCTGTACACTTCGTGGACAAAAACCACAGAAAATGTTTCCTGTTTTATAGGGGTGCAGGGAGAAAATTAAAACTGCAGAAGCTGTTCAGACTAGGATGTAGACAGTTTGGTGATGTCAAGAAAAAGCCTTATTATCTCCTCTACTTTAATGCTCTGGTAATGTTTTTTCCGGGAACACGAGGATTCAGAGAAAGCAGAAGTTCCGATTACCAATTATCTTCATACTCATATTGTTGGACTTTACATTTAGGGCTCTACTCTGATCTAAGATGTGTGGTTGTGAATTACCACAAGCTCTGAAAGAAACCCAAACACAACCCTGCTGTTATTGTGGTTGAGACACTCAGTGAAATATGCACTTAAATACCTGGAGTTGGAGTAGAAAGAGGGGAAAGTCACTTAGCCTCTAATTCGGTGAGGTTCTGTAGTACAACCTCCACACAACTCAGAGCAGATACAGCCTTAAGATTTACAGGGCACACAAAGCCACCACACTTTTACAACAAGGAATAGTCCTGGTAGTAGGGATCTAATAGAGTAAGGAGAGAAGAAGGTAAGCTGCACTTTACAAAGTGAGATTATTGGAGTGAATTGAACAGAGCAGGGCATAAAGTCCAGCACATCATCTTAAGGGAAGCCTTGTTCAGGTTTGAGGGATATGTCAGATTTAGAAGGAAAATATCAAGAACTGCATGAAAATGTTTGGTATTGACAATGAACTTAGTTTAGCATTAGAAACATTCATTTTCTGTTTGCATTAATTAGTAGTTGTAAGGGTTTGCTTGGATCCTATTAAGAATTTCTCTTTCCGAAGGAAAAAATAATGTACTTCTGTGTAGAAGATTGTATACTGCAATCTGGTGAGGTGTGATCACTTAAGGGACCAGTTGGTGGGGGATTGCAAGTGAAAACAGTTTAGTCCTTTGATCTGTAGCTGACCATCACTTACCAAGAAAAGCCTCTTAGCTTTATCATTTTTAATCCCCCAAAAGGATTTTTTCTTTGACAAAACCCCAATTGATTCATTGTTTTCTGTACATAGGCACTGTAAGCATGGCCCAGGGCAGGATGTGGTGTGAAACTCCTTGAGTGCCTCTTAAACCCAAGGTTTCCTTGCTGTGCCTGTCTGGTCAGTTACATACCCACTGTGTAGGAAGGCATGGACTGTAACAAAGCCAGGAGAGACCTTTAAAAAGAAAGGTTAGTTCATCAGTGGCCCTCTTACTAGCTTAGAAGCTCAGCTCTTCCCTAGACTGTGTCAGCATCCTTGGAGAGCTGGTTAAAGGAAATAGTATCATGTGCCTTTTACAGACAGAAAAGAGCAGATCCAATGCCCTCTAAAGCTAATTCAAAGTTTCCAGTTGATATGAGCTGACACTGCATCACGTCATTCCTATACTGAAGCTGTGGATATCTGATGTGCTAAAAAAATCCACATGCAAGAAATGATTTAGGTGTCTCAGAGTGCAATCAATCCCCTTAAAAGCAAAGCCCAACTGTGCAACTTAGAAGGCTCAGAGACAACAGAGTCCTTGCCCACTTACAGCTAAGACTTTGTCATTTTTAGTAATGTTCTTGAGTCTTTCTGTTTTCACTACCCCAAGTAGCTTTATACTGCTCAGCAACGAGTTTCAGTGACCATGCTATGAATGCTGTGAGGAAGAAATGCAAAAGAGCTGTAAGCAAGAAAAAAAATTTCTTTTCCCAGGTGTCCTGTAATAGTTTATCCCAGTCTTCACCCAACTCTAAGTGGGTATTTTCTCTGCCTAAGGGCACCAGTGTTGTAGCCCAGGCAACACCACTGATATTTTTCCACTGTATATTTTAGGTGGGCAGCTGAACCCTTAGGAAAGATGCTCTAGCTACATCAGGGCAACTCCCTCATATGGTGGCCCTCTTAAGAAAAAAAGCAAATTTCCAGATTGATCACCTAATTTGTTTTTTAGTAATTGAGACAGATTGCTTTTTGCCTTTGAGAATGGGTCCTAGTGTGCAGTCAGGTGGGCTGTTTGCTATCGGTGTCTGCACTGGTATCAGATAAGCAGAAAACCCCCTCAACCTGACAATTCACTTGAGAATAATCTGATCTGGTTTGCTTTGCTGTTTCCTCTTGAAGTGGACAATGGCTTTTCCCCTGTTAAAAAGTTGACACAATGAGACAAGTGTGTGATTATTGTATCCCTTTATGTCATTTGAGTAACTTGAGATAGCCTAGTGTAATGTGAGTAATCTGTGTTCACCACCCCTTGAATCTATCTGGAGTTGATTGGCATATCTGTGCATTTTAACTTGTCTGGAAGGCTCTTATCTCCTTGCTGCAGAGCATCAGTTGCAAATTTTAAACATTTCTGTTCAACTTTATGTTTAAATATGTTATTCTTCCCCTTTCCTCTTAGGGTCTCAGCAAGGAGCTGGTTTTGCTTTGTGTGGTTGCTGGGTTTATTTGAAGTAAACCCCATGACTCCTTTAAAACAAAGGAATCAGGGGAAGCCAGGTAATGCAGCTGACAGACAGGTGATCTTGATAATACTGTCTGGTGCCTGATAGACTGCCCTTGAACATCTGAGCCATTCACACCATTTTAGACAGTTAACACTGGTTCTCCACTACTGAGCAAATCATTGCTTTCCATCCTGACCCATTAAAGTTAAGACCTGCATGTGCCTTTCAGGTACCAGCCTGTGGTTAGAGGGTGATGCTGAAGAGGGCCACCCCCTGAGAAATGCTGCAGGCACTGTACCTCAGTGCCTCCAGGCATGCATGGGAACAGAATAGCAGTGCCAGCCCTAGGCAGTTACCAAAATAACCTTTTTTATTTATTTTTTTTTTAAATTTTAACCTATGCTTCCTTTTGAAAAGACTCAGTTTAAAAATGAACCTTGAGAATAGCCTTTCCGTTAGTGGTGTTGCACCATGAACATCACTTCCTTTTTGAGTGAAGGTGACAGAAAAGTGAAGGCTAAAGGAACAAACATCAGACTGCAGGGGGAGAAGGGAGGAGATGAGATATGTTCTAGAGGAAGGTAAGATTTCACTTTGGTGCTAAATTTGTCCTAGTGATGTAAGATCAGTTTGAAATCCCACCAGCTGCCTCAGTTTCCCTGCCAGATGCAGAATCCTGTTCAGGAATGTGAAGTGATTTTCAGAGCTTAAACCAACAGACAGTCCCAGCTATGGAATTGAGAGGTCTATCTTTCCTGCCTGGTACACATGTAATCCACAGCCATGCTTCTCAGCCCCCAAATCAATCAGATCATATTGTTAAGATGAGTTATGGGCTCCTGGCATTGTGTCAAAGAATCTGTAGCCCTGCAACACATAACAGTGAACTGGTAGACATTTACTAAACTGGTTAAAATTTGTTCAGTATGGTATCTTTGTACTAGAATAAAAGGTTTGGGGCAGCGTGCAGGTGGGTGTCCTTATTCCCTATCTCCAGACTATAGCTATAAGCACATAGTCAGCCCTCTAGCATATTCCACTCTTATTCCCCTTCTCAGGGACAGGAGTATCTGGTAGCTGATCTAGGCAGCTTCTTTGGCCCTTTTCTCACTGTTCTGCTATGTAACAGAAGTTTTCTCCCTTTGTGGAGCAGCGCATGCAGATTCTTTATCCTTTTCCCTCTCTTGGCTGAATGAGCACTAGACCATCCTGGCAATGCCCATTGGGGCTGCTTTTTAGTCTCCTGCTCCTCTGCCACATGACCCTTGAAGGAAGTGGGCTACACTTGGGACTGGGGAAACATTTAGGGTCAGCTTCCCTAAAGCTACTGCCTTCCATATCCATTCAGGAGGCATCTCTCTTTTAAAAATATTTATTAAAATTTAAGACACATGCTGGATGAGCTACTGCAGCTCTTGCTAACTGTCAGGCAATGTGGCTACGTAACAATTCCATGTCATACTGTTCAGGTTAGGATGGGAAGCTAACAAACCCACCCCTTTGAAAGTACTTTTCCTCTTCTATTTGAACTCCTCAGGCTTGCTCTGACTCTCTATTCTCTTTGCAATATTACACAATGGGATCATAAGATTCACAAATGAGAAACTGAGAATACTGTGATTAAAAACGTACAATACAGAATATAACCTTGCACAACAAAATTAGTACTTTGCTAATTTAGTCCCAAAGCATATTGATTAAATGCATTTTACCACTTCAGTGTATACTGGAAAATCCAATTAATATATAAAAAAGAAAAAGAATGAAAACATCCAAGTCACTGAACTCTGGATCATAAATGTTAATCCATCCTGCAGTATCTTTTGAACAGAACACACACTAATTTTCTCTCATTGTTACAGAACAGATTTCACATAAAATATTGTCGTAATTGTTTTGGGGGAAAAAAGTATTTGCCATTTAGTGTTTCTATTTGCTCCTCTTTAATTGAACTCATTAAAAGAAAGGATTTTTTTTTTCTATCCATAAGAGCTTTGGGCAAAGTCTCCTTAGTGACAAACTTTTAGTGCTAAAAAAGAACATTTAGTGAATTGGGAAAAGAAGCCCTGCACAATATTATGCCAAAGGTATAGACTTTGACCAAAGTTTAGGACTTTGTTTTAACTATGTCTATACAAGATGATAATGGAAGAAATGAGTCCTTCACTTCTGCCAAAGACCAAGAGATCAGCTCTAGTTAGGTGAATGGGAAGAATAAACTCCTGGCCAAAGACTTTGTGCCAGTAGTGCCTACAGATAGTGCAAATGATGGAGAATTTTATTTGGTACTTAATGTGGGGGAGAACCTCAAGAATCCACTACATGCTGCTAGAGCCAGCATAGAAATTCCCATGTCTTCAGACCTGATTTATTTCCTGCTAGATTTTATAAGGCTTAAATTCAGGATATTTGCTGGGGAGGGAACAATTTTACAGCAAATTTCTGGACTTTCAGCAAGGCTTGGTGCAAAGAGAGCAACTGCAACTTGGTATCAGGAGTCTCTAGTGAGAAAAGAAACCAATGGTACTGTTGTCTCTGAGACAGTGAATCTTTTTCAACAAAGTGATGCTGCCAAGGGAATGAAATTGCAACAAACAACAGCTGAGTGGAACTATGAGAAAGTTAAAATTTCCAGTACTCTCGAGCTCTTACAATTAGTGATATTGTGCCAGGTTTAAGAATATAAAGATAGCTGTGTGTTGAGTATTGGGGGTGGGGTGGATGGAATCCTATTTAGGGAAATATTTCCACAGACAACACTTTTACAATTTTAGTAGGGCAGTGTCGTACCTATTAGAATGTGCTGTTGTCAGAGGGAATACTGGTGAGGAGACATCCCTTTTGGAGCTCTGTCTGCAGGGAGACATGTGCAGATGTCTTAGTTTTGTGTCTAAGCGACTTCCCCAGAGGGTGTGCTAGCTGTTGGGTATTAGCAGCTTCATAGAGAATCCAAGAAGGAAGGAAGCTAATGTGCTCTTCACTCTGCTGGTTGTGGGTGGTCTCAGAAGGAAGGCATTCCCCCATCCCTCCTTGATTTCTTTGTTTTGGGGTTTTTTTGGAAAGAAGAGTAACCAAAGTACTATAAAAGTGAAATACTGCTCTCAAATGTGCTTTGTTCAGGCTGGTTTATAAATACTTTTTATCCCCAAAGAGGATGGTGTTTATAAAGTTAGCCCAGTGAAAGTATTATGAATTTTATCACACCATAGCTTGCTTTTATGTAAGCAAATTCAGATAAATGCTATTATATGATGTTTTTTTAATATATCTAAGGCTTTTCCGCTACACAGACATTTATGTTTTTATATAGCCAACCTTTACTGCCATTACAATAATACTTTACTCACCAAAAAGCCCATTTGATTTCTAGTGCTATAAAACATAGTATAAGAGTGAGGAACTAGACATTTCAGACTACGCTGTTCTGATTTGAAGTATTTTATACGCATTTTGAATATGGTATATCCTTACCTGCCACCCCATCACTGTAGACAGTTGTGTGAAAAGAAACAGGTTTAGTGTCATAATTCTATGGAGCACGATCATGATAGTTTGTATTTTCTATATTTGGATAATTGTGGTTAGGAGATACACTCTTTCCCAGAATGATGCAATGCCCAGTTCAAATCAAACATTCTAAAGATAGACTTTTCAGACTCTCCTTCACTTCTTCCCTCTTCTTTGTAAAGAAGACTTAATTCTTCCATCCTATACACTACAAGGAACAGCCTAGAAATTTAATACATCTGCGAAGATAAGAACTGGGCTGATGGCACAGAAAGAAAAAAGGAAGAATCTATTTCGTTCTGGGTTTTCTCAGCAGGGAAGCTGTGGTGATCCTACAAACCTTAACTTCTGTATTTCTTGAGGTTTTCTGCAAGTTAACAGTGACTTTGGTTAGCAAGTGTTCAAATCATTTCTTCTCTCAGTTTAGTCTTGCTCTGTACTTCATAGCACTGCCTAATAGCACTTCACTAAAACTCGGATAAACCGGTATTCCCTCAGTCCCATCAACGACTTGGAAACAAGTTATATTATGAGCTCATCCTATATAATGTATTCTTTTATGAATAAGAAGGCCAGATCCTCAGCAGGTAAAAAACTGTTTCATTCAGTGCAACCTATATTAAATGAAGATCAGACCCAGAGTATTTCTGATCTCATCAGTAATAAATATATAATTTTGCATTATTTTGCTTGCATTTAAAACAAAACAAAAGAAACATTTATTTTCTTATTTTGAGACAAATGTGTATGTCAAGATGTGATATTACTTTCCTAGAAGATATTCAAAAATACGCTAGTACTCTGGAAGTTAAATAGAAAGTAGGAAAACAAATTTAGATTATAATTAATCCACTCCTTACTTATAGTCTCGATTAACTGTCATACAAAACAGCTATTGGTGAGGCCAAACCATTTTATCCCAGTTTTTCTTCTATCAGCGTGTGCCCAAAGAGAGTTATTAGCTCATTTTGATTGTTCATTAGCACTTCCCAATGCAATATGGGAAGTGTCTGTCAGCAAATGTCCTTAATATACATTATTTGAAAGGGAAAAGTATGTACCAAAACCATTTATTTGCCTTACCCTGCTGAAGTGAAAAATGTCTTCTCTTGCCACTGAGGAGTTTGTACATTTTGTAAGATTGGCTGTGATGTTTACATGTTAGCTGCTTCTCCTTCACTACCAGCGTTCACAGATGTCACCTACACAGGCAGGGAATTTCGTGTCTGTGCATTAGGTTTTGTCTTTTTATTTGTTTGTGGTGTTTGGCACTTTAGTAATACTTCAGGCAGAAAAGAATCTGAAAAATTCTATTTTCTTGAGTTTTAAACATAATATATTGGACATTTTGTTTTGAAGTGCTTGTCTTTTGGAAGGTACCTACATAATGTGCATTCTTTGGGAGATTTCTTCGTCAACATTATATTTGTAAAACTAAACTGTCTCAAAAAAGTCAAAGTGAGATGGAGAAGGAAAAAGTTTTAAAAGAAAAAAAAATAAAAATTCTGCCAATTCATTTTCCTTGAAATCCCATGCATGAAAAAATAGTAATTAATAATATCCCTTTTTAGTAATTCTTTGCTAAGGGGAGTTGCTTGTGGACAGTTATCATACTTTGGTAAATACCTGTTGTTTAACAGTCCAGAACTGTCTGTATTTTGTAGAAGGATGAAAAGATATTAGCAGTATGGTTGTATCACAGGGTTTAACAAATGTTTTCAGAGCCTGTTTTGTTCTCAATGAGAATAGTGTGAATTCACTTTCAGTTTTGCCTGAGAGAAGAGACCTCCAAAATTTTACCAGAGGTGATAGCATATTTTTTTTTTAGTGCAAATACTTTCCATCATGTTGCATATATTTATTCAGCAGCCTTACACCACCCCTGAAAAGCTAGACGAAGGCATAGAAACGAATCCAGGTTTGAGTGATGTCCAGCCCACCTCTAGAGAGCTCAGTTAGTGTTTAACCACAACAATACACAAGATCTCAGGACAAGAAGTGAAGAAAACAACCACCATTTGAGACCATATTAGAGATTAAGGACAGTAGAACCTAACTGCTTGAGTAAACATTAAAGTTAGTTTCCCTATGGTGACAAAAAGTGACATGGGATTTTTTTCTAATTCCTAGAAATACTTGGTACTTGTTTCTTAGCTCATCAACAACATGTTGTGGCTGTGTCACGCAGACACATTGGCTTGTGAATTAGCCCTGAGGCAGTATCCTATATAGGGCTCGGAGTGCCTGAGTGTGGGATCCCCTGGCTCAGAGGAAGAGTGCCTCCTGCTGATTCTCTCTGTAGTCCCAACACTGACCTTGCTCCTCCGACAGGATTTGACAGGTTTCCAGCCCACGGGTGTGGCTGTCAGGGAATCATTTTTCCCTCCTTTAGCTTCTTCTCTAATAAACTTGTTAACTGCTTTGCATTAATAGGGAAACTTATGCAACGTGTGTCTTGCTGTCTTTGACAACTCATTCCATGTCAACCATCAACAATTTTCATTTATTGGACACATAACATCCCTGGTGTGAGGATTTTTTCTTTTTAAAAAAACTTTTGATGTCAAATTGATAAGCCTGTGAAATAGAATAGATACACATAATGCCACTTTATCCTCACAATTGACAGTGAGGCAGTGAAGCAGAACCTCACGAAAAGCGACCCAGTTCTGCATGTATAACCACACAAGCACCCAGCCTGGTCCTCAGTCCCACCTAACGTCGCAGGTTTGTGACATCTGAGCAAATAATAGGCAGAGAGTGTGAGTTTGTGAAAGTAATTATATAAAGCTGATGGCAGGGGACAAAAAGAAGTGGGGTGTGGGGAGAAAGCGAATGGTTTCAGGGCTTTGACAATGTCCACAGCTGTGATGTCATAGGCACAAAGATAATAATAAAATTTGGCCAATGTGGTGTCAACTACACCTTGCTCCTATTGTCTTTTTCCCTCGTATAATTTTGTATCCATGTGTGAATCGGCTCATTAGTGGAGGAGAGTGAAAATTGAGGTCAGGGTATTTAAACCTGACCTGTGCAAAGGCCATGCAATGCCTAAGCCCACCGGGGGTTTCACTTCAGAGCCCCAGACCACCCTTGAAGGTGACACCAATTCAAGCCTCATTTTATAAAGGCCTTATTAATTATTGTCTTTATAAGAAGGAGAAGCCATATAAAGAAATGTGTCATTCTTAGAGTAGGAGTAGGCAGGAAAAAAAAAAAAGAGAGAGAGAAAGAAACAGAAGATCAAAAGAGAGCTTTTTTTTCCCTTTTGCTTTTCATGCCTCAGAACCTCAAAGGAGGTCGGGGAACAATCAGGCTTAGGGGTCTCGTGTGCTTTCTGGCAATTAGACTCAGCTGATGGGCTGAAAGGGATTGAATGGCAGGGTTCAAGGCCCTTCTCCAGAGCTTCAGACAACAGGCTTTTCCAAAGCAGCAGAGCAGCAGACACCACTGAAATAATTTCAAATGGAGACTTACAGCCAGGGATTCATTAATTCACCGGCCTAAACAATTACTGGAACATATAATGTCTCTATATACACTTTGATAAAGACTGTCATCCTAGACCTTCATTTTCCCCATTTTTATTAGAGATTTTTAATGTCAGGTTTGAAAAGACCCTTTTATTTCTTCAATTATCAAATTAAACTTTTTTTTTCCCCCCTGAATGGGGGGAATATAAATTCCAGAATTTTTGTTTTATGGCTACGATTGATTTGAATTACAAGAGGAGACTGAGAAAGTTTTGTAAAGCATCCTTAAACATTCAGTCATAAATAGGATGGGAGCCTGAGTAGCAAGAGATCCCATCCTCCTCCTTCCTCTCTTTAAAGAGGGTGGTCTGGGACAAATGGATTTAAATGAACTTGATGTGAGAGAATTAGCTAATAAGGGACATGCAGCAGTGCACTCTCTAGACACAGGCTGCATTTCCTGCTGCGATGGTCTGAACTGAAAAAAACTGATTTAGCACTGATAATAGAGTTAAAATGTTTTTTAAAATAAGAAAACAACCTATAATTTTATTTATTTTTTCCTTTTTCTTTTTTTTTGTCTGATATAAAATTAGATGTACCCAGAGCTGAAAGTTTCAATGCAGAATTGTGGTTTGTTTACAAAATATACTTAAGTGTCCCTGTGGATATTAAGTGTAGGTACAGGTCTCTCTAGATCACTTCTGGCAGGGACCAGGTGTGTTTGGTAGAGGAAGCAAGGCCCTAGGTGAAAACTGTCCTCTCCTGAGGTAGATTTAAAGTCTAATTAGACACACTCAAAAGTGGGTTTTGAATGGAAAATTAGACCTCAGTCTAAACTGTTTTGTGTCTCGCTGTTCCTCAGACACTTGTACTTTTGTTGCCTGTTTTCACTAGGGGAGAAACTGCAAAACATGTCTCAACAGAAAAACATTTCAAGTGAGAATATTTTGATTGGAAAGAAGCATCAGCATGTCTTAGAAGGGCTGTTTCACATAGCTCTGCTCTGCTCTCTGGAGCAGCACTGTGGTCAGACACCTGTTACCTTCTGCCCAGTAGCAGTGTAGTGTGGGAGATAGAGTCTAACCAGTTAATTCAGTTCTTAGAGCACCATGTGGTTTTTATATTATGATTTTCAGAGAAGATACCAACTTGTTTATCATGCTGAAGGCTGTGTCAAAGGAATCCAGCATTCTTTTAACCACACAAGTGCTTACTTACATGTTGTATGTGTGGTCCTTGCCTCATTCCCATGCAAAAGCCCTGCTGATAGTTGCTAGTCCCAACCATAAGATATTTCCTATGAAGAAAAACAGTGTTAGGAAGGAAGCCTACACATTGCATGATTCCTGTAGTCCCTGTGTGTCCATTTTTATGGATTGTGCCTAACTCACCACTTCCTTCTACTGCTTTGCAGGAGTAACCCAGTTTGGGTAGAAGCTGGGGCTGTGTATTTAGGTGATCATACTGTCTTGGAAAGAACAGTGCTGTTAACTGTGTGAAATATTGTTTCAAACTCTGCAGGAAGATGACGCAGGAAGTTGTACAAGGCTTGAATGATCATTCTGCTTTCAGTCATGATGGAAGAAAATCTTTATTTTGTTTAATAGAAAGCTTTAATTTTCATGTCTTGCAAGAGATTTGAGGTACTGAGATGCTCAACACAGGCCTTAGTAACTAGGACTTAATTCATCCCTATCCTATTCTGGAACTTAAGAAACTAGTTAAATTAAGACAGATAGACCCAAACAATGCAGCTGGGAATTAGCCTGATTCCTGAAACTGTACTATGGGTATAAGTATCCATCAGCTAAGATGATGATGATGGGAATCCACTGGATATTTACTTCACACCCAATGTACCTGTGGATATTAGCTGAGTGGGCTATTTTGGATTCCTTTGTTTAGAGAAGGGGAGAGGGTAGAAGTAGGGATACAGAAAGGTAGGGTGGGTTAAAGTGAGCTGCTGTGAGTTATTGTGAAGAAGTGCCCTTTCCATTACAAGAAATGAGTGCTATAATGAGGTTCATTGAGGGAAGTTGTAGCTCTGTTGTGCCACCAGCTTTACCTCATACGTGAAGCTAACAGGACTAAAGATTAGATCAGCTATTCTCCAGGTCTGTATGGTATCCAGGCCACAGAGTTTCCTTCCACTGCACATATCTGTGTGTGATTTTCGGTTTTAGTTGTCTCGTTATCAGACCTAAATTGTTCTTCTTTATATGTTGTAACTAGAGTCTTAGGTATTTACTGAGCACAGCTTTTGTGTTTTCTGTGGGTATAGCAATACTATGGAGTATTAGCTTGCATTAAAAACATTTTGAGACTATTAATTTATAATCTGTAAAACTCTTTTACCCAGGCTAGACTGTAATTATAGTGTTTCTTACGTCTTTGTGTCAGTTACCTGTTGAACTTGTTTTTGCGACCTCTGCTTAGCTGCTTTGTTCTAAGTACAGGCTTTCCCTCTGATGATAGCCTTGTGTTGAAACTCCACCACGGTCACTGTGTCCCTGTTTTCTGAAATATTAATGCTCTGTGTTTGCTGCAAGGCTAGAGGACCACACTCTTGTTTAATTGCATTTTTGCACCTCCCTATTCTCCCTTCTGTGGTTGCATTCTTGCATATTTCAGCCTCCTGGGTTTAAATTGCATTTTTATTACAAACTAATAAGCGTGATACCTCAAAATGTGGGCAAGATCTGAAAGGAGTGGGATGAGATGTCCTATTCAGTTACTCCTCTGTCTAATGATGTCGGTCCAGTGGCCGTAGGTAATGCAAATGTTATCAGTAGATACTTGTCATGACCATCCTTCTCACTGTTTGCTTCACAGTATGAGACTTGGGTGAAATCATCTTCCCCAGAACATCTCTCCCTATGGTTTTTGAGATTATTCTTTCAATGCAAGACACCAGCTACCTTCAGCTGTAATCTCTCTCTTCTTCACCATTCTGCCTCATTCCCAAAACAAGCCTCTTTGTCCTTGCCCACTGCCCATTTATACCATTCTCAATCAATCTTCATTGAATGCAGTGGTACATCATTAACTTGTCTTCCGGCAAGCCACTTAACCCCCTAAACCCTGGAGCAGATTCATTACATTGCCATCTTCCAGTGAACGCTCACATCCACACTTGACTTAGGCTATTACTTAGTCACACGATTCATCATCCACATGGGTAGGTTTTTGCTCCTGATCAGATTGGCGTGACACTATCTGGAGCGCATTACAAGGAGATATCCCAAGAAAAAGGCCCTGCTCAGAAAGTTTGTCTACATATTTAACTCTTACTGACCCTGGTCTTCTCCACTATCATCCACAAGAGACAGGAGCTGCTATGCAGCCCTTCTTTCTCTGTGGTCATGGTAGTTTTTGGCAATGTTCTGAACCAGCGCTGTGTTTTATAAGTGACATGATGCAGAATTCACCTGAGTTTTATGCTATTTCTTGATTTTACATGATGTATTCTACTGTTTTCTGATTCACAGTGTGTTATTATCCAGACAAATGTCTAAGACATGATTGTAATGCACAAGATTTTTATAATTGGGTGGTGTGAGATCTGAAATCCAGAAGACTGCTCCTTCACTCTAATGAATGGATAAACATTAGAACTGTTCTTTTTTGTTTCCACCACTTTAGGAGCCTTATTTGACTCGTCTTTTGGGGGGTTTTTAATTGTTTTTTGTTTCATTTCCTTCATGCCAGTCTGAGAGGGAATTGAGCAGCTGAGGTAGTTCCTTTATTACTGAAAAGCCCTTCAATAATTCTGAGTTTATAATCCACTGTATTCTAACTAGTCCGACTTTGGTAATCACACATCACAGTATGATTACCTAGAAATAACTGAAGAGTGATTATGCAAATCCTGGAATTCTAATTGGCTAATAATGACTTTAAGACAGACTGCAATGATTCATATGTTGTATGTTTTTGAGGGGAAAAATCCAAAGTAATTATGTAAATCAGTTGCCTGTAACAACTAGTCAGATGCAAAGCTTTGTTTGGTTAGGGAGAGTCCTCAGTAATGCACCAGAGCTGTGGAGCATCCCTGCACTTTGATGCACAGAGGCAGTTCCACTTCAAATGTGCTGTATTGTGTATAGGGACTGATTTCATTCCTTCTAGCCAAGTATTATCTCTTGCACTATCCTCCAGGAAGCTAAAACAACCCTCAAAGCTCACATATATGTTTAAGGTGATTGTTTAGCCCAGGAGACAAATGGGAAAAGAAAAATCCCATTTTCTAAAGAAAGGTTACAAAGAGGTTGTATAGTTGGGTTTTTTCCCCATTTAAGATTCTGTGTCACAGACAAAATTATTCACTACTACAGATACTCTTCATTAGTAACCTTAGAATAAAAGCTTCTCATAACTTTTTCTTCTGCTATGTTGTTATAGGACATGTAGGTTTTCTTTGTAAATTCTACATGTTATTTTTGTTGACACTGGTTTGAAAGAAATAATTCTCATGTGGGATGTAGATTTTTTGAGATTTATTAAAGAAATCCTTCTCTGTCTTTTTCATACTGAAGACTCCAATTAAATTTAACCACTCTATTGGCACGGTTTGACACAAGTTCTGCCACAAACATTTATTCTACTTAAAAAACCATGGTTTCAGCAGCCTGATATGGTGAGGAATATAAAAATTTCACATCAGGTTTGCTTTAGGGAATATGTTTGGAGTAAGGAGCTTGAGAGAGGTTAGTACTCTTCATGATAACCATAGAGAGAAGTGTTTGAGCCATGGTTGTATAAGTCAGCCAAGGCTCTGGTTAAAGGTACTGCCCAGTCTTTGTGTGGTTCATTATTTGGATATCTATCATAGGTATTTAATGGAAAATCTAATTCTAATGTAGGTGTATTCTTTATACTAGACCTTGAAAGGAGTTTGTTTCTACTGACTTTAGTGGTCCACTATGGGCTTGACTCAGGGTAATCAGTCAGCTTCATAAGACTTAACAGTCCTCTGGCCTTCCAGAATGGAGGGAGTTCAGACCCTAGAAAAGAGGGAGAAGACAAAGTCACTGTGTGTTCAGCATGTCTTCTGTGTAGATACTGCCTTTCCTTTTATATTTCTTCTGGATTGCATTTTAGGCTTTTCTGTAGAATGGGAATAACTTTACAACTTCTATCTATGACTTCCAACAAAGAGTTTCCATTTGCTGTAATAAATTAGACACAGAATCCTAAGAGGATTAGCTTACATAGGAAGCTGGTACCCTTTTAATGTTCCTGATACACTGTGATGAAGGGTAATGAATGTGAAAAGAAAGAGAGGAAGAAGGGAGAAGCAAGGAGGGCATGAGGAACAAAGTGGTCTTTAAGAGCCTGAGAAAACTTTAAGGGAGAAAACAAGGAATAAAAGGGTAGAGACAACTGAGGAGAGGTGGAGGCCAAAACACTCTTGCCAAATTCCTTCAGATCCGTGGCAATCAGTGGAGAAGTTTCCATTGATTTAGTGCACTTTTGATCTGATTTAGTTTCCATTGATTTAGTGCACAATGAACAGTTGAGCAATAACCTTAAGCTGAAGCATTTGTCAGCACAACATGTAGACCTGGCAATGCAAAAACAATTTGCAGGTAGGTCTCTGCTTCGCTGAATTGATTGTGTAGGTGAGGTTCTCGGATGTCAAAACAAATTATCTTTCAGTCTAAAATTTCCCTCAATTTTTAATGTTTAAAAAAAAAAATCCAGCTAACCCTGTATGATAGTTGTAAGAGGACTTCAAATTTATGTACACTTTTTTGGCTTCTCCATACAAAAATATTTCAGCAGCTGGAAATTAAATGTCCATGAAATTTTACATAGCTCTCTTTTTTAATGGAATGACTCATGTATCTTTTCATAATTTAGTGGTAATGGGAAAGAGTAAGGATCTAAGAGCTCATTGTGGTGCATAAAGCATAGTATACTCAAATTCAATGCCTTTTGGATTATGAAAGGGGAAGGACAGGATGTGTGTGTCCCATCATCTTGCTGTAAGGACACCTGTCTCTAGAAAGTCCATACGTTCTGTGAGTTTATAGTCCTGCTCTTTGTGCCCTCCCCTCAGAAAGACAACATTACCCCCTTTTCTGCCTGTTGGAGGTTTGTATTTTGTCTTTCACTAGAGCTACTGGTTTTTTAAAGAAGAGAATGCCTGCCTCATAACATTTTAGCCACTGAGTCCTCCTCTCTTCTGACTTGGCACTTTGTGAGTAAAGGTGGATGTGAATGTTCCACTTGGGATTGGCAGGGCACTCTGCTACCCTGGTGTTTGCTTTGCAGAGGTGTGAATAACTGTGCCAAATTTCAGTCTATACTGATGTGCCTGGATACTGTACTTCCTTCCCAGAGGTGAAAGTATACAAATACAGAAGCCATCATTTTTCTGGGTACTTTAAAACAGGAGGAGTAGGAAATGTCCAGGCCCTGAAGTAATGCAAACAGGGCTGCTAGCATGTTTCTGTACCAATCCAGTATGTAAGCAAATCTTGTTTTTTTGATTGATCCATTCAGCCATGCTCAAGTAACAGTCTGCTGAATTCAGTTCTTTGCTGTGTATGGTTCAGTCATGTGAAAATAGTACCCTAAAAATGATCAAGTTTAAAAATTAATGTACATCTTAAAAGCTGAGAAACCAAAGAAGAGTTTAAGAAATAGCTCTTTAATATTCTTTTTCATTGTTATTTGTTGACCAGACTTTTTGGGTCTGAGCCAAGACTACATTTAGGATAAAAAATACTCGATTTTCAAAGCAGCAACAAAGGTGCTTGAATAAGGAAAAAGTTTTGGCAGTTAATTTCAAACATAAGCAAAGCAAAAAGGGGGAGACAGAGGTGGGAGGTAGAAGAGCTGACTATTTCATTGTAGCAAAGAGGATGGAGAGAAGGTGACAGGGCTCAGGTGGAAATATGCTGCAAAAGTAATCTTGCACTGGCATACTCCCCAAATTTGCCTCATCCCCTTCCCACGCCCTGCTTCCCAAAGCTCACCCCCATTCAGGCTGTGCTGCTGTGTACCAGTTTATTGTGTTTAACAGCAGTTATTCTTTGGTAATGCTTCATGTCTCTGGCTTGGAAAAGTCTTTGGATGAAAGTCACAATTGCAATTACTATTTTTTCAGCCTGCCACTTAAAATACGATCAAGCATATGGGTGAGCTACACAAATTTTTTTCAGCAAACGTTTGAAATCAGAGCAAAACCTGATTGTTCCATCTTATTAGCCATGTCTTGTTTGATGTAGCGTGTTTTTCTAACCCAGTATCACTTCCATCCGAAGCCTCACCACAGAGAACACAAAGGTTTCAGTATTGAAGTTGAAGGAGCACTGAAGGGCATCTTACAAATGCTACTTTGTCACCTAGCAGGAGTTCTTGGAAATTTTTCAATGTTTTTCTTTTCTTTTGTGAACGGACATAAAGTGCCTCTTTCAAACCCAGCTAGGGTTTCATTCCTGCTTCTGTTATTCTCTGAGGTGCATTAGTTGAGGCTGGCAAACTTTTAGACTCTGGGGAATACAAAGCAAGATAATCAGTGCAAACTCAGTCTTTGCAGCAACTCTGTTTGAGTGGCTGAGTTTCCTGACAGGGAATGGACTAGTGGGAGGAGAACATTTGCTCTAAAGATGTACAGGAGTAACAAAATTAAAGCAAGAAGAAATCCTTCATTTTTAAAAATTGGAAGAAAGACAGAAAAGGTTCCGAAGCCTTTCAGAGACTAGTAGGAGCTGAGAAAGACACTTATGCAGGTTTGCTTCCCAGATTTTTGCTTCACTCTAAACTTTTATTTATGTGCCTTTTCCTGTGCCACTTTTACCAATGTTTCTCGACAACACATTAACTTCCCTCCCGGTACAATAATTGACTCCAATCTGCTATTATCACGGAAATAGAAGAGGTAAAGTGCCCGTAATAGGATCCAAATCAAATCACTTTCACTTCAGCCGGCTTTTGCTGTGAAGCCGAAGATTCCCCAGGGAGATTCAATACAGAGAAACACCTGCAGACACAGGCTGAGTCCCCGAGATTATATAGAACACGACAGGCCGAGCTTTGCACTAGCATTTCCGTAGTTACAAGATGGTCACATTGGCAGTAATAACCAGAGGCAGGACCTGAGAAAGTTGTGACTCACTGGCAAAGTCAGGATCTGAATTTCAGCTGATTTGACCCATCCTGAAGCAACACATCAGTTGACAATTCACGGCAGAAACAGCCATAGTTAATTTTTTTTTTGCTCCCCCTGAAGCACTTGCCTTAGTCTTGAATGGCTTTACATGAATCCCTGGTTGTGTTTAAGCACAGTCCAGCCTGAAGAGAAAAAAATATATCATTCTCCCCCAGAAGCTAGGAAAGGCCAGACTAAATTCAATTTAATAAGTTTCAGGTTTAGGGGAAAATAAACCTAGAATCTTTCCTATGGCATAAGAGACAACTTCAACATGGATTGAAATTAGGATCTAAAAACACAGTTGCAACCATCTCGTGCTGTAGGCTGCGGTTTTGATGCCTTGTTTGTTGCAATTGTTAACTTACTAAATTCAAATGCTTTTCCCCCCACACTTAGGTATTTATATAAGTATTTTTTTTAAATGCTGAGAAACTCTATACCGGTTACATGTCAGTATTTAATGTTGCATTTATCTCAAGAAAAAAATAATACTGTCTTAGCAGGACCAAAGCAAATGTAAGTCCTCTCCATATCTGTCATTTGAGGTTTGACATGCTTGGCCTTGACAGTGAAATAACAATAGTAGTAAAAACAGTCAGAAAAACACAGAAAAGCTATTATTTCTGAATTTTAACAACCTGCTGGGAAACTTTCTTGGCTCAGAGTTCAGTGAGGAGTTCAACTCCCATTTTCACTTTGAAATATCTCCAGTAAGTATCCTAATACCTATGCTACTGCTGCAAATATTATTCAGTACCTGACAGTGTATGAAGTTCCTCATATATTAAGTATGTGGCTTTGGGGAACACATATTGACTCGACGCGTGCATAAAACACAGCAACCTCTATTGGTAGTCTTAGCTTCCACCCCTAACAATATAGTTAGTAGTACATGGATAAGAGAGTTTTAAAAATTAAATTCAAACAGATTGGTACAAAACTCAAAAGCAACAGAGCAAAGAAAAACGTTGTGCAAATCTTTAGTTGTTCTGTGGGAGGATTGCGTTAAGGGAAGTTAAAGTAATAGAAGATATAAGCATTTTCTGTACCTGGCTTGTTCTGAAAAGTGTCAACATGATCTTCTATCGTGTCCTTATTTCTGCAGTGTCTGAACACCTTAATGCATTAGGTAAAGGGAGTGAGGGACATCATGTAGAATTTGTTCTTAGACTTCCTTTTCCTCACAAAGAGAATTGTTTTTTGACTAAATGTACATTTGGTAAGGCTTAAGGGTTTTTTATTTTTCATGGTGTGGCAAATGAAAACAGGTAACTGTCTTGTTTCTCTTCCGCAAGGCTTACTTCAAGCTTTTATTATAATAAGAAAATTATTTGTTTGTTTTAGAAAAGCCTTTAAAAAGAAAGGGGACAGGTTTAGAAATGTGTTTTGACTCCACATTACAGTCTATTACAAGTCACAATGTAATATATAAAAAGCATCCGTTAAACACTAACATGGGATCAAAGCTCCTGCTGTGAGAGATATGGAAGTCACATTATCTTGTCAACTCAAATGCACCTTCATAATTCCTAAACATGAGCTAGAATCCCAAGTCCCAGCATTTGTTCACTGGAAACCAAACCATAATTTTACAGTTCAATTGCAGCTGCAACTCTAAGAGGGTTTGGAAACCTCTAAGGGAAAGGGGGAAAATAATTGTGTTATGGGGCATCAGGATTTAAGATGGCAGCTTATAAGTCCAAAACTGAAAATATGGGGTAAACCTAGTGCTCCAGTACAGGGAGAATGTGGCAAACCACATTGTTCAGTCTCCTTAATTAGATCTGGGACTGCATAGGGCATTGCAAAGTAAAATAAGGGAAAAGCTGAGTGGTACCTAAGTATCCGTTTGAGGATGAAGTACTAAATAGTGAAAGTTTTTTCAAATCCTAAATAATTCCTTTTCATCTCTCTATATAAACCAAAGCTTTATACTGCAGGAGAGCAAAGGGAATGAGAAGTGGGAGAAAGAAGGGAGGAATTTGGTCACTCTGTCAAAACATTTTTATCTTTGAAGAAAAAAGAGTTATAATCATTACAAAAGTAATCATGCATTGTAATAAAACTGTATGTATTGTATAGCCTGAAATTAAGCACTTCTTTTAACTGCTGGGATTTCTTTATAGGGGAAAAAAGAAAAAAGAAGATATAGTTCAGGTAAAATGTAAATGAAATCTTGCAGTGAAATTAAAAATTCAGGTGACAGTCTTCTGTTCTTTATATTGGTTTTAGACTGAAAGCATCTGACTAATTCAGTGGGATTTTGTGAGTCTTCTGGTCAATCCAGACATGCTTTCCTTGGCATAAAAAAATTATTCTTTCTGACTTCATCAGCTTCTTGTCATCTCTTTTTTGAGAGAGGCCTTTGGCTTGCAGCTATATTGTATCACTTACAGTCTAATATTTCCTACATCTGAAAGCAGTAAGCACAGACCAAGTCACGGAGACATATGCTCCTTGAAATGCTGTGGATACTATCCTCTATCTGCTGGAGCACTTGCAGGAGCGCTTTGGTACAGCACTGTGTTAAAATACATCTTCCTCCCATCTTCCTCTGCTGACTGAGAAAAAGCAATAGTAATGGCTGGAAAAACAAGAAATATTTTTAGTACTTGCTGCCTGGTTTTTAAAAAGCAGCAGGAGCAGCAGTGGTATTACTTTTGGTCTTTTTTTAGGGGTTTAGAGGCTAAAGCCTGTAGGATTTGAAACTGTGATCTCTGACATTGTCTTTAAGAAATGCAGAGGCCTCTTTCCTCCTGTGTTTCCAGGTGTAGATGTGTCTCAGGTGTTGGTTCATCAACTTCATTTATAGGAAGCTTCAGGGCTGAGTGTGAGGAGAATGAAAATGCTTCTTGCAGCTTGACAAAAAGTTTCTCTGCCTTTTTCTTAGACCTTTCGTTCCACATAGCACTGAGCAATTTGCTTAAACACAGAAAGGAGAAAATGATTTTTCTCTACTTATGTGTCCAGACAGTGGATACCAAAAGAACCCTTAATTCACCTGATATAGTAATAAGAGCACTACATTTCCTTACACTGTACCTGTCATCCTAAATGATATTTTTGAATTTCTTGTTGAAAATTCTTTTTGGACAAACAGGTGACTCTCCTCACATTGCATTACCCAACACAGCATTTATATTATTACAAAATTAAACCAGCGACTGAGAGATTTTGACTAATTAGGTTTCTTGGATAATAAGAGCTTTTTAATAAGGTACATATCACTTACAATATTGCTAATGAAATGTGAAAGCGATTCAGTACTCTGTAAGATAATGGCTAACTTGTTTTAATTGTTAACATTTTTTCTTGCCTGCAATGACACAGTCATTATTTCGCAGTCACCGCTTATCGTGAAATCCAAGAGGATTAATGGTTTCACTTATACTGGCGAAAATGTTTAAGCTGTCCCGATTATCAGTGCAGTTGGAAAGAATAATGGTTATTTGTCATTGCGTTTAGCTGTAGAATGAATTGTCCTCCAGCCACGAGAGTCATTAACCCTTTGAGCAACAGTAATAGAGTTTTACAATTAAAAACTAGGGAGCAAAGATTTATGGCTGGATATATTTTTTTTTTCTCCAGTAGGTAGTTTATTAGCTTATGAGTCCCACTAAAACTAAATACATTTCTCCTGCAAAATAAACCACACTATATGTCTTATTCTACTGTATAACTCTCCTGCTAGTTGGAATTAAATTGCACTGGAAGATTTGTTATGGTGAAAGAACAAATCTCGCACCTAGCCAAAAAAAAGTAAAAAGATTAAACATGCATTTTGCAGGGGAAAAAAAAAAATAAATTCACATCATTTTTTTATTACTAGGTTGCTGTATATGTTTAAATACTGAATTTAAAGGAGAACTCTATAAATCCCTATGTCTCAAAACTATTTACTATGTATAAATAACTTATAAAACCAACATTCCTTAGCCAAGTAATTAATATTGTTAATTTGTTTCAACTGGGAAGAGTTTAAAATTACATTGTTTGTGAATGAGAATTCTTAAAATTCTGTATGTGACACTGAACTAGCTGCCAAAACTACAAAAGGCATCATAAACCAAACAGTTGAGTGTTTAAAGTTTTGGGTATAAAAGGGTAATATAAAAAAAATGAGGGAAATAAAACTGTTACATGGGATGTCATTTTAAATTGGGGGGAAAATATGTCCTCAGTGTTGCTGTTACTATGTGCCGGCTTGTCATGCTGTTGTTCCTTTTTTGAGTGCTTATGTTGGCTCGGTGTAACATCTCCTGGACCCTTGTTTGAGGTCTTTGGTTAGACCCTGCAGCAGCATTTTGGACTTGTTTCTTCACTGGTGCAATGCTGATTTCCAGCAGCACAGAACCTAGCTTATAGAATGGATCTGAGGATAAGGAATCAAAGGTATTTGTGAAATATTCCTCCTTGCACCACTGCTGGAAGGAGCAAAAAACTCTTTTGTTCTTCATGATTTAGTGGGAGTGGAAAGTGGTCAGCATTTAACTGGAAATGCCTGGCTCCTTACAAGATTAGGTCCTATTATTGTTTTTCCACTTAAGAAATACATTAAACTGAGTCTCTTCAGGAGGTCATCCCCAGGCACAGCTGTCAGGGTGGTTGAGAAGGCAACCATTAAGGAAAATAAAATTTACTTGTAGAAGACACAAGTTTGCTGTTTTATCTTGCTTCTGAGAGATAAAATATAAACCATCCCATCTTTGCCTGGTACTAGTGTGTAGCTCAGGGCCTGATCCCCAGCCCATGGAAAGTGCTGGGAGCCTTCATCTTCTGGAAGGGGTTTTGATCCAATTTGCAGCCATTGACTGTGCAATGGCTTTACCAGACCCAGCACCAGGATGACAAGCACAAGTGTCACTTCCTTTTCTGGTTAAAAATCTTCTCAAAGATTTTTATGAACTCCTTTTCTACCAAGGAGAGGGCAACTACTCCCTTCAGCTGTAATAATAAATATAAATGGACTTTAGTATGAAAGAAATCTTGCTCACTGCTGGAGAGGCCACATTAATGAAGGCAGTAGTGAGCATCAGGGGAAGCATACCTCCATATAGATAGCTCAGGCATGAATAGAAATGACATTATTTCACAACTATTTAAAAAAAATAAAAATGTTTCTCCAAGTGCTCCTTGAGCCTGTGTCATACTCAGTGCATATGAGCTTAGAGCATGATCATTGTCATTCTTATGTGTGATTTTTTGATAAAATCTGGGGCTTCTATCGGATGGCAAACAGTTTCTGCAGAAGCCCACTGAGGTATGCTGGAGCTAGACACCCTTGCAGTTTTAGATGAGAGAGGTCAGAAGAAACAGCTGCCACCAGACAAAAAGACATAGCAAATACACACACACACAAAAAAAACCCAACAAAAAACCCCCACCATCCACTCCAAAACCCACATATACACCGACTCACACATATATGAATTCCCACCACTCCATAAATCTGTTGCAATATTTATAGATACAGGAATGTAGAGCTATAGATGTGGATATTGGAATTTAGCTCTGGTTTTGAATTTATGATTGACACTTTTGAAAAACCACTACTAACTGTTCCTATGGCTTTAATGAAAATTGGCAACACGATCACCGGCTTTGTTCCCTTTGGTTTTCTTTTGCGGCACTGCCTGTGCGTATGGTATATGTAAGTCCCTCCCCCACCCCAAAAATGTTGATAATGGTGGCTATTTTGGGGAGTACAATTACTGATGAAAAGGACTGAATGGATTTTCCCTCCTCACTGGATAGTGGTTCAAATGCTTTTCAAAAAGCATGAAGCAAAAATGCTGCTGCACTTCTTTGGCTTGTCGGCTGCATTCCTTGTACTTTGGCTCCAGCTGAAATGTAGTCCTCACAGGGGCTAGCTTGGAATGGCAACTCCCTCCCTGGCCTTTGCATTTTAATTACAAATGAAGTAGCCTACAAAAAAATATAGTGTACAACTTGTGAATGGACCATTTATTAAATGTTAGTAGGAGTTCAGAGGTTTTAAGATGCCAGAGGTGGGAAGGAGCTAACATCCAGCAGCAAAACCGTTGGAGAGAAAAAAAAAAAATCAAATCTCTAAAATTGGGAAGGGAAATTAATTATTTGCAAAAGAGTTTCCCCATCAGATCTGTTGGGAATACAGTTAAAAAGAGACAGATGTATTTAATGGTAATATTTTGTTCCTAGTGCAGCGAAACTGATGTCTCTGATCTTTCTGTCCATGTGAACAATCGCTTGACATGAAAAACTTTTGGGTTCATGGAAGTTAATGGTAAAACTCTTACCAAGTCCTTCGGCTTTGGTTCTTAAACAGTGCTGATTATTTCTGTAATCACTGAGGGACTGTTCAAATATTACCCCATCCCCACATACATGTTCTTGTGTTGTAAGCATGCTTTGGAAGGAGAAGGTTCTCCTGACTGGGACTTCCTTGCAGTTTTTAGCAACTTATATCAAATATTAAGAATCTCGTAAGTTTCTTATTTTTAATTTTTGGTGCAAATACTTTATAAGTGTTGGACACAAAGGAGGCACAAAGACCTTGAAAGAGAAACTGGCTGGTGTGTGGAACCTGCTGTGAGCTGAGTAAAATAGGAGGAAAACAAAATACACAAGAGTGAAGAATTGTTTAGATTTAATTTTGTTATATAGAAATAATTTGAACTGAAACTGTGGAAAGACCTTTTCTGTAATACAGTAAAATATGCTGTTGCATATAGAAAACGTTTGTGTCACTTTCAGAATATTTTCCCCCCTTATTTAACTACTCTGTGATAGGAAGGTTGACTCTAAATGAGTCATTATTACATATCGTGACAGGACAGCAGTGCTACTTCACCTCCTGCAATATCCCTTTGTTAAAAGCAATGAGGTTTAGGTCAGCCAAAAAGTCAAAGTACCAGAAAGCAGAGAGCAAAATGTCTAAGTGTGGCTCAGCAGCGTGTTAGTGCCTAATTCTGTAGGTTTGGGACAGTTTGGTTTTATTTTGTTTTGTGGGGATTTTTTTTTGGTTTGTTTGTGCCTTTTTGTTGTTGTGGGGTTTTTTGCTTTTGTTTTTAAAATTTTATTGGCTTCTTTATGTCTTTAAAATGTTAACCTCTCTTAGTGTACCAGCTGGAAACCAATGTTCTGATTTTATTCCCAGTATTTAATAGCCTTGATTTCATAGTCTTTCTCTCCCTCCTCCAAAAGGCTAAAATTTTAATTGACACATTCCTGGAAATATATTAGGTCAATTTAGAGTAAAGTGTGTCATTTATGCAGTGTGTGGAGTCCTAGTTTTCATGTAAAATACTGTTCTTAATTGATTATCATGTACATGAATTTTCTGCATCATTTACACTTACAAATGTGCATTGCACAAAAAGCTAATAAATCTCAGAGGTTTGAATATTAACAACATTTTCTCCCCCTTGTGTTATTAGCAGAGAAATCAGCACTATAAATTGGCAAACTGTTGCTAACATGAGTGCCCCTTCTAAATTCAAGGAGCCTTTTGTCACCTAAACAGTTCAATTGGAGAAAATGACTAGATATGACCAATGTCAATAGCGTAAGTCATGAGGAGAGGTGTTCGTGTGCATGCAGGCTTGGAGGTCCAGGTCAGTGTTGTGCTCTTTAGTGTGCTTCTGAGACAAGAGAGAAACATTCCTGTGTGTGCAGTGGGACAGAGGAATTGCCTAAATTGTCAAAATCCTCCCACTGTGGGAGAAGACTACAATGCAAAAAAAGAACAGCAGGAGATCATCGAAAACACACAGCACTGCCCCCCCAAATTTTTACTGTATGCTCCTGCTAGTTCAGCAGTGCTCTGGTGACAGGTAGTTTTGTTCCCATTCCTCAGTCAGCTCAGATCTTTACTGCCAGGTGGTTTGAAGCATGAGGATGCTGGTGGCTGTGGAGTTGTAGCAGTACCACTGCTTGGGTTTGAGCAGGAGGCAGTGGTGCGTTCCCAGACCCTTGGTGGTCTGTCCGTGTTGCAGTGAGTAATCTGTGAGCTACAGAAACTACCCAGAGCTATTGAACCTCCACATCCATTTTCTGTTATCTGCCTTTGTGACTCTCTGTCTTGGAAGAGCAGTTTCCCCTTGTCTTCATATGGCTGTATGGAAATCTTGGCCAAGCATTCTTACATGGTCAAAATTACTTTTTTTTTCTAAGTAAAAGAGGGGAATGTGTTTCAGATGACTAAAGTTTGACAAATAATTTCAAATTAAAAAAAACCCCACAAAACCTAAATATTCTTATATATATATAATGCATGCATATATATATAAAATGCATATATGTATAAAATGCATGTATCTCTGGGCACATACATATAAAACCAAAATGAAATAGAACATTTATTTCTTTGTTCAAATATATATACATATATAAGTATTTCTCTATTCCTTTGCTACATAAATTAGATAAACACATATAGATATATGTATATATTTTGAATAATTTATTTTGACTATGGTAGAGTCTGTTTGAGGTTAACCTTAAACAACTGCTAGTCTTGCTCTTGTTTTAGTATGTAATATTATTTATATAATTTACACAGGTGCCTGAAAATCAATTATCCATACCAGAGTTCTGCTCATTTGCCGTTGCTAGAGTGGAATGATGGATGCAACTTCAAAAAGCTGCCTGCTCAGAAAAGGGCAAGTTAGGAGCATCTTCAGGCTCGCACCCTGGTGATATAACATGACATTTCAACTTGTCTGTTATCCCTAGAAAATTCTGCATGATACGGTGGAACGAAAACTTTGTACTCTCATGACAAAGCAGAATTCCCCCTTGGTCTCCAACTTCTCTTTTTGTTACAAGAAATTTTCAAAACTAAAAACTACAAAGAAAAAGAGGAAGGATTGGGAGCATAGGGACTCTGCATCAAGAATGGAAACAGGAAAATATTGGAGGCACAGGGCAATTACGTATTGTGTGGTGTGGATGTGATTCCTTGTGGACTCTGTTACAGTCTTGCTGGGAATATCAGGAATATCTTTTAAGATCAAGTCCTTGCTGGTCGTGTCCCAACCTTGACTAACTCCTCTGCACATTGTGTCTGCATTTTGTGTAGTATTTGATTACACAGTCTAGGTGTCCACAAGTGCACCTTTGCCTTACTACTTGTCATTGCCGTATTCAGTGGCTGTGATGCATACAAATCTGCTGTGCTTTGCTCCATGGATAGCTGCATTTTTTCAGTGGGAATAGTGATTTGTTTTGCATATACCTGCTTTTATTGTTCAATTGTCTTCCTCAGTTTTTTTTCTTAATTAGTCAGTGTAGGGGTATAGTTTATGGCAAATTTTTCACTGGACTGAATTGCTGAAAAGATAGTTATATTTAAAAGCATGTAAACCAAAGGGAAACAAGCCTTACCTCTTAGTTTTTTACTTTAAGGCACACAGGGAAATAGGGATGTTGCTTTGCCTTTGTGTTTGACCATTGGTCAGAAAAATCTAAGTAACGCTAATGGAAAGAGAGGATTAGACATGTTTATTGAGGGAGCAGAATTATGCCCCTTAGAAAGGATGCTTGCTTAGGATCACTGCAGTATGAATCACTGGGACTGTGGCCAAAGGTGGGAAAGAACACGGCTGACATTCGCAACCCTCCCAGCTATCAGTAAGTACAGCCGAAATAATTACCCCAAGGCATCTGGATAACCCAGCCTAATTAGCAGTGCCTGAAAACGAGTGGGTTGCATGTTTATACCTGAAGAAATCAAATTACCCTCATACATTTCACCAGGGGCTCTTCCAATTCATTGCTCTGTTGATGAAAGAGGTAGCTATTTACCATAAAGTCACAACCCCACAGCCTGTGGCTATCGCCACGTTGAAGAGTGTTACTACCCTGCAGGGAAATTATTCCTTTTACTGGAGTTGAAGGCAATATTCTTTGCACTGATGAGCTCTAATACTTTTATGGTAGGTGGCATGGACTGTAGAATATACACAAACATAGTAATATGCACTTAATTAGATTGCTTGTTAATATCATTCATTCATTTAATTTGGTCAAAACTGCTGTAGCCAAATGTTCACCCTGAGCTGCAGATCTCACTTCCCATGTCTGAGACCAAGACTTAGGGAGAGTTTTAATATCCTTAGAGATAAAAAAAATCCATAAATAAAATGTTTGACCTAACTCATTTTGAAGGGAATGTAAAGCTTCACATTTTGGCCATCAGAGTGAAAACTAAACTCAGATCTTTGAGGTGTTGAGATTACCCCAAAGAGTCATACTTTTTTGCATATTCTTTTGAAACATCTCAGACTAACCATTTGAAGACATCATACACTATCTCTAGCAAATATGGACCAGGTCAAGTCTGACAAATTCTTATTTCATTACTAGAGCGCAATTTCCCTTTTTTGACGAAATGTGGAAACTTTCACCGGCAGTACAGCGTTGTCCAAATACCAGTGTTAGAAAGCTGTCATTTAAAAACAATTACACAACAAAACCCACATCTAAATTGTACATGAAACACAAGAAAATAAGGTTTAGACAGAACATGAATACATTTAAGAATGGTTTTATTTATTCCTTAATGATTATTATAAGTACTGTCATGTAGTTCGTTGAATAACAAATCAAATGATTGCAAGTCAAAGCACTGAGTGGATTTTGATTCAAATTAAAGGAAGATGCAGAGATATACAAATCTACTTTTGTCACTATTATGTAGTTTTCCCAGAACAAACATGGCAGATCTTGTCAATTCTTCCTGCAATTCAGTCCTGAGAGACACATGCACGGCAAACCAACTCACACAGAAAGGTTCTTCCTTGGGCAGCCTGCACTAGTGTTTACAACCAGAAACCCTCAGGGTCAGAGAAAGGTTTGAAAGGAAGGTCACAAAACCTTGTCATCCCATGGTTTGCATTGACTTTAAATGCAGATTTCTTCTGTGTGCTTTAGATGAGTGAGTGAAAGAAAAAGGAGATGGGGCTTGTAAAATGGTGCCTGTGTATATTAAGCAAGCTCTTCACCTCCAGAAGGCAAGGTTCATATTGAAGTTTAGTGTCCTTAGGCTAGTCACTAGTGGGCAGTTGCCTGCATTGCTAAGCATAACACAATTTAGCAGAAATCAGAACAATTGACAGTTTCTTCTCAAGAGATGCTGTAGACTCATTACTGGAATTGAAGGGGTGTTGGAGGTCAGAGCTGAAGTGCATTGGCAGATCTATGTGGAGGAAGTTTGTGGAGCTCTGTGTGGTAGGCCAGATGGTGCTATTAGTGTCTAACTTTCGTGAGTACTAAAATCCACCAAATATCCCTCTTGCCCCAAAACAAACAAACGTGCGCACTCACAGACATGCACAAGTAGTCCCACACAGTTTAGAGCAGTCACTGTCCCTGGCATCCTTACCAATTTTCCTACTCATTTAACACCATCACAGATTAGAGGACATGGTAATGCAACACTCTGGGCTATTTGCTGAGTGTAGCTCATAATGATTGACACTCTTGCCCGCATCCCGACTTTGAACTACATGTTGTATATTATTATTTTTTGTTATTGTCCTTTAAAATGCTTTGAGATATAACATATGGCAAGTGCCAATGCACCATGGTGCAATGTAATTTAGTCAAATACCAGAAGCATAGACAGTGTAAATGGAAAGCAGGCAAAATATCTGATCCAAGTGCCTACTGGTGTAATTGACTCAGTCGAGCCAGCCTGTGTCATTAGTCCTATAAAGAGTTGCATTTACAACAATAAAACTGAAAAGCATGGAAATTAAAAGCTGTTAGAATTTCCTCTTGTGTGCATTTATCTGCACGAATGCTGTATACTCCCTGCACAATTTTGTAATATGTTTGGTAAAGTGGCATTACAGTAACCTGTGTCAGCCCTGTGCTGTGTATCAAACAATATCACCCTCCAAAGAAGGATTAATCAAAGTAACGGATGCGCTGGTTTAGTACACCATGTTTGCTGTCAATTACACATGTGGTGCACTCACAAATTTAAGCTGCTGAACAGAAGGAAATCAAGGGTCTTTTTTCCTTCCTATACTTGAGTACTAAAGAAAATAACCAAGCAACCTGTAAATTTTGCAGAGGATTTCTGGGCAGGTGAAACAACTCCAGAAGCAAGCAATGAGATAGCGACTGTTTGTGTTTGGTTGTGTCGCTGCTGAGTGCCAAAGGCAGCTGATGGACAAGTGTACCCCAACAATGTTTCACTTATTAAAGAAGCCTTGTCAAACAAGCTGAAAGCCCTGCATATAAGTGACCTTTCTGTTCACCTCCCATTACAATGAAGATTTGAGCATTCCTTGCAAGCCTTCCAGTGTTGACATTAAAGAATCAGAGTGTCTTTCCATCTCTGCTGATGTGCCACTAGACCACTTAACAGAAAATTGAGAGAGTATATTACAGGGTGAAAGAGCAGAGTTCGGAGGTCACTATCATTCTCATTAAGAGATGTTTCTATGCAGTGTCTATAGGTGGATAAATCAATACTTTCTGTCTGAAAATGATCACACTTGGTAAAGAGTGCTTTAATTGGGCTGTTACTGTTTATGGAGAGTGAGTATTTATGGGTTTCATGACAATAAACAGCAGAGTGGATGATAGCTTCCATGTTCCTTTGTGGGATGTGATATGACAAGTGGGATGACAGAAGATTTTGACATTTCAGACCTCCCTTGAGTGAGAGGAGCACAAACTCTTACCAATTGGCCAGCAACTCCCAAAGTCCCAAACTGGGATCAGTTGTTTGATGCATGCATTGTTTGAATAGATAGGCCTTTATTTCAAGTATATTTCTAAATGTTACACTTTAAAGAAACTAAACATTAATGGTCTGATAGTTTAAGACAATGGTTTTTTTCTCCCTTGTTCTTTCTCCCCCACTTTGTAGTGACACAGGGTGGGTCTGGTCAATGTGCAGCCTTGTTACTGTCAGAATGGAGACAGGAAGAGGCAAAGGTTACAGGGAAAAGGGGAGACTGAGATCTCCAGTTCTCCCAAGGAAACAAGCAAACAAAAATACGAGTACTGAAAAGCAAAAGCTTTCCTGGCTGTGTAGGACAAGGATAATAAAACCAAACAGAATCGCTCTTTAACAAAATCTCTGAAATGCTGCATGGCATTTAACAGTGTTCCATCATTCCCTGGTGCAGCCCACAGGAAGGTGCATGTCCACGCACATGTGGAGCTGGGGGCACAAGGCAGACTGGGATCTTCAGGCAGCCTCATTCCTTCAGGCAGAAAAGTGTTAAAATAATCTTCAACAAATCTCACCAATGTGGATGTAGTGTACACATCCTGACAAGTTGTTTATTTTGAACATGTTTTAGTCAAGATCCCTGGGTGTGATGGTCTCACTGCACTGTATCTCTGCTTTCCCATTTTGATATGTGTATATTTGGCAACTTTTTCTAAGGAAATCCAGGCATCTGAGGTAAGCTGTATGTGGAGAAAGTCTGAGAAAGTTTCAGAGAATGTAGACGTGACTTAAACCAGCTGTCAGGATCTTAACTGAGACGTGGAATTGTAACTGTAATGCATTAAAATTAGCATAGTGTTTTTGTACACTCTCCCCATAGTTTGTGAAGTATTGTGATGAAAGTGTATTGTCCCCATTATATGCTCTAGTCTGGCAATGTATGAATGAGAATTAGATCCTGTCCACTCTGTGACTGTCCCTTGAGTTAACATAGGCAAGTAAACCTTAAACCTAGCCTGTGTAGGTATCTCTTGCAGGATATTCTCAGTAATCTCTGCCTGAGAACTCTGCCCAAGGAGCATGAAGGTTTCCTGTGAAATTGAGATATTATCTGCTCCTAAAACATTGGAATTGAGGACAGGATGCAAGTTGATTAATATGAGGACTCAAATGTAGTCCTATTAATGTTGAGAACACACTGGGACACTTATACGAGGCAGCGTACAGAGCTGAGGACCTGCAGTTTAAGACACACACAGGTTTGAAACTCTTTGTTTCAGGTTATTGTTTTGGTTTTCATTTGGTGTGGTGAAATTTTTATCAAGGTGGTGTTTGGCCTTTTGGATTATAGCTGATGTAACAAGCTGCTTTTAGAGGAAATTCCATTTCAATAAAGGAAAATCTTTCCTGTAAGGCTGGGCAAATGCTGGAACATGTCACCCTGAGAAATTGTGGAGCCTCCATCCTTGGAGAGACTCAAAACCCAGCTAGACATAAACCTGAGCAACCTGTTTTGCTTGAGTTGGGCTGGTCAGCCCAGATATGCCTTTCCCCCCCAGCCTCAGTGATTTTGGCATTCTATGATTTCATTATATTAGGCAGTTTTGGAGGTGCATGGGTAGATGAGCATATGAAAGGAAATTCCATGACTGATGCTGCCTGAAGTACTTCTGTGTTCCTTGTGGCCACTGAAAGCCTGACATTTAATGCATTTTTCCTTATAAGACCCTTTCTGAGTTACAAGTAGAACTGTATCCATTTTGCTGGTGGGAAACTAAGATACAGAGCCACAGAAGCATTTAGATGACCAACTCTTCCTGGTTACAGAAGGAGTTAAGCACTGCTGTGTCTTCCTGGGTTTGTGTACTTGCTTAAGGTTACATGAGGCATTTTGACTAGTGCTCTGTGGATTGTGCCATCGTTTTCAGGTTACTGATAAACAGACTAAATGGAATTCCAGCTTCTTGATCTTTTCTCAGCAAATACTACCCCCAGGTTGTGTCACTACCTTTCTTCTTGCCATCAGTCATAGGACAGATGGTTAAAGATGTTGTCTGCATCGTGTTTTCAAGAGTCCATGAGTGCTGCAGTTTAGAAGCTGCAGTAGAAATCAACTAATAAATACATTCAGCCTCAGATGGTTTTCATTAGTGAACAGAAATGCCAAGTCTTCCAACTGCAAAGACTGACAGTTGTATCCTTTCAACAGAAGAGAAATGCAGACTTTTGTTTTAGAAAGTCCATTATGAATTTAATTATATTTTCAGGGTTGTGTCCATAGGTTTGCAAATGACGTATAAATGAAGGCAAGGTCTTTTGAAAGCCTGTGTTGTTAGGAGAAAAATAACAACAACAACAAAACCCTAGGCTCCAGTTTGATGGGAAAATATTACTTCTGGTTATTGTTTCATCAGTAATCCATAATACCTCCAAGGGAACTGCTGCAGTCTGTCATCTCGTGGACAGCTAAAAAAAATGGCATGCTATAGAACTGGTAGCCCCTAAGGGAACTTTTGAATAGCTGATACCCTATTTGTGCAATAGATATTTTCCTTGATAACTGGAAATTAAGCTTGCCTGGAAGAAATGTAAATATCATCTCTAATTTGCACTCTGAATTACCATTAAAAATTATGTGTGCACATAATCATATCAAACATTTCAGAGCTTAGAAACCATGATAACACTTGGCACTCTCAGCATCTTCAAAGCACTTTACAAATATTACAAATACATCCTTCCACCACCCCATATTGTTATCCCTACTTTACAGATGAGGCAACGGGGTCAGTGAGGTTCCTTAGTGCCTTGGAATCATACTGACTGTACGTAACACTACTGGGATAGGAACTCAAAAATATGTCTATGATTAAGCCACTCTAGGTAGACTGCTATTGGTGCTAATTTACTTACAAGTTGGCAAAAATAATATATGCAGTGACAGAAGTGCATATGATACCATTACATAGATATTGTGCCTCCTAATGTAGTTAAGATATAGCTGCAGGACAAAGATTTTGTTTACATCAAAAGAATGGCTGGAAATAAACGGAGTATTCCTGCATAGGTGCCAGTAAATAGCTTGAATTAGAACCAGACTGAGGCATGATTTAAACATAAACAAGCTAAATCAAAGCAAACTCATTCAGATTAGATCTTGTTCCTAACATGTTCATAATTACTGCTATTGCAGTTGGAGGGAAAAGAAATGTAAAGTCTGTGTACTGCAGAGGCTCAGCCTAAATTGACCTTGACCGTAGTTAATGCCATGGAAAGCAGTTCCTACTGCAAAATCCCTTACTGCCTAGGTTTTTGGTTTCTACTGTGTGAATTCCCAGGTGCTAGACTGAGTTGTGATAAATATTTGATCACACATTTGCAATTTGGAGGGTTTTTTTTATGGCAGGCAGTGTTCTTACATTTTGGGTCTGATTCTGGCCTACGAAAGCCAGTCTAAGAAGTTTTATGATTGCATGGTGACAAACCCGATTTGGAAGGGAGTTTTCAGCAGAATTCCCTGTTGTCTGATCTCAGTGTGCAAGTCAGCACTACATGCTTTTGGAAGTCTTCCATAAAAATTCATTCCCAAGAGAAGTTGCTTGAAGGAGCAGGTGACTTTGAGATAGGCAAGCTACAAAGTTTGTTTTTGCACTGTGTCCCATTTTCCTGAACTCTTCATTAGAAGAGTTTCTAATGAAGAGTTTCATTTCTGTGGAAACAATAAATGCCACCCTTGAAATGGAGCAAAGGAACTAGGTGCTCCATTTGTTAATGTGTTGATGGTCCATGCAGGAGCTCTCAGCAGCTGTCCTAGCTGGACTGCTGCTAAGCTGGTTTTGGCAGTGTTAATCATACCTCTCTTGCTCAGTTAAGGCTTACAGTAGCCTTAACCAGGGTACAAGTTGAACCTGTCTTCAAACCAGTCAAAAGTATCTCAGGTAAACTGTGATGTGGTGAAGGAACTCTGCCCTTCTTCATTTGTTGGATCCAGATGTGACCAGCTCACACTGCTCTGCTGCTGTGAGAAAGGGCAAGAGGTAGGATTCCCGAAGAGTCCTGTCTTTCTTTGTGACCTAGGTGATGTCTGAGGCTCAGCTCCACATGCAGGTTTATTTTTGCATTACTGTGGAAAGGCCCCAGTGTTTTCTGCAGTTGTCACTGCTGTTTTCCAGTGATACCAGACCTTGGTGGAAACAACCTCCTGCTACCTTTCAGCATTGCGTGACTTTTTGGGCTGTGTTGCAGGAGTGTGCTCCTGGCAAAGTTTGCACAGATTGTGGTTAAACATATGGTACAGATTCCATACAGATTCTAAATCTTGGGATCATAAACTGATATAAGGGAGCCACAATTCCCTCCTCCTTCCTAAATCATAAGATAAAAGGCAGCTTTGGCTCGGTGGATGACTATGAAGCCATTCCTGATGTGGGATGTTTGACATCTTAGCAGAAGGAATTAGCAGCCTTAAGAGATCCTTACAGCAGCATCCCTTAAAAATGTGATAAGTAATAAAGCCATCCTAAAAGATCTTGTGTTAGGAACTTAATGCAAGAGCATAACACTTAACTATAAACTGTTCAGATGCAGTCAGTAGGGATTGTTCTTTGATAAACTCTCAGGATTCCTCCCAGCATATGCCTCTTCCTGAGTAGATGATAACCATTAATGTCAATTCTGCAGTTCAAAATATATCACAGTGTACTGTGGAAATCCCAGATGTCCTCTCCAAATAACTGGATTTCCAAAGATTTGGCAGAAAAGCTACAGCTGCAGAGAAGTAATGCTTATGGTAACTTTCAAACTTCTAGTGATATTACCCCCCAAAATTAATTTGTTTGTTCTTTGAGCCTTTCATATTCTGTAATTTTTGAGGCCTCTATGAGATAAATACTTTTGAAAGATTGTCAGAGACATAATAACATAGCTTTAGGAGCTGCATGTTTTCATGGCAAAATTTGCAGTGATTTCAAAGGGCTAGGATTTTGTTTCTGTTAAATAGAAAAACAATGGTGATAATTGGGTAAAGTGTAGAAACATTCTATTTACAGTAGACAAACAGTACAGTGATTGAATTTGAAAAGAACAGAATAACAGCCAACTTTGCAAGGATGTGAACTTGGATTTGGTGGTTGCAATTCACTAATCACAAAATAATTTAGTAGTGCTGAACAAAAAACGCATTTTTATCACCATCTCCTCTCAATTCACAAGCAGCATTGTCTGTCCCACCCTTTTATGTCAGAGGAGAAGGAATTTTAGCAAATGTTTGATTTATTAGAAAGCGAATGATTCTTTGCAGCCATGTGGGTCTAGCCCATGTTTCAATATGACAAATTGCATTGTAGCATTCCACTGGCAGCCAATGATAACTCATGATCCAGACAAGAGTCAGTTACACCAGAATGGATGAAAAGCAGGAGCAAAAGGACACATAGCAGAAGAAAAGAAAATGTTTCTAGAGCTGGTATTAAAAAAAAAATAAAATACAACCCTAAACATTGTTTTAGACACTATTTAAAAATATTTCAATTAAGATTCTGCACAGCATTGCAAGCAGAGTATGACAGAATAAAAGGATCATTTCTTTCCCAGTAGTAAATTATCATATTCATATTCAAAAACACACCACTGTCAACTTCAACCATTTGTGTGATTGGAAAAAACATAAAAGATGTAGTAAATGAGACCTCACTGTCATTTTTTGTTTAAAAAAAAAAAAAAAGAAAGGAAAAGTAGTGGCAAATGGTACAGATTTAAAATGAGTTAATGTCAGCTGTGAAAAGCAAAGCCTAAAACAAACAAAATCTGACTGTTCTTGACCTTTAGTTAATATCGATAGTTTATCACTAGAGAACTCATTGATTTATTTTTCAGTTCATGTATGATTATCACTTCAAAATAGCACTGAATATTTTACAATAGCTCAGGCACCCATCTTTCAGTTTCCACTATTCTGGATTCCATAGAACTGTTTCTGTATTTCTGAGGAGCCTAAGACCGCTTTTTAACTAGGTGACCCACCAGGAGCAAACCCCAAGATGATGGGTTGCTTCCTCCTGATTGCAGAGCTGTGTGTCATGAAGTGCTGCGCTCTGCCCGTCGGCTTTGTTCTCAGGGATCCGCGGAACAGGAAGAGTATTGAAATATACAGGAATGGTGTTCCCGGGGACTTGACAGGCAGACCTGAGGGACAGTGCGAAGTGCATACCTGGTATGTCTAATTTTAGGCCTGCCAGCCCTGCCAGTGTCCTTAGAAAAAAAATCTATACTAATTTCTCAGTGACATACAGAGCTGTAAACTGCAGCATTTTTCATTCTGCTACCAAAACGTTCTTGTGCTTTTTTTTCAGCATTATTTAAAGGAACTGTCAAGCCTTCAGCATTTAGCAAGTATTTTTAAACTGTGTTTTTCAGCATTAACCTGCCATGCATTCAAGGTATTGTTGCATGAAAAAGCATAAACTAAAGAATTGTATTAGAAAAGAAGTCAACATTAGACATAAAACCAACTTCATTTTATTGCTTAATACTGATACTGTTCCCCATGGGAGAAGTGATACAGCTTGATAGATTCTGGGGGCCCTGTGTGTGCTGGTGTAAATCAGGAATTCCCTCTGAATTTTGACGAGGCTCTGCAGATTTACATTAGCTCAGGATTGTAGACCACAGGTTCAGCATGGATATACTGTGTGGAAAAAAAGGTACAGTCATTTTAAATATAATTGAGTAGGCTCATAAGAGGTTCCACTTAGAAGGTAAATTATGGTAACAAGTCAAGAGTGTACTCTGTGTAGTTTTCATTTCAAGTGTATGGTCTTCTGTATTCACTTAACTAGACACACAAATCTAAGCAGACAGATGAGATGGAGGCAATCAAAGAGAAAAGCTTTATTTGGAGCTTATGGTAGTATTGCAGTTTTATTTTGTAGTGTTTCCCCATGAGGCAGTTTCAAAAAAAAATGAAGCGATAGATCACAAACAATTTAATATCTGAATCTCTGCCTGTTGATCAACTAAATTTTGGGCTCCTCCCTGTATAAGTCTGAAAACCTTTTCCCCAGTTTAAATATTTTTAGCAAAAGGGCTAGGAAAAGATTCACTCTGGAGACTTGCTGAGTACACTCTGCTGTTAATTGCCCCAGCTCAAGTCAGGAGGAGCTGCCTAGTGTTGTTGTTCTCTTTCTCGTGTGCTCTGTGGATGAATGCATAATGGCATATAATGCTTTTGGTCTTGTTCTTTCTAGAAGGCAGTTTGTGTTTCAGGGAATGATGAAGGTCTAGAAAAACATTCTCATAAGAGAAGTGGCAAAGGAAGTGTTACAGGCCATCAGTGTAATGGCCTGTGTTAACAACATGGTATTGTTTAATGCTTATGCTGTGTTACACTTTTATAGCTGTCAAGTGCTGCACAGTTTTGAGTCTAACAGCAGCTACTTTTTTTAGTACCCACCTTTGTGTCACTTAAGGTTCACATGCTCACCTGAGGTGACTTTGAGGCTGGCTGTATCAATGCGTGCATATAAAGCTAATTTTGATCACTTGAGCACAAGCTACCTACATGTGTAAGCATTTCAGGGGATAGGTCTTTCACCAAAATCAGCAGCCTCTGCCTCCTCTAGAAATATAATCACTAGACTTTTTTCTTCCATTTGGTATTTTTATCGGGTTTAACCCATATGAAGTAGCTCTTCCTCACAATGAATAAAAGCTATAAAGAATTACATTTTTACTTAAATTTCATTCTGCAGATTGACTCATGTCCTGTCTTTTCTAAAATTCTGCTTACATTGTTTTATAGCTTGAGAAACTGAAGCAAAACAGCCACTGAGTGTAGCATATCTTACTGATTCATCACATAAACTTCTATCACCGGTATATGTCAAGGAACTGAACTGATAATGCTTTGTAGCAGCACAAACACTGATCAGTTTGGTATGTATGCACAGAGGAAGAATCTGTTGACACAACATGTAATGGTTCATTTCTGGCACTTGGTACAGAGATTATAAAGCAAGAGGAGAAAATACAGGAGGATTTTCCCTGTAGAAACAGACTTCTAAAGAAACAATTGAATCAGTAGATTTTCATATTCCCTCCAAAAGTCCAGGAAACATCATTCACCTCTTGCTTCAGTTCCAGCTGACTGCCTTCTAAGGAGACATATTATCTTAGTTTTGATCAAGGAACTAACTAGATAAAAAGGCAGGCAGCAGAAAATAGTTGGTTCAGGAAGAACTAGGCTTTCTTGCATATGTATATCTATTACCGCTCCTCTCCTTAGTCACCTGTCGACACCCTCTTTCTTCTACCACCTAGAGAGA
This sequence comes from Galbula dea, assembly GCA_013399015.1. Lineage (NCBI taxonomy): Eukaryota > Metazoa > Chordata > Aves > Piciformes > Galbulidae > Galbula > Galbula dea. The sequence goes on along the minus strand of VWZX01000349.1, from coordinate 2,959,987 downwards.
AGATGTGTCAAGGAAAGTACATCAAGAGTCAATGCTGCAGGCCTGCTGTAGTGTGTGTGATGATGCTTTCCAGTTGGCCTCGGGTGTTTTGTTTCACTCTGGAAAGTCTGAGTTAATTTTTGGCTTTGTGAGGCTGAAGGATGTTTTGCAAAGGGCACTGGAAAGGTTCTTTTGCTCTGCCAATAAGGGTGTCATTTGGTTTGCAGAGATTTGTGAACAAAAACCAAAGCAGATCCCAAGTGTTCACTTAAATTTGTATCTGCACACATTTCCAAAGCTGGGGATTTTACAGCATTCAGAAATCTCCAGTACAATAGACAAGTGGAAAGGTTTGTGTAGCTTGGAGTCAGAGCTATTCAAAACCAGAAAATCCATGTGAAAACATGCACATTAGTTTACAGCTGTAAAAAGCAGTCCTTGCTTTGAGTGTTCCATAAACTGCAGTTTATTTATTTATTTATTTCTCTTTGAGCCCTGTTGAATTAGAAGCTTCTAACAAAGCAGGCAGTCTCTGTGCAATTCCTTTGGAAATATTTCACATTGCTCTGTGTCAATTTCTAGGTTTTTTTCACTTGAATAAATAAGGAGAAGACTGATCAGCTCCTAGGACTTCTCAGAGAAATTAGTGGGTAGTCAGCTAAGGTCTGAATTTATGTCAGGTAAAGACTGAATATTTGTGATTACAGCATGTATTCCAGGTGCTGTTGTGCTCACTGGAGGGGTTATCACCCACTTCATCTGTTAGCTGCTGGACATTGCCCCGTAGCAGATCACTCCTGAAAAGGCTATGGAATACCTATGCTAGCAATGCAGTGCACAGTAAACCACCTGAGGAATTAATTCAGAGGAAAAACCAGTGAAAGTTAGATCAGAATGAGCAGCTATTACCTATATAAATAAATTTGTACTACTTGCAGAAATATAACAGAGCTCAAAAAAATCCATTCCCTGTTCAGCTTCTGTGCAGTATTTCTCAGCATATGCATACCTTAGTTATTGACAGAGATCCTTATTCGAGTCCTTTGCTGTCCTAAAATCTACTTTCTTGGAAAATGTAGAACAAATACTCAGGCTGCGATCTCGTTCCTACTAGTGCCGGTGACAGGAGTCCCAGGGGCTTCACTGCAAATTAGATCCCTGGAAAGAGACTGAGAGTCAGAATGGATCCGACCTCTCTGCCGTTTCTGGGAGCGAGCTTGTACTCTTCTGTGCCCTCCCTGCCTTGCTTGTGACAACTTTTCCAGTAAGATCTTCCCTTCCGCGCGCTGTCTCTCTTCTTTTCCTCCCACCCCACAAAAGAAGTTCAGGCCAAGTATTGAAGGGTCTGCTAGGCTGCTTCTGAAACACAGCCTCTGGGAGCTCTCTAGCAGTGGCTATTCCCATTCCTGGCGTGCTATAGGTTATTTTCCAAAGAAGTGTTTTGTTTTAATTCTGTTTTTCTCAGTCTCTGCTCCCATAACTCCATCCTGTCACTCTTTTGATCAGTTATATATCAACTGTATAACATAACTCTCTGATTTCATTTGGTACAGCTTACTTCATGCGAAAAGGAACTCGTTCTTCAAAGAAAACTTTTATTTCATTGTCTACTACATAAGCAAGTATTCCTTAGGGAACAGGGTTATTTATTATTTTGCTCCTCCTTTTGCTTTCCCTCCTTCCTCTCCAAAAGACTAACAGACACTAATCTCCTTTCATCAGGTTCTCTTCTTCCTAATTTTTTCTTTTTGCACAAAATGCTCACCACTACCTTTAACACCTTATTGTGTCAGGAGTGATAATTACTTTCAGTTGCCGCAGCTGGTGCCCGGAGAGGCGTGTGGGCCCTGTAAATTGGGAATGGGCAGCCTGGGTGGGATTGCAGGGAAACACAGGGATCTGCAAAACCCGAAACCACAACTAAAAGAAGCATAGGTTTGCTTTTTAAATGTTCTTCTATTGTTTTGTTGCTTTTTTTTCCCTTGAACTCAGTTTTAAGACATATTTCTACTGAGTCATCTCTGCAACAATTTGTGATTCCTGTGCTAGGCAGAGGGATTAGCTTATTCTTATGCCAGAAAATTAGAAAAATATGAGTTGGTACCTGCCACAATTAGTTAAAGCTCAGATTTGGAAACCACACACACAGATAGAGCTGAGAGGAACCTAGCAGGATAAGGGGAAATGTGGAGCTGTCAACAGGTTTTAAGCTCCTCTGGGGCATTATTACTGCTTACTTATACATGGTACAGTATTTCTCTGAAGCCACAGTCTTAATTCATTCTTTTACATCCCTCTTGTTTTAAGTGTAGGATTGATAAGGAAATTTGGAGTTGATATACAAGTGAACAGGAAGGCTGGGTTATAACCTTTCAAAAATAGCACCTTCTGCCAAACAACATATATTTCCCCTTTCCTTCTGTAGTTCTTCTGTAAGTATTATGTAGAAATTACTAAGTGTTACTCGTGAATTTTTGTATGTATTTTGGCTGTTGCTGTTCCTTGCAGCATATTATGAGGTGTTTTATACTAATACTAACCATGAGGAAATTGTTATACACTGTTCACTACATAAAATTACATAAATTACCTAAAATGAGGTTTTTGTGAGACTAGCTTATACCTGTTTTCTTAGATTTCCTAAAGTCAGGAGTACTAAATTATTTAATATACCATTTAGGATGGTTTTAATAAAATGTTTGCTTTAATCAGCACTGCTTTGGACATGCTGTCTTGAAACTCTATTTTATCTGCTCTCTGCTCTCCTATTCTGTGCTGGAAGCTGTTGGAGGTTTCCCATGCCTACCTAAGGGCAGGAATAAGGTCCAGGTTTGGAAAAGTGGGGTCTGTAGCACAGGAGCGGCTGTGATCTTTTGCAGCTTTCAGACAGGTGAACAAAAAGCATGAATAATCTGTTAGTCTTTATCCAGTTCCCATGCTTAGTTAGGTTAGAGCTAGGGTTAGGGTCAAGAAAAGTGTTAAGTGTGACAAGCTGTGGTATGTTCCAGTTTCTGGGGGGGAAACCTTATGGAGTTGTCTGTTTTAAGCTGGAGATAGGCTGTGAGTTAGAAAAAACAGGGAGACAGCAGCTGAGTGTGGGACTTTGCAAGTTCCTGGAAATAAAACAAGAGCAAAGTATCATTAGCTTTGAAGGAATTATTCTTTTTGATTTGCAGGCAGCACTGGGTTCCCAGGCCTCTTGGAGCCAGGGTCTGGGTCTGGGTTAAGGTTAGGGTTAGGATTAGGGAGAGTTAGTGCTTTTAACTTTGAGCTGCAGTATTTTGCTATTTCTAGAAAAGTAAATTGAGGGAAAGTATCAGTATCTTCAAATTCATTATTCATTATTTGTGGGCACTATGGGTACCTGTGCATATTTTGACTGAGAGTTCCTGTTACAGCTGGGTTAAATAAAGAGAGAAAGGGACAGTCACAATAGCAGGGTACCCCTATTGCAGAGGATAAAGTCAATCAGTATCTTAAAATGCATCATTCCTTATTTGCAGGTATAATTAGTGCTAGAAGATGGAAAACTGTTTAAAATACCATGACATGGAAAACTTCTTGGGGTATTGGGATGAAGCTGTAAGAGGCAATGCTAATAGCAAGAATTGAGCTATGACTGCTTCCAGATCATCAGTGGAGGGAAATTCCTATTTCATATCAGGAATTTTGAAGAATAAATAGAGTTGCTTCTAACTGCAGCTGGACAGCCCTCCCGTTCCCACACTTGTACCCAGTAGCTACAGGGGTGACTCCTGCCTTTCTACCTGGCTTGGAGAAAAAATACTCCTTTTTTGATATGGTGGCTTTACAGAGAGTGCCACCTTTGCTGACTTGGCCATGTGTGAATTGTTCTTTATCTGATAAATGCTCACAGAGTTTCCAGATTTCATCACTGCATTTAGACAAATCCTTTGTTCAAGTGTCACTTTCAGGGTAGCGATGACTTTGATTTTATTTTTTTTTAATGATATTTTTTTCTGTGTAAGAATCCACATTTCTTCTTGCAGCAAGTTGCTTTATTAAAATTTCCAAATAGGCATTGCATTACTGAGTAGCAGCCAAAATCTTTGCTAAATAGTTGAACAAGAATCCCAGGCAATTGACCAAAGCAGTATTTCAAGAATATATTGTATTTATTTGAAAGAAGATAATGCAATGTGGTCATCTTTTGCTTCACTACAGGTATCAATCCTCTAAAACCATTGCAGATGTGGCAGGGATATTGCAACCCATTAACCTAGCAGAATGTAATTGTTTTGCTCTTGCAAGGCTTGTCTGACTCGGTCTCATTCTTTTTTTTTGCCACGAGCGTGGTTGTATTTGTTAGGTCTGTGTATATTGTCTGTATGTACATTGTGGCTTTGAGTTCCGTTGTCTAGACCATCTCCCTGTGAATTAGTTCTGAAATGGAGTGGCTTACATCCCCACACCTTCCCTCCCTACCCCTCTGTGTACACGTTAAAATCAGCCAACTAAGATCTTACTCAAAGTCTGGCACTTTTGTATGACATCCGATTGAATGAGTATCTCTCAAGTATTTGTACATAACTCAGTATGAATATGAACGGTAGAGTCTGTCCCTAAAAAACCAAATTGCTATTTAATATGATATTTTAGTATGTATTTAAGATTCCTCCCTGTTGCTGAGTTTGTGCCCAAAATGGAATTACTAGTCTGCATCTTTGCTGATTGTGATTATGTCCACGAGGCTGAATTTCAGATGTACCCATTTATGAATCTGGCTGATATGCTGAATGTAGCATTTTGTGTAGGTCACGTGTTGTATACAAAACATCTGATAAAATGCTGCTCACAGTCTTACAGATCTTAGAAATCCTTTCCATATGTCTAATCTTAAATCTTTTCCATATGTCTCCATCTACACATGAGCACCAATTAGTCAATTAATCTGTCACCTTTATTTAATTAGATAATAAAGAAGAACTTTTTGAAGTTAAATCTTATTTCATTTTTCCAGGAATCAAAAATGACAACCAGTAGCAGCAACAAATTAGGAGGTAAATTTCATAATCCACTCTGTGAATACATTAATATTACAGTATTTGCTGAGTTAAAACAAGTCCAACATTCAATATTCTCCTTTGCAAACAAAATACACTTATGTGAATCCAAACAATAAATTTTATTTATTTATAAATATGGTTCTTTGTAGCAGTTCTGAAATGATTGCAAGACATTTTGACTCTTCAGTGTCCTTAGAAATTAACCCTGTGTTAATGAAAGTTCATAAGCAAGAATCCCTACCCAATGGAAATCCTCCCGTGCCCCCCTTAGAGCAACTATCCAGCCGCTTTGCAGTGCCTTAGCAGCACAGGGCAACCAGACCAGGGGCTAAGGTGCTGGCCCAGTATGTCTGTCTCCATTGAACCTGTCTCATTAGCATGCTTGTGTGTTCCCTGAAGACATTCCATTTCATGTGAAAGCAAAATATAACAGAAACTGCAGAAACTGGATGCTTCTGGGTTTGCTGCTGGCAGCTGTTACCTTTCTTGGGAAAAAAAAAAATAGAATAAAATAAATACAAAATTCTTCTGCCAGGTCCAGACCTAGAATAAATGAAAGCAGCTACACTAAAGCCACAGAGCAATATTGCCTTGCACCTAGGGAAGATTTGTCCCATGTATTTCTGACTTCAACTGCAAATAAACTCAATCTAAAGGCATTAATATTTTTAAAAGGTGCAAGGGATGTTATTTGCCTTTTTCTTGTAGCAGTACAAGAGAATGATTTTTTTTTTTTTTTCCACAAGAAAGTAGTTTTCTAATAATAACCCAATATGAAGTGTCAGGTAGTTGCTTTATGATTTTCAGCACTTTATTGCAGTCAGCTGTGGGGAATGGGGTCAGATTTCCAACTCACTGCAGAAGAGGTGTTTTTATTGGGTTGAGTATTGTTGTTTTCTGCCAATGAATTATCAATTGCTTTGAAGACTGATCATTTCCTTCCTTGGGTATTCTCAAGAAACACAGAACTTTTTGATGCTATCTGAAGCCTTATTAGTACAGTGCTTATTGAATGTAAACCCTTTCGTTTGTAGATGTAGAGATGAGAGCAATTTGGAAAATGACTTTTGGTTACATTTGGACTATTTCTCTGAGTTTAGAGTGGACAGAATATGAAAAACATTAGAGGCTCTTATGCTTTTCCTCTCCCCATGTGTCAGAAAAGAAAGTATTTGATGGTTTCTGTACAAAATTGTGATAAAATAATCAAATTACTAAATGATCCATTTTGTATTTAAGATTTATTTCCAAATTAACTGCCCTTGAACAGGTTTTTCATAGGAACCTGTATATGAAGAAAATTCCTCTATATCTCAAGAAACTAATCTATAAAGAAAACTATTCCTGTGGCATATTTTTCAAAGTGTAAAGGAGAATTAAATTGCTTCATATCCAAACATTAAGATCATGCTTTGACTCAGTAAAGAAAGTAGTTTATCTGCATCTTTATGTTTAGACGTATGTAATAATATTATATATATAAATATATATATAACAAGTGATAGATGAGAAGGAACAGGAAAGGAAAAATGTAACCAATATTCCCAACCACAAAATGTTCTTCAGGTCATATCCTGGTGAACAGTGCCACACACACTGTATTAGTGTTGCTAACTTGAGGAGACCTGCTTGTAATCACAAAATAAAGCACTGAGGTTTTTAGGATGTGGGCCTTAGAGATTTCAAAGTTGAGCAAAAGAGATTAGGATTCCATTTTTTTTTATCCTGCTCCTAGTTTTTCATATTTATGTATTAAGCTGCTTGTATTAAGCTCTTCACTAAGTAGTATTTCTGATCTATGCTGCAATTTGTCATGACATTTCTCTAGGCAGCTATTATAAAGATGTCTGCTTCCTTTTTTTTTTCTTAAACAAGAAAGTAGACTGCAAATAAGTCACTTGATTTTTAAATTACTATCAATTAAGAAAATGGAGTGTCAGGGTCCAGAAAATTGATAGCTGAATTGTGATCTTGGATCTGGGAAATACTGAGCCATAAAATATTCATACACAGACACAAGGAAAAAAGCTGATGTTATGTGCATCCGATCAACATATGTTGTTTGTGAATGTCATTGGAGTTCCAGTTTTTAGAACATTGGAAAAAAGATATTTGAGTGAAACAAGAAAGAGAGGGCATGATCTGATGATCACCTAAGTAGGCTTTAATTTAGAAGCTGTTCATGTTGAAACTGGTTTCCAAATCTGTTCAGTAGAAGTCGCTGAAACTTTCACTGACTCCAGTGGACTCAGATTTTTCTGCCAGTCTTTTCTAGCAGAGCAGCAGCTTGTCTGTACTGCATCCAGCCAGCAAGAGAAACAGCACCTGCCTTCCTAGGTCCTTCTCTCCTGTCACAAAATCCGAGTGCTTTCCAGATAGTGATGGCAGTGAATTCCCAGCAGCATTTTGTAAGAGAGAATCAGGGGCCCAGTGACACTGCGACTTCGCTGTCCCGGGCTGGGCTGTGTGGCACAGCCAGGAATCAAGCCCAGGCCACGGGCAAGCGTCTTGCTCCTTTAGCTTTACATCTAGCGTTCCTCACCCTGCTTTTATGTGGTTTTGTGAATTTGATGTACTTGACACCTACCTCTCAAGGTGTCTGAGCATGTTCTGACCCAGAGCCGAGCTCCTTTTGTGGCACTCTCTGAAAAGGAGCATTTTCTGAACTCTTCCCTGCCAGTGAACTGTGCAAGTCTGTCCCCAAGCTCAGAAGCCCATGAGGAGAGGAACAGCTTCCCAATCTGAATTTGCTGAATTGAGTGTGGGGAGAGGAACGAGAGGGTTTTATTTACAGATAGTGTGCTTAGGAAGGATTGTACAAATCATCAGAAAAAGATGACAAACATTTTGGTAATTTAATTAAAAGTCTAATCGTACCTTTCAGATTCTAGCAATTGAGGCAAAAAGGGAAGCTAAAGTAGAGACAAATTGCAATCCTGTCACAATACTGGTTGTGATGAATTTGATCAAGTCTACTGAATTTCTTAGGAACTTCACTGTGGATTTCAACAGATGTTGGGTCAGGACCCACCACCTTATTTTCTCTACCTGAGCACTTTTATCTTTGCTTTTATTTTTATTTTGCCCTTATTTTTTTCTTTTGAAGTCTAGCCTTTGACAATACTTTCTCTGTGGAATGTGTGTATATCTTTGTGATTTCTTTAAAGACTCATTTTTGAAGAGTAAGGCAGAAAGATGATCATTACCATATTGCATGCATTTCATTCACCATTAAGCCAAAAGGAGATTTATCGGTTACCCCTCTGATTTCAGGACATTTTTCTGTATAGCAATATGTTGTCTGAGAAGGCTGCACACCCCCCTTCCAATTATTTGAACTTCAGGTGACTTCCAGAGACTGAATTGTCAAAACAAAATAAAAAAACCTCCAAATAAACAAACAAACAAAAAAGAGAAGGGGGGCTGGGGAGAAAGAAAAAGGAGTATAGGTTTTGTAAAATCTGCTTTCACCTTTAGCTGTCATAAAAATATTGTCAGAGGATTCATTAAGGAAAATTCCAGTAGTTTGATTTATAACTAAATGCTGCTGATTTACACTATATTTAACAGGATGCTGAACAGCTAAGGCTTTTCCCAGCTCTGCTGAATCTGAGATTGAGCTTTAGGATTGAAGCTGGTCAGGGCTGTGTGGTCTGCACTGTGGTATCATTAACAAACTTTCCTTGTTTTATCTCCTGCCTCAGTAGCTAGTCCATGGTTTCCTTTCTTCATAAATGAGTTGCACTGCAGTCCTGCACTAAATACTAGGTGGGGAATCTTTACTCACTGAAATATTAATGGAGCAGGATTTTTTCTCATGAGACAGGCTGGATCTTTTTCCCCCTCCACCTAACAAAGGTCTCTTCTCGGCAGTCAGCTTTGTAAAAGCACAGGAAGCAACAAACACATTAGAAACCGAGAGATAAGAGAACCCGACAAAAAACCCTCCTTTAAACACCCCCCACTTTGGAACTTCAGAGAGGATGCAGCACTTACTTTGCAGTGAACACAAGGCTGGAGGGTTTTTTTTCTTTTTAACAGACATGTGTAGTGCATTTGTTTCAGTTTTATATCTGCTGTCATAATATGATGGTTTTATTCGGGTTTTAAACATGCTTCGGCTAGAAAACCTACATCTTTAAATGAGGCAACCCCAGTGCCTTTGCGATTTCCCTAGCTGCACTCTCTCACCTTACCCAGGTGCATGTTAAATCAGTATTAATGACAATATCATTCTTCTGCAGTCATCTCCTGCCTGCAATTTGGTTTTAATTACCCACCACGTTGTCTTTCCCCCTCACTGACAGCCATTAAATAGGGAATGACACCAGAGCTGTGCTGGTGTCGAATAGACACTTCACCAGGGTGGTTGGTTCTCTTTTTTTTTTCCTTTTCCCCCCTCCCTCTCCTCTTTTCTTTCCTGCCTTTTTTTTTTTTTTTTTTTTGTTTTTTAATAATTAAAAAAAAATTCCTTCCATAAAGCAGGCTGCAGTGCCTCCTCGTGGTACCATGAGGAAAAAAAAAAAAAAGGGGGTTATTTCGCTCTGGCTTGTTTTGATGGCTTAGTACTGCTTGCTTTGGTTCATTTAGAGCTCTTGGGGAGAGGAAATAAAAACCCTACGATCCTTAAGAGAGAGAAAAAAAAAACCACTTAAAGATTAAGGCATGATTGGGACACATTGAAGTGTCTCCTCATTGAAATCTAACAGTAACTTTGATGTAGTATTTAAGGCTTGCCTGACAGGCTGGAATGGCTGCTCAGAAGCAGGAGCCCTGTCAGTCCTGAGGGTCATGGAATAAAGTCTTGGGGGCACAACTGCTGGAAGGGGTGACCTGGGTGTCCCTGGGACCTGGGCCTCTGCCTGCTCCCCCTGTCCCTTGCCCTCCTGGGCTGCCTGCACTATATTCAGACATTTAACAGCTTCCTCCCTTCTGAGGTTTTGTATAGCTTGTGTATAGCTATGTAGGATCGTACATAAACACACACAATAGGAAATCTTCATACCAGACATAGCTGTTTATAAGGTTTCTAAAAAGCTTCTAAATTCCTTTCACTTTGGCCAGTGCTTTGAAGTCACCTTGCCCTGCACACCCCTACCCCAATACCTATATTTACTCCTGTGGGAGGATTGCTCTGTGTGAACCAAATTCCTGCTGAAAAGATTTAATCCTAGAATCATTGCACTAAGTTTTGTGCAATTAATCTTCATTTATAATGCTGTAACTGATGGTAGAACCAGGTCCAAGATTTTTTCTGTCAGCCTGATCCTGTCCTGGTCTCTGCATGAGCTCAAATCTTAGTGAGGTCAGTAGAAAGGATGCTGAGAAAGAGAATTGGGCAGTGATTAGCAAAAGAGAATTAGGGAAAATATCTGTCTACTAGTAAACAAAAAAAAAAAAAAGCATTTTAGAGGAGCAAAGGAAACTTTTTTCATTGAGAAATTTCTTACTCTTGTTTTCCCATCAGAATATTAAATTGCTTATTGGAAGGAAAATAAATCTGAATACCCAGGCAATGAACTAGTAAAGAAGGTTTGTGAAGGGCGATTACTGCCCATCTACATTTTGTTTCAAATGTGGACAATCTTTGATCTTATTAAATGTCAGCTACATTGATTTGAGGTCCCTAGGTCGTGAGTCACTAAATACTTGCTCTGTAAATTTGTTGTCCCTTACCAGAAAATCTGTGGCTGAAACTTGGGAACCAACCAGGAAGGTCTAATCTCTAAGTATCCATATATTAGTTTACAGCTATATTGAGTCCACTTAGAATGATTTTTTTTCCTCTTTCTTTTTTTTTTCCTTTTTTTTTTTTTTTTTTTAACTTTCCTAATATGAAACTTGATGCTTGGAAAATCTGATAAGTGAGTTTCATTTCCCTGGAAATTTATTGCTTCTATTTCCAAGTGCAAGGAAATAAAACAAGTAAAAACAATAAGCAGTCTGTAAGGAGGGTATTAATGAGGGGTCACTCTTTTCTCATGTAGGTTCAAGCTCAGGAGAAAAGGAGAAAGGAGTTGCTTTTGGGGCAATCTAAATAGCTGGTGCAATATATTTTGCTTTATTTATTTGGTAGGAACAGCTCTTTTCTATTTCCATCTTTAAAGCAAGCTCTCCAAATCCGAACAAGATATTTACGACAAGAAACAGAAGATTTCATTCAGGTGGTGCAAAGTCTTTTGACTTCAGCTCAGGCACTGGCCAGTTTTTAGTTGACAAAAGACTATTTATGCTGCATCAAGCATCTCTGAAATTCAGAAGAGCCCATTTGTATATGTAAAAAAGATGCTATAGAATTCCAGTGTCCCATCCTTGTTCCAGTGGAGAATTGCATTATGCTCATCTAATTCCCTGTTCTTTCATTTGGAAATGATGGTGTTCTTCACTTCTTCCTGGTAATTGCTGTACAATGCTACAAAGCTGCCAAGTTCCACTCCAGGACTCATTATATTTGGTGACGGTGGAAAAAAATTGCTACCTATAGAGCTTTTTATACTGGAAATGAACTGGACTTCACAACAATGCAGATAGGCACCATTGCAGGTCCACTTGCTGAATCAAGTCCTAAGTGAGACAGACTGTCCATTTTGGGTGCAGGAGAGCCAGTTTGGAGGATAAACATTAGATCTCACTTCAAGATCTAATGCAGAAGGCAAAATCTCCTGGAAGATGACAGGAAGAGACTTTAATGGAGGGAAATTGTATTGCTGATATTGTCAGTCTAGTTTTCAGATGTCTTTTGCATCAGTTCCCTGTTGCTCCCCTCGTTTGCTTAGGGAAGTTGGACTCATTCTAACTCTGCATTTTTCATGTAGTATGGCAGTGGCTTCAGTGTGTGTTGCAAATGCAGTGCCTTTTTTTAGATTCAATAGCAGGTTTATTTTTAAATGTATCTTCTCTAGGGAAGGGTGCACAGTTTATTCAAAATTTACCATATGCTTTCCATCTCCAGAAAAATAGTTGTGGTAGGAAATACTGTGTTTTTAAATCTTGTGAGTTGTGAAGAATCAAAGAGAGGTCTGATGAAGAACACTAAGTAGAGTGATAGATACTTAGAAACTCTTTTTCCCTCCTAGAGTAAACTGCTTCCTAGAAGTAGCTTGAGAGGGACTATTGAGACCATTATTGTTGTTTTTCAGTTTGTAGGCCTTGAACATATGAACACCAGTGAATGTAAATAGCTTTATGTAGGTAAGTAAATGCTTTGAACTCAAAAGGGCTCCTTGCATATAGGACAATATTTTTTTGTGTGTTAAGTGCCTGTAAGATTAAAACTGTAGTTAGTGTTTGATTAACATTTTAATCCTCCATGGTTGTGCAATCTTATGGACAACCCAGAAGGAGTTTCAGATGCCATACCTCAGGAGCTGAGCATGTAACTGAGCTTTGGGTTTGTTCTTTAGATGGATTTTATATCTTGAGTTTCAAGATGGTATAATTTTTTCTTGTTGTTGTGAAGTTTAAAAAACAAAGTCAAAGCTACTTTGTTCTAAGCTGAAAGTCTTAGTTTTGTGATGCATGTTGCTGCTTTGGCTTATTTTTCCTATAAGTAAAAAAGTCTTGAATTTAATTTACAAAATTTTATGTTTTCTATCTTGCCTTTTTCACCTTAAATATCTAAGTAAAAGTGAAAGAAATGTAGAGGTACAAGATTGCCTTTAAAAATTATGATAATCTTTTCTCACCCAAGATTTTACCAAAATCAGCATGAATTTGTAGAGAGTTTTGGTTATCTTAACATCACTGCTTTTTATAAAAGGCCATAGGACAGAACCTACACCCCAAAGAAGCTACTAAGAGTTTGTCATTAACTGATGGAAACTGATTTAAATCCCATTTAAATTCTAGGACTCCAAACTGAAGGAAATACAGAAATTTCTTCATATGAAATTTTTCATTTACTTCTACCCTTGCCTGTAGGACTACACAACCTACAATTGCTATAGGATTTTTCTGCAAATTATTGCTTAGCCATTGCTTGGAGTTTATGACAGTACTGGTAAACAATGCATTTAAGGAATGTTTTGGGGAAGTGTCTGTGTTTATACGGGGATTAGTAGATGGGCATGGGTAAGACATTATGAAGAACTAAGATAGGAAAATGCATCCTGCAGGACTGGGGAAGCACAGGAAGAATAAGTAGAGCTCAGCTCTTACATCCAGGGGTCAATCATGGTCCTTTTTGTCCAGAGAAGTCAAGTCTTATAGTGGCTGTTGGGAATAGTCTGCTTTTCAGTGACCAGGGAAAGACTGCACAGACCTTCCTAGTTCATCCAGCTAATTGTGTCCTGAGGAAACAAGGACATTCCTGCCAATTTTCTTGGTTTATTTGATTCAAAACCACCTTCCCTCTTGTCTCTTTATACACACACTTCTCTATTGAAATCCTTAAAGCAATCTTTATTATCTAATACCTCTTTGACACTGTTTCTTTGTGCATAAAATAGAAATACCGCTGTGCTAGCCTGCTACTCTGAGAGACTTATCGTGGGGTTTGGGTCTGTTTATTTTTCTTAGTTCTGTGTGTGCACACTTGGAGAATATGCACTAACCAGGTCTGAAATTCACCTCTGTGCTGGGTAAACATTTAAACTTTGTGATCCTTGTACTAGCCCTGTACATAAGGGGGAATTTCATCCTCCATAAATGTAAAGTCTTCCTCTGTTATTACAGTTGCCTCTCCCCATTTACCATTATCTTTGAACTCCTTCTCTGTCATTAAGCTTTCTTTTAGGGTCCAGGCAAATGTCATTCTCTTCTCCTCTTTCTCTAGCTGGCCTCCAGTTATATTAGAAAATAAAATTAATCTCAAGGGGAAAATAGCACTTAAAATTATTACTACTGTTTAGCTTACTAAAGTGATTTGCTCTCAGTGACCTGTCTCAAGCTGATCCTTGTACAAATCAAATCAGCACATAAAACAGCACTTGGAAACTGTTTCCAGACTCAGAATTTCACAGCTCCTGAACCTTTAGAATGTCACAGGCAAATAAAAAAATTAACATATTGGTTTATTTGTCTCTTTAGATCCCAGACAGTGCCTTTTTCTTTAAGGCACATGATTCTCCCATACTCCATATTAAGCATATTAATAAGCCAGCTGTAATACTTCTAGGTGAGCCACATGCTTAAATGTTTTGCTGAGTGGGAGCTGGAGGGAGTTTCCGGCCACTTCTAAGTCTGTCCCTCTGTTGTCAGGGATTAATGTCACTCTGACCTCCAACAGTTTCTCATTAAGCTGTCTAAAATATGAACTCTTACCAAGTGCCTGCTCTTCAGCTTAATTTGATAGGTTTCATCAGTGGGCTGGAGGAGACAGCTTGTGGATATACACAACTGCCACGATAATTCTCTAAGGCTCAGCTAGGTCCCTGCCAGGGGCACCTGCGCAATGCTTGGCACCATGCTTCACACAGCCTGATAGCCTCAAGAGAGCTGCATGTCCTCACAGCATGGTTAGAGACACCAGCTCAGCATGGCTGCAACAACAACATGTTCATTAGTTCTGCCTCTTAACAGCAAATTACTGTAGGTGTTGTGACTATATGTCTGAATATGTGGCTATACTCTTTTCTGTTTCAGAGGTAGCTCAAACCATATTAACTTGGGTGTCTGTCTGGCACACACCATTGCACAGTGCAGGTGCATCCTCAAAGCCCAAATTCCACAAGCAATTCAAGGCAGATCCTGCCACACACAGGTAACATCACTTACTAACATAACTTGTTGTGGAGTTAGACTCTAAAACCATCGCCTCTCTGACCTTGTTGGAGTGCAGGACACAACAGGGATGACATATTCTTCTAGTTCACTTGAACTCCTTCCTCTCCAATTCAGCAGATACATACCAATGCCTGTGAAATTTAAGGAATGACATTACAAAATCCATGACAACAATTTGTTCGTTGTGTGGTGACCTCTTGTGGAGTCATTTAGAAATCAGGCTTGATCCGTTACATACAGTATATTTTTGGGGAGCAAAAGAAAAGAGCCATAACCCAAAATGTTCTTGGGCTTGGAGGGACAGTCAGCTCCTGCTGAAGGGGACACAGTCTCCCATAGTCTCTTCATGTAGGTTTGAGGATGGGGTTGTTTACTTGTATCTCGGTGTACTTTCTCTGTGCTTCATAAAAACCCACCTGTCCTTGGATCTCAAGGGTAGGTTTACCTTTAAAGAATTTGTGCTAAAAAAACAAGTATGTTATAGAAATATATCTGCACCTTATGAGAAAGATCCTAGCTTTTATGTCACCCCATTTTTTAAATCGTCGTTCTGCACATATGGTAGCCATCAGTGTGATTGCTAAGCCTTCAAGGTGCAACTAGGTGTGAATTGTTTAAAACAGGACTGCCACCAAGTTAATGTCGAAGTTTGTTTTTGGAAAACGTAGCAGTGATTGCTCTTCACCCCCTGCCCATGTCTAATGCATAAAATTGGAACCTTCCATGCCATTCACATTATCTTTTGTGCCGATTCTGCTCAAAGCCAACCTTTATTTTTCATTAATTCTTGCAAGGCTTGAAGCTGTTCCCAATGAAACCAATTGCCAAACTGATTGTGGAAGCCAGATCAAATCTGTAGTGTAATTTCCCCCCTGCTTTTTTATTGTCCTTGCTCCAAGTCATTCCTGTCTCATGCAAACTACAATCACTACGGCAAGCATTTACTTGTAGGAAAAATTATCTCCACTTCCTCTCTGTGCATATAATATCTAGCAATGTAGTGCACTGAATAGTATATTGAGCAATGTTATTGATTAGTCAGAGTTTAACATGATGAGCCATTCCCTTCTTTTCTTCATTGACACCAATTTATTTTTACACTCAGATAATGTTACAATACTATAAATAAATAAATAAAGCCTGTGACCTGTGGTGAGAAATATCCCCTTTGCAAAGACAGTTCTAAAAACACCCAGTCGGGTCAAGGGGGGTTTTTTCCTCTTTTTCCTCCCATTTGTTTTGTTTTTCATTTTTTTGCTTTATTATTTGGTCACTAAGCAAAAGGTTTCCTGGGTTTTGTTTTTTTTAAGCTTGAGGGAGAATATGAATGTCATAAATATTTCATTTTCCTAGCACATCTTGCATTGTTCCTCACTTTCAGACCTTGCCAGCAGTCAACACAGTAGTAAATTTCAGCACCTGTGGACCTTTTTCAGTAATTTATGATTTCCATTAGATTTCCATTAGAGATGGACTCAAACGGTTTAGGGAAGTGCTAGCACCTTCAGCCATAAGGCTTGTGCCTGGCTCCAGGGAGGGTGTCTTGTATTTTGCTGTCTGTGCCTACGCCTGCTGCCAAAGGTTTCAGATGGAGCTATCTGATCTCAGTGCCAGCCAAAACCCCTCCTTGAAGAGGGGGTGATGAATTTGAGAAAGGAAGGGCAGCTTGAAAATAGAACACCAGCTTTCCCAGTAAATATATTGCTGTTTCGCCCATTCTGCCCCTGAAAGCTTCATCACAGTGACCAGTGACTGACTTTGTTGCGTCACTACAAGTGTATTTTCTACAAACAAACAGCCATGCTTTTTTGGTAGCAGCACTCCATCCTGAGCTTTGTGAGGTGCCTTTCCCCTACTTCCAGCTACCCTTGTGACACAGCTGTAGTCTGGTACAGGGGTTTGGTGGTGGTGGTGAGGTTTTTTGTGTTTTACTATCACTAGGATATATACTGGAGGGAAGCCTTAAGGAAACCAAGTAAAAAGTTTGAGGTCAGTTTGATTAACTAATTGACTTCATATTCTTTCCAGGTCTAATGCAAGCTTATGGGCAGCCTGTGTGTGTTCTAGAACTAGTTTTGAACCTGGAAAATCTCCCAGCTTTCAGCTCTTAGTGCCTGCCACGAACAGAGATACAGTGTCAAATAAATCACAGCAAATAATTTACTCCTGAATTGTCCATTGGCATTGTATCATAGCTTGAATATATTTCTCATAATAGCTCACGATAGTCCCATTGACATCTACTTGACTTTTATTAAGTTTTGCAGATTTCACTCTCACATGAATGGCTCTGACTTGCATATGATTCTAGAAGCTGATTCAAGGATTGAATATTAGACTAGATACTGAATTAAATATTGTACCCATGGTATTTTCTGAAAGTTGTCCTTGGGGTGGGATTGGAATTTTGGTCATTCTGTCAGTTCTGCATTTATTAATTATTTTAACCAGCTGTACTACATCCAGCCACCATCCCTATGTAAAACTTTTCTTTTGTTGCTGTCCTCCTACCACCTTTCAGCATTGTCATTTCAGTAGTAGGGCACTCCAGGGTGCACAGATCATGCTGAGATAATGTCATACTCTGAGTGCACTTCACAATGGTTTTCAGCAAGCCGAGGAGTGACATTATCTCAGTGGGACACCTGCCCTTCACCCTCCATATGGGGACCCACCTTTGAAAGGTCAACACTTGTGGTTTAAAATAATGTTTTAGCCATTGCTATTCAGAATTCAAAGAAAGAGAGGAGTGAACATCAGATAGCCATGAAATTCATGGAACCCATTACTCCCAACAAGTGACAACTGGCCTGAGACAAACTCTTTAAATATAGTTTTACTTAGATTTTAAGCACAATTTTTAAGAGAACTTTCTGCAGGATATTGTGACATGTAGCCCAAGCACCAGCAGAGAAGCAACTTGCATTCTAAACAAGATATTTGTTTTAAAAATGTGTTGCTAAATTAATACATTGAGAACTTGGGCTACTTTTATCTCTTTGCTTTTGTCAGCTGCTACTCTGTGTACAGTTTATTTTGGACTAGAAATAGACCTACTTAAAAGTGCAAAAGGTGTCATGGATGGAGCTGAGACATGGCTTAAACCAGTGGATGTGGCTTATCAGTATAGAGTATCCTCCTTCAGTGGAGCACCTACCAACATTTATTTGAGTAGTGGTATTTATGAAATTCTTATTTTATCAAATTATATTTGCTTTCTAACCTGTAATATAAAACTGATATAACACTTTTTTAATGTCAAAAATGGTCAGATAAGTCAGACAATTCCTTTTCTGTTCCCTTTTCCTTTGTGTAAGGAATGTAACTCCTGGAGCTCAGTTCTTAAAACAGATGTTGTTTGTGGAAAATATAACCTACCTTCTACACATATTTGATGATATTCAGTTTTTGCCTTTTCTTTTACCACTTGTGCTACTAAAGCAAAGCAGCAGAGATAGCAAAAGTAGAGAAAAAAATCTGGTTTGTCACTGTTTTCTTTGATTGTTGATGCAATTCCAGTGAAAGTAGTGGAGTCTCACCTGCACACATGATGCAGTGCTGAGCCACACTAAGGGAGCTGGGTCTCTAGCTCAGAGAAGAGGAGACTAAGGCGTGATCTCATTTATGCTTATAAATATGTGAAGGGTGAGTGTCAGGAGGATGGGGTCGGGCTCTTCTCAGTGGAGCCCAGGGACAGGACAAGAGGCAATGGTTGTAAGCTGAAGCAAAGGAGGTTCCATGTAAATACAGGAAAAAATGTTTTCCCAGTAAGGGTGACAGAGCACTGGAACAGACTGCCCAGAGAGGTTGGGGAGTTTCCTCTGGAGAGATTCAAACCCCATCTGGACTTGTTTCTGTGTGACCTGGTCTAGGGAATCCTGCTCTGGCAGTGGGGTTGGTCTAGATGATCTTTTGAGGTCTCTTCCAGCTCCTAACATTCTGTGATTCTGTGATGTTGCTTTGAGAATCTGTCTGAGAAATTCTGGGAAATGTTTCTCAGTATCAGCTCAGCATGACAAGGGCATCAGCTGGCTTGTGGAGGGGATTTTATCTTCAGTGGTTAGACACATCTTTGATTTGCTGAATAATGCTTCATATAGTCTTTGATGCAATAGCAAATGGAAGGCAATCATTCTGGAAAACAGATTTAAGACTTGTATAGGGGAGCAGGTAAGCAACACATTTACAGATACCATTTTTAACCTCTTCATTCTGGCAAGGTTCTGTTGTTCCGCCCATCGCTGTACTGTCTAAAGATTTTGCAAATACTGAAGGAAAACACAAACATTTTTGTTTCATCATTATCACAAGATTGCTAGATTTGGCTGAAGAAGAGATCCTGATTTTGTTAGATTTCTGGCTTAGTTTTTAAGCCCAGAGGACTTGGCTATGTTGTGATAAATGCCCTCTCTTAAAATTCCCAAAGACATTGAACCTGCAGTTCTCATGGGACTCTTCCATTAGTCATCACAATAATAGGGTTTTATGATAATGGGTAGTTGGGTTTTGGTTTAGTTTTGTTTGGTTTGGGATTTTTAAAGGTTATTAATCATAAATATCTTTATGTTCAGAATTAATTTATTACTAATTTTGTTCTAAAAGTATATCCTATGTTCAGGGCTGCTCTGTAGAAATGAAATTACATTAATAATTACGGAAGACTTTTTAACAATAGTTGTCAAAACTGCATTGTCTTAGAAATGGATTACAAGAAGTCCTGTTTCCTTCTAAAAGAAGTCCTCTTTCCATTGAGCTTCTTTTATTGATAAATTCCCAGAGACCTTGAGGTGTGTGGGGGTTATTTTCTAGCAATTATCATTTATATTTAATGTATTGTCTTTCTTACCATGTTTTGAAACATTATAGAACACATCAACAGAAATTCATTAAAATTCAGTCAACAGCTGAAAGCACAGAAGTAGTCAAGCTATGAAAGAGGGCAGAGTTTTTTCAGGGACAAAATACCTTTGGGCTTGGGGTGTGTATGAGTATGCACGTGTGTGTCTAAGGTAAGCCACTCTTTCAGCCTTACTCCAATGTGCCAAAACAACCTAGGACTGATTCCAAATGCACAGTTTGCCTTGGGCAGAAGGTGGGCCATGTTGCATCACTGCAGAGTCTTACTTCTGGCAAGTTTTCTTTCTCTCTTTTCCATGAAACTGTTTAATTCATAGAGCTTTGATGTTTAAACTGGTCCTGACCTTCTGTGAGTACTTCAAAAAGGGAAAATTAGCTGCTTAAAAAAATATAAAAACTTAAACCTAGCAATTTGGTACACACAAGTTAAAGTTCTACTGAACTTGTGTTGACTTTTTCATTGCTTTTTGGTGTTATTTCCTGACTGACTTGTAACTAGAGAAAGGTGTTAATTTTCAAGACTTTCAGGAATTTCTGTTTATTGATCTGTCTTTGAAATATTGTTCCTGTTACAAGAAGAATCCATCAAGACACAGGGAGCTGCTCTAAACACGGGGTATAAAAGACTTTGATTAACTTTATTTTGGCTTTTACTTACCTCTAATGAGTAAATTGATTAATTGAATAACACTCCTTGGCATTGCTGTAGTTGATGGTCCGTAACAACTCCCCTGGTTCTCATAGTTTATAATTTAGCTGTCAAAATATTCTCTAGGTTAGATCTTGGCAAGAAAGGTCTTGACTTAGCTTTTTTATTATTATTTTTAATGATGCAAATCTGCTTCAACTATTTGTAAGTTATTGAAGTCAGTTGAAAACATCACACTTGAAAGTATGTGCCTGATTGCTGTTGGGTAGTGATTATTTGGGGAGGATAAAAATGTAATGCAACATTTTAAAATATTTTAAACAAGCAACTTACCTTTGCTATGTTTTCTTGTAGACTGGAATATACATTTATTGTCAAAAAATGTCTCTACTTTGTTGTAAGGATAATTTTTGGAATAGCTGTATTTAACAAATTTATTTTTTATGATCAACAGCTACCTGATATTTTGGAACTTTTAAAAGTATTGTTTAAAATTTGTATCTTTTCAAAATGCATTTGCCCTTCAAGACTTAGTGTATTAAAATACATTTGGGCCCTGTAAGAACAGAGAAACGTATTTCCTTCAAGTCAGGCTTCAGTTTTAATACTGCTGGACTCAGCTTTTGAACCTAGGAGTAGTTTTCACCTCACATCCCTTAACTACAGTTTTCTATTTTCTTGGAGACAACACGTCTTTCCCATGTGTCTGAAGCCGGTTTTATCCCACCAGTTTTGAGGCCTTTTTGGTGATTACATTCAGGCCTCTGCTCCTAGGCTGTTTTCAAGTGAATCTTTCCTATTGAAAGCCAGTGGTAACCCTGTGCTTGATTGCAGTTACTAATAGCTAGACAGAGCTGTTGGAGCACCGCAGCTATGACTCGAGGGTCCTTCAGAAAGAGAGAACTTCTCTTATGTTTAAAAGCCTCCCGGAGGTTCAGGATAACACCTGAGCCCTATAGCAAGGACAGCTTAGGAAAGGTGTTGCCTCAGCTCTTTGTCCTGAGCAGATGGTTGTGTGGGATGGGATCTATTTCCTTCACTGCTTAGAAAATCAGACCTGTGCAAAGTCCCCACATGGAAAAGCAACTCCTTTCTTTTTCCTTTCTGTCTGTAATTTTTGATGTTACTTTTCAATCATGCTGTATTTCCAAACTAATTTAGCTAACATAATGATTGTTTGGCTTGATGTGGTTATTCTTTTTGTAATTAAAAAGGTTTGATTAGTTATGCAAGGAGTACACCCTTCCATTCCTATATCTCTCTTCCAGTGTGTTTTGTTTGGGATTTTTATTGTTTGGTTTTGTGGGTTTTTTTTTAATATTAAGTCCAATTCTTTAATCTTTTACACCTGCTTTCAAGGAAAGGAAATTTTCCTCCTTGTTTCCTACTGTTATTTTTGCATGTTAAGTATATCAGTTCTTATTTTGACACATTAAGAGTATGCGTATGTTCAATATTCCTTATTTTGTTCTTAGTTCCAGTGGAATTTTGCCATCATTTCTACATGTCAAAGGGAATATACAGTTAAATACTAAATCTTTGTTGTTTCTATTAAGTGAAATCCTTTAAGGTACTAACTCCTCTCAAATTCTAGAGTTCCACTGATAGTAGAAGATGGTTATTTTAGTGTAGATCTCAGTATCTTCCTGTCTTTTTATTCACTCAGATTGCCAAAGTAGTAATCCAAAGATATCCCAAGAGTAAAACTGAATGGAAGAAAAAGATCTTTCATAAATGCATGACCTTGTTATTATTTTTCTACAAAAATCTCCTAAATTTCATACCAAAGCCACCATATAAAATCCTACATTGTAAATATAAATTTCTACACATGGGCCAAATTTTTATGCCTTTAAAATCAACATCTATGGTACTTGAGTTTATTAAAGCAATGGGAAGTGTTGCACAGATATTGCACACTGC
Organism: Galbula dea; assembly: GCA_013399015.1. Lineage (NCBI taxonomy): Eukaryota > Metazoa > Chordata > Aves > Piciformes > Galbulidae > Galbula > Galbula dea. Next base: position 2,937,829 of record VWZX01000349.1, on the reverse strand, counting down.
AGAAATCCTTTTTAGTACTATAATAAAACATAAAATAAAACTGTCTGTACTTCTTTATGTCAAAACCACCCTTTCTGTGCAACACCACTTCTTAAAAAATGAGGTCTGACTCTTGTCTCTGTAAAACTATTTTATGAGAAGATAATCTAAAATTCTGTCCAGAGCTTGTCAGTAGAATTGGATTGCTGATAGCAAGACCACACAGTGAGACACAAAGCCATTTTTTGACTCACATTGGCAGATGCATGATACAAGCATGAACACATTGAGGTTTTGTAACAAAACTGAATGGTGAGCTGTTGTCTTGAGTGGCAAGGAGCATCACTTAAAATAGTTCTGAATTACCAGTGGGTTCTAGCTGCAGGCTTAAGAAAAATATCCTTGAGGATGGCTTTTAATGAACCCTCAGGTTTGAAGTGAGCTGAAGAGATCAAGCTGTAATGCAAGTTCAGACATATGTTTCTTAGGCTTATTCACAGCTCTGTTTCACTCCCCACCAGCAGCATTTCCAAAGCAGCTTATGGTTCCTCCTGAGGACTAGCCATTTTAACTGTGCCAAATTATGTCAGAAGTGGGAACCCTGGGATCTAAAGTGATGCAAACTGGGGAGCACTAATTTTGCAAAATCCATCAATTCATTTATTTTATGAACATGAAAACTTGCCTCTTAAGCTGTAACGTTTTCAGCTCTTAATTTATGATATTTAAATATTCAGGAGTTATCAGCTGAACTTTCCCACCTGACAATTTGAAGAAGTCCACCTAGAGCTGCTGTGATTAGTACTACCGTGGAGATGAAACATGAAAAGTCTATGTGCAACATCTATTGGCAATGTGAGTTTTACAGTTAATAAATTAGGCAGTACAAGGGTTATTTAGTCAGTAATTAAATGTAAGAGTCAATATTTAAGTCCAAGAAGAAGCCTTGAGAATCTTGGTCTTGTTAAACTCTTGTCTCAACTACATGATCAAAGACACCAGAAGTATTTTCCTGTGCAACTTCATGAGTACCATTTTTAAAGTCAGTGACTCTTCTTCCATAGGAAAAAACAATTGTACAAATAGTAAGAATCTGCAAACTTACATGTGTTTGCCTTGGAATAAGATGACTTTGATGTTTCCATGAAAGTTCACATTCTCTTTCTTTTTTTTTTTTTTTTTTTTAGTTTTGGGGTCTTTTTTTAAAAATTAATTCTTTATATGCAAATGGACATTTGTGCTTAGTGTATGAAGGATAAATGATGGCATAAAAATGATGCAGTGTTTAGATATGCCAAGCATTTTTATAGGGGGGTATTCTAAGTAACAAATAGCTGATTTATGGCAACTGGTATCTTGGAGAATTAAGGATATATTTTTTTAGTTTCATGATCTATTTACAGGAGCTACAATATACTGTGTATTATGCAAATTATTAGCATCCTCTTCTCTTTTTTCCTATTTGTAGTATGCTTCACTGATGCTTCTTGGGTATGTGTGGGTGAAGGATAATTTGACTGCCCTCTGGCACTCCAGTGTCTGGTATTGCACAATCAGGGAATCTGGTGTCACATTAAGGCAATTCTTATAATATAATCAAAGTTCTGATGTTGTACTGTCCTTTAGATGAAACAAACTAATGAAATGTATTGACCCTCCTTGCGCACTTCTGAAGCAAAATTACTAAGCGGTATTGAAACTACATGAAATACATTGACATTGATTGTGAAGTCTGCGTTCCCAGAGTCACTTTGGTAGCTGATTAAAGTGTCACATTGACAATATAGCCCCTTTTGAACAGGAAATTAATACCAGCCTGGTGGCAAGGAACGTTCTTCCAGACTGCAGCTTGCACTATCACCAGTCCTCAGAAATGAATCAGAGGCTCAGCTATTCCAGGGTGGCATACTGCTTTCGCTGATTATAACAAATAGATTGAAACTGCAACCACCACAAGGAAAAAAAAAAAGCTTGTGACATTTTATGTTTATTCTCATGATTCAATATGCTTATTACTGATAGGAATTTCAACAAAGACTTAACATGAACTATGTGTTTTCAGTCAGTTAAAGCTCCATTGAAAGTAAGAGTCACATTAACTATGTCTTTCTAATCCATCTATCATCTGTTTGAATACATAAAAGCCTTTGTTTTACTATGTGGCTGATGTATGCACAAGTTGGGGGAATTTCTATAGATTGGGATATACAAGCATAGAAAAAAATGTGTGTGTTTGACAGACAGAGGGAGAGAAAATTATGTATTCAGTGCATCGTGCAGTGCTAAAAAGGAAGGAATGAAGCAGGTGGAGCAGCAGTAGAAGCTTAAAAACAGGATCATCTCTGAGATCTCAGAGAGATGGTTTTTTCATCCCAGGAGCATCCTTTATAAACAGCCTGATATAGGAGAAATTGAAGGAATGGAAAAGGAGCTCTGGCATGGGAAACAAATATTTATTCATTACTAAGTGAGAATCTAAAAGAGAAAATTATGCAGATGTAGAAAACAGACGGCACTTCTGTCCCAGACAGACCAAATTCTAGGCCAGTCACCATCTCGCAGCACAGTTCATCCCTTTTCAAATGAAAGGAAGATGCATTTTTGAGTGCTATATTATCCAGTCATTGTTTTCTTTCTTAAGATGAACTTTGCACCATAGTTTTAGTGAACAGAGCTGTGCTGGTATACACCAGCTGAGACTCTGACTCAACAGGCCATCATGTCCCCTTACACCTATTCCCAATTCTCAGCTGCCTCAAACAGCTGTCTCTCCTTCACTCTCTGCAATCCTCCAAAGCTCTTTACCTTATAAAACTCTCACTATGAGCGCAGCAGGTCACAGTTTCCTCTTGTAGGTCTTAAGACTGGCCACTCGATTCACATCACGTGGGCCAGCTGCGAGCCAGATTTCCTTCACGTCTCTGTGTAGAGTTATGGAGCGAGGCATGAAATGGAAAGAAACAGCTCTCCTACAAGATATCTAAGTGTGATGCTGGTGAATAGACTGCCCCAAAAAACCTGATCAAGGCTGGAGAAATTAGGAGAGAAGAGGTAGTAAAAGTTCTTGCTTTGCAATACTGTAGGGAAATTTGTTTGGTTCATTAGCATGTGTAGAGGTTTGAGGATTTTCTGGAAGGTATCAGAGAAGTGCAGAGCATTATAAGACCTTTAACAGTAGTTTTATTACAACTTAGCTGTACAGATAATTCCTGCATATTTCTTTCCAGGTCTAGAGTCCAGCATTCTTTCTCCATGCACAGGTGCTCTGAGTAGAGCTGGCCAAATAACACACTATGGAAAGATTTCTGTCTGCAAATGCCCAACGGGGCAAAAAGGTAATGGAGATGCTCTGACCGCAGAAACTAAGCAGGTCTCTGCTGGAACCAGTTAGCCAGCAGGGAGTCAGGATCCTCGTGTCCCAGGCTCTCAAAGCCAGTGGTGTGTCCAGAGGACCAAAAGTTTTGTGCTTTCCAGCTCCTAAGTGCAAACTCCTTCAGGGTCCCTGATTTCTCTGTTGTCATGAGTTCTCTGAGTGCGGGAGCACTCAGCTGCTTTTCAGCCTGCCATGAAGGCTAATCCAGCTGGAATCCTGGCAGCACTAGCCTCTGCCTAGCCCAGCACCAGGGTACCTTGTAAGCAGGATCATGAGGGGATTTGATTGTCCTTTGGGAGCAGTCTGCTGTTGGGGTCATAGAATCATAGAATCGTCATAGAATTGGTTGGAAGGGACGTCAAAGATGATCTAGTTCCAAACCCCCTGCCTGGCAGGGACATCAACCACTAGTCACGTGAGAGCTGCTGTCTGAAGGACCCATAACGCCAAGCCATTGCCAGGTCCATCCCAGAAAGGTGCCACATCCCACTGCCATGAAGCAGAGCGATCTGCCCAGCCTGTGTTCATTCTGAGTGAGTTGTTGGAGGGATAGAGAGGGTGGGAAGCCCCTTTCTAACTCACCTCTTCTGGAGTCTGTGGCTCCTTGTTTAGGAACATTGTTGTTACTTTCAGCGCTGCTCCTGCTGTTGATCTTGGCCTTTGCTTCTGTGATTTCTGTTCCCTGCTGCACTACTTAGGTGAACAATAAGTTCCATTTCCAGCAGTGGTCGGCCTCCTCTCTTACCCCTTGCCTGCAGGAATTTCTTTTGTTTGGTTTGATATTTTTAGTCACGCTGTGTTGTAATAATAAGAACAAGACCATGGGTATGCTAGATTCCAGCCTTCCTTCAGTTGCCATGGCTTGCCTTCATGTGTTGTTATTGCTTTGGATGAGCAGCTGCTGCTGTGGCCCTACTCCTTGATTTCTGCTGCTTTAATTCTGTTCCCTGCCTTACTACAAAGTGAACAGTGGTGCTTGTTCTCTCTGTCTGACATCTTGAATTCACCCACAAACCCATTATTTTCTGTAATGGCCAAAGCTGGTGTAGGAGGGGGGAAAATAAAGGAAATAATAATAGTAATAATAATAACAAAAATAATAAAATCCTGTCTACTTTAGACTATTCTCTGCACCATAGAAAATGCTTGTGCACCCAGTGGGAAATGTAGATTAGGATGAGACCCTAAGCTCTGTGTTTACACTGCATATGGTGTGCTGAGAATGAAGACACTGAGAGACCCTGAAGGTCAGGCTGAAGTTGAAATTTCTGGTATATATGAAATAATTTCCTGTTGTTGTCTTAAAAGTTGAATGAAGCTACACTGGTGAGACCAAATCATCAGTACAATCATGAAAACCATGTACATGTGGAAACAATGTCAGAGGAAAAAGTAAACTGGAAACAACCTACTCTTCTTGTCATTCTATAGGTACTGAAGTGTTTAAAAGGGCACAGACTTGTGTAGCCAGGGACTAAAATAGACTTTGCCAGCAGCTCTGGTGAAGCTCTCATGTCCGGTGGGAGTTTCAAGCTGCTGTGAACCCTCTATGCTTTTTGTAACCACCAATTTCATGCTGTTGATAAAACTAATTCATTAACTTTTATAACATACCCTTTCATTCCTGATTGTTTCCTCTCTCTCCATTTTCTGTCCTTGACTCAATCCAATAGAAGGGAATGAGGAACAAAAGTTTGAACACTCCATATCTAAGATAGTTTACCAGAAGTATTGTTTTTCAAAATATTCCTCTTTCTGATTTTAACAAACAAAAATGAAAAGGGTTCCTAGGCAAAAGTAGGAAAGCTGCCATATATTCTGCCTAAATTTTAGGTTGATTTTTTGACATGGGTAAATTATCTTATCAAAATATATTTTCTGAACTAATGAAGCACTTTGAATACTTCAATAAAAGGGAACCAGTAAACAAAACTTGTCTGACCTACTGCTGTGATCCCTTTCATAGGACTTACTGTGTGCAAACTGCATCACATCCTCCTGCCCTTCCCCAAAAGCTGTTTTTTCTGTGTTAGTTTAAAAACAGAGAATTGGATACTCTCTTATTTTTCAAACAAGTAAAACAATCCGTATGTATATATATATAATATCTATGTACCCATCTCTCTATACATGTGTATATGCATATATACGCTTGTATAGCTAAAATATTTTTCCAGCTGCGGTTAGTCATTCACTTTACAGTACAAACCCCTTCTCTTTACATGTAGGTGGAGGCTGTTGTAGGTCTTTTGGCTCTGTTTTTATGCGGCTTTGCACAGAAGGGTAGCTATTTCATCTATGTAATTCCTCACCTTTTGCACTAAGGAAGCTTCCTTGGAGAAGGCTATAATATTTTACTGATTGCTCTTGTAAGCAATCCAAAAATCAAGGAATCTTATGTAGTTTTCTTTAATGCAGTCTGGATGATGAATTTACATCTATAAATCAGAAACTCTGTCTTCTGCCCTACATTACTAATGTCAGAAATTTGCTACTATATAATTCATCAAAGTATTTCTATAGACTCCCCCTTTATTATCTCTTCTCTCCCAAACGGTATAATTTCCCTTCACTCTGTGTCAATGAGAGGAACTTTAATCTTGGGTACTGCTGTATAAAGTGCAGTATGCATTCAGAGAATGGCAAGGTAAGGAGGGGATGGGCCTGGATATAAATATAGATTAGGAGCTATTTATTAGCAAGCACAAACATGGCAACAGAATTCTTTTTAAAAGAAATTTTCAAGCAGCTTGAAACTGTCATCTAAGGAAAGTCTTCCTGTACTGGACCTGTTTTAATCAAAACTACTACTTAGAATTTCTTTTAGGCTAAAGAGTAGATGCTGAATCCTAATTCATACAGCTTTGTAAATATGCAGAGTTGTAAAGTGAATTTAACTGTGAGAAAGTCTCAATATCTCATAGTCATATTGTACCTTTCACCCTGGAATATCCTGAAGTACTTTTCACATATAAAAAACTGATACGTAATTGCACCTACTTCAGCTATGAAATGCAGCAGTTGTTTAATGGTGCACAGCAACACTAGACAAGGGTACGAGGCCAGAAATTGAAGAATACAATATCCAGCTGAAAATCCAGGTGGGATTTAGGATGGTAGGATGTAATTGCTTCAATTAGAAATTTGTGAGAATAATATATTTAATAGGAGCAATTCCTGGCCCTATTGGAGTCAATGAGAACATTGCTGTGGATTACAAATCAGATTGGAATTCCTCTCATATCTCTACCTTTATGAATAGTTTAATGAAATACTGTAGTCAGAATTGTTTGCAGGATCTTGATTTTTTTTTTCATCTCCTCCAGAAGAATAGGCTTGAACCTCAGTCCAGCATTATAGATATGAAATCTTGCTAAGCACCTGGTTTACACCCATAAAAGTGAGAGAAGAATTGGATCCAGCATCTCCTGTGGTCTTTCCTACCAGTGTGGGAGATTGGTTCATTCCAGCTTAGATAGAAATGTCAGCTGCGGAATCAGTCTGACACAACCAGATGTTCCATGGAGGTTTTCAGTAAAAAAAAGTAATTTCCCATTCAAGTACCCCAGCTGATAGCTCCTATGCTGTGCTGATCCTGTCAGATCTCAAGTGGTAAGGTTTTATGACTGTAGGCCATGTTTTAAAATATCAAATGTTTCTTTTCGGTCACTGTAGAATGTTAGTATGTATTGGAGAGGAAAGGACTGTGACTGTGTGGATACACAGGAAATATAAGCAGTGAAACTTAATATATTTCTGTGGAGAATAAGGAAAATATTTTATTCTATCCATTCATCTCCCTTTTACCCTTCCCTCCCTCCTTTGTTCTCCTCAGTTCTTCTATCAATATCAGAAGGGTTTAATGCTAATCTTAATGAAAATCTTCTATTGATTTGGTTTAGATACTGAACTGTATAATGCAAATACCAACCTGTGAGCTGTTCCCTTTAGACATGTGTCCTAAAGTGCAAAAGGAGAAGAGAAGGTGCAAAAGTGTATGCTCGGGTCTCCCATTCCACCAAAAACACATCTACAGACATGTGCTCTCACTGCCTCACATCTGGACTTTGTCATAGCGTTACTTTCTTGCAGCTACAAGGTTTCTGAGTCAAATCCTCAGAGCCTGGACAGAAAGAGGTGATGAGTGTCCATGCTTCTAAGTGTTGGCATGTCCCAAGGGTCCTCAGCACAGCTGGGACGGTGCAATGGAGTCTTGAGCCTTCTTGAATGGGTAGTTATGAATCCCCTTGGTTTGGGGGATTTGCTTGGTGAACATCAGTTGGGCATAGCAGCTCAATGCCACTTCCAGATCTTGCTGTGCAGAAGTGTAGCAGATGTATATGAAGTATGTTTTCCTTGCATGATGTCTGCCTTGGGGGTGAGATTTCCATGCACAAAAAAAGTCTGAAAACTTGTGTGAGGAGGCTCCAGTTAGAGAAAGCCAAAATTCTTTGCATTACTTTCTCTCATTGCATCATTGCAGAAAATATTACACTAGGGAAATTGCTGTGACTTTTTGGAGCACTCCCTATGAATGCTTGAAACAGTACCCTAAAAGCAATCCAGCAGTATCCCGTCCAGATACTCTGGGAAGAATTCATACTCTCATATATGAGCAGAGCTGGAGGCTTTCAGCACTTTCACTGAAAGAAGAAACCAAAGTGAGCAGAAACCATTAATCATCAAGAGATGAGCAGCATTCCCCAGTTCCAACTGGATTCCATGGGCTCAGGTCTTCCCTCTGTGACACTAGTCAACCTCTGTGCTTGAGCACAGCTCCAAAAGCCTCACCACAGTGTGAGGGAAAAGACATTTTCTTTCTTCCCCTCTAAGATAAACACAAAATTTTTTAAAGTGATTGACTTGAAAGCTGCTACCTATTTTGTCTCATTTCATGCCCCAGCTTGCTTCTGGGTAGTTGCTGTGATTTTTCTTTTTTTCTTTTTCTTTAACTGGTACCACATGGACTCTTTCAAAAACACCAAGTATTTCAGATAAAACTACTCTCAGCCTACAGTGTAAAATGTAGGGCTACATGAAAGTAAAAAAGGATGAGAGCTTTTCAATCAATTTGATGAAAAATTTAAGTTAATTAAAAGAATGCTCAATTTTTCCCTAGAAGGTGACACTGATCTTTATTATTAATGCATACCAGTGTTTCATAACTGTGCATAATAATGGCCTGTAACATCAGGCACAGCTTCATCCCCAGCTTAATTTGTTACAAAATCTTTTTTGGTATTCTTAAAGCATGCCCTTTGCCACTGTATCCCTGATGCTCTTGGGCTAATTCCCAACTCCTAAAGGATGTCTTAGTTTATGCTCACACCTGAGAATTAATTTATCAGATTGTTTTTTGAGCTTGAAGCTTTTTTTAAACAAAACCAAGATAAAATAAGAAAAAGGCATAGAGAGACCATTCATGGCTTGGTTGTCATATCACTTTTTGTATTCATAATCATTTAGTGGAAATAGCAGTTCAGGAGCAAATGCTCTTGCAAGGTGGAGATATGCTGTAGGAAAAAAGGAAGAGATACTGGTCTTTGAATGATAGACACTTGATGTGTCGCTTTCTTCCACGTATGTAGGTGAAGGAAGTTTGATCTCTCCAAGGAGACAGAGGGCAGTTATATTGATGCAGTATCTTGGAAAAACACATAGCTATGTGTGCCTCCATGGCTGCTGGTTTTCACAGTTAATTTGTTAACTCAGATCAGTAAAGATTCGTATTTTAGAGTTGACAACTAATGTCCAGTTTCTGCTCTCCATTGAAACCTCTGCTTGCAAAGAATAAGAGCTCTCCTACCTCGCTCAAACTTCATCCCTTTCTTCAACAAACCCTAGACACTTCCCTGAAGGACCTAACTACAGAGTTGCTGGGCAGTCTAGTGCTCTCCAGTTTGATTGAGGGGATGGTTTTTCAGAGTGTAGTTTGGATTTTTGGTGAGATAAATAGCCTTTGTTTAGGGAGTTTAAGGTGATGAACCTTCCCAGTTAGGGACCTTATTTAATTCCCTACAGTAGGACAAATAAAACCATGCCAATCTGCAGATCTGGACTGGTCTAGGCATGACATGCAAGTATCCCTTTGTACTGGGAGAATACTGGTGAGAGGTAGATTTAGCAGGCAGATAAAGTAGATCTACAGCCTGAAACTGTTACTGGATATTCAGCTCATCATACAACAGGGAACAACAGGCACCACGTTGACAGCCCATCATTATTGTGGCTGCATCTGTCTCTATGAATGTGCAGGGCTATTTTGGTCTGGGAAGCTGCTACCTTGTCCTGATTCCTGTGCTATCCTTCCAGTGTCCTGGCTGTAGGCATTGACAAGTGATAATGGCCAGATAAATGATCAGTGGTGACTTGTGAACCCCTGTTTAATTTGTCTGTCTATATCTCTTAGAAGAGCAACCGTCATCTCTGCACCTATTAGCTGGGTTGAAATCCTGGCAAGCTGATGTTAAGTAGTCTGGCTTCTCCACTCCCCCTTTCCCTCATCTCTTCCAAATGCTTTGACACTCTTTTGCTGCAACCTCATAGAAATTATACTGTAAGTCCTACAGACACTGTCCTGTAATTTTAGGTTTGATCAAGGTGTAATGAGGACTTCTGTTCTGGCCAGGGTTTTGGGGAACTGATAAAACACATCCAGCCTGTCTTCTACTTCAGTACTGGAAGAAACACTTAAAGGGCCCAGAGACTGGTACTCATGTTGTCCTAGGAGTAGGCGCAGGGGATGGATCAGCCCTTAATCTGAGCAGTTTACAGGTTAAGCAGACATGAGGCACAAAAGGATGCCATCACTACTAAGCAGGGGTATAAAAGGAAATATTCTGGATGAAAAAGGAGGAACTTTTGAAACTTCATGTTCTAAAGAACCAAACTGAAGGCTGTTTTCTTTCTTTTTCTTGTATTTTTTTTTTTTTTACTTCTAACATAAAAACTGTGATAAATATAGAGAAGGGTAAACAGAGGATTTCTTTTCCTCTTTAATAAATATGAAACAGATGTGCAGGCCCCCAATGAGGAAGAGAACCAAAGGAAGGAGATTGCAAATAAAAGTAAATTCTAGGTTGCATAACATTTATCAAGCTGCTGGAAGAAGCCAAGCTGGGAGTTGAAAGCAAGATTTAATGACAAGAAATGGTGATAAAAAGGTTCATAGCAGTTGAATTTTATGGTAAGGCTTGTAATCAAGAGTCCCTCGGCCGGCTGTCTGGTTGTTACTGGCTGCACATCAATACATCCAGGCCCCTGCCCCACCCTTGCTTATTCTTTCTGCATAATGCAGGAGCTGTTGTGGCAGTTGGGAGGAAGTCACTCCCTTTGCAAGCTGCATCCACACTGAGAGTTGTCTGATGCTTCTCCCTGAAGAGCACAATGGCACACTGGGGATTAGTAGGACAGGCTTACACACAGAACTAGCTGAAATGCCCACTCACTTCAACTGAAGCTTGGATTGAAAACTTGCCACCGACCCCTCTCAGTTCCAGGGGAGACTTTCTAGTTCGGCCAGAGGCTGAAGTTTAACAGGCTTCTCCATCCCTAATGACTATTCTGACCCCAAGTGGGTAGTTATTCTGTGGTAGACTTCCTCAATCTGTTCTGTTGGAGCTCTCTACTTTGCATAAATAATTGAGCATTCATTAGAGCAGGGTCTTGAGCCTGGGTTTCCCACAGCTGAGGTGAGTGCTCTGACCACCACATTATTGATTTTCCTATCCCAACTGATCAATATTTCGTTGATCTCATTGGTGTTAATTGGTGTTGGGGGTGTCCACCAAATGCCTAGTGAGAGCAGGAGCAATATGTAAACCCTATAAAAATAATACCATGTACCATCCAGTAGCAATAGCAAACACAGCTCTGTAAGACATTGTCTGTCATAGCTTCAGGTATCTCATCTTGCATATGATCTAACAACTTCCCTCTAACCGTTCCAGTGGAAATGCCATTGTCATTCGACATGATAAGCAATAATTGTATGTCTTCAGTAAAGACAATGTTTCTGCCTAAACATATGAAAAGCACAGTTGAGTTACAGTCTGAACTGACTCAATTTGTGTAACAAGATTTTGCTGTGTTTGCCCAAATTGGCATAGTTGCTCTCCAAGGGTCTGAAAAATGATGGCAAATCCAGCATGAAGCCTGTTGTTACAGGAAGTGTAGGGAGTAGCACAAGTTTATTGTCAGCCTTCAAGTGTGCCATTAGGTGGTCACCACATCCTGAGATGCTGCTGATAGAACCAGATGACATATTTCTGAAGGCCTGCCAAAAGATTCAAGCAGACAATACTGAAGACTCTTACTCTGCTTTTCTTTGCAGTTTACTATTTCTCTTCAGAATGAATATGCAATTATGCTACTGTGAAGAAACCCACAGTGTAATGAGGGACACTGAAAGAGATTAGCCAAGGCAGATAATGTCTTGTAAAGACTATCTCTTTGGCACCTTTGATACCAATTATACCATGACATCTCAAAAGGAAGTCACCTGTCTTAGCTGAGGCAAGTTATCCAAGAAAATCTAACAAGTATTTTTTTGTCCATTGTGCAATGAACATACACGATGATATAATAATTATTTCCCTGGAATAGCAGGAAAAAAATTAAGTAAAATTAGCTTCTCAACATGAAACCATTATGAGCTGTAATTTATTTCAGAAAGTGGAAAGTGTTAGGGAGAAAAGGGGAAAAAAAAACCAACCCTTTGCTGATAATTTGTTATGTTCTGGACCCAGTAAATGACCTTATACATATGGACTTAAGTATACTCAGCGGGTACAATATATCTAAAATGACATAGAGGATTGAGCCTAATTGATATCATTAGAGCCCTGGTCCTTTTACACTTGGCCTTTGAGATGTTGGTGTTACCAAGAAAGCTGCTTTTGATTTATTTTGCTTTTCTTCTTCATCCTTTTGCTCTCTCTCTCTCTCTTTCTCTCTCCCATTTCCCCCTCCCTCCCCTCCCTCCTCTCCCTCCTTCTCTCAAGTTCTGCTCAAAGGCCAGACCTGTGGAGGTTAGGAACTCATGATCCGATCCAAGGGCTGCAATGTTACAGATTGCAAATTCATTTCTGAAGTGATAACTTCTAACAAGAGGCACTTGGTAGCTTGACCAGTGTTCTTCTTAGGGGGGAAAAAAAAAAAGAAAAAAAAGAAAAAAAGAGTGCAATTGTATGGATAAAACACTAAGTTATTCTAGGTAACTCTCTTAGAGGTTTAACATATTCTTTATCTTTAAAGGGGATATTTTTTCCCAACTTGTAGCAGAAATCTCAAAGCTCCCAAATGAACTTGTACAGCAGCCCATGCATAAGGTTTCAGACAGAATATTCTCTCCTGCTTTAATGAATCTCAGAATGATTGTCCCTTGTAAATAGGTAGTTCTACAGAAGGAAAGCAAACATAACAATCTTAGTTTCATAGTAAGTTGTCCCTTACCACTAGCTGAAAAGATTTAGTTTGAAGTTTACTTTGTTAATTATGATCACAGGTTTGATGATGATTTAAAATTTCTCAGTCTGTCATAAAGCCCAAAGATCAGGAATCCAGGACAGTCCCAGCAGTGTCCAAAGAGTTAAAGCATACTCAGCACAGTCTAGATTGAGGTGGTTTATAAAGTTTTTAATTGTCTTGATTTTAAACTAGTGAGTGATGTTTAAAATAAGGTCTTACCCTCTTCCTTTAAAAATTCTACAATAAATATGATACAATGTATTCAATCTTTCTTTAGCGTTTTACAGGCTTTCCTATACAAACCCTGAAAGTTGTCAGGGAGTTTGTATATCATCTTCATACACATATACAAAATGTGTTTACTTATGTAGTATTTTCCAGGAACATTTATGTACAATAAATAATAACATAATACAGGAGAGAAGAGTGATATGTGGTCTTGTATCTAGAAAGATGGGAATCCTCAGAACTTTGAAAATTGGAAGATATTCTTCATTAATTGACTCTTGTGTATCTGTGCCAAAATCTATGAATGGTGTTTTGGCTCTAAAGTACATTGAGTACAACAGCTATGTGTCCAGTAACAGTGGACTACTAACTGTACTAATAATTATATAATGGAGTGATTCTGTGCAAAAAGAATTTCAATAGCCTTCTACTCTATTTGTTCATTTTGCAGGGAATCTGTATTTCAACGTGATCTAGGCAAAACTGCCTGTTTAGCTGCAGTATTTTTGATTTTTTTTCCCATGCTCATCAAATGCAGACTTGGCTGAGATTCAGTTAAAATACATTATCAGGTATTCACTGAAAAAGGAATCAGATTTAGCTATTTGAATGAACCTTTAGTAAATAAGAAAAAAAAAGAAAACACATATTGGAAATGATACAAATAAACCTATCTACTTCAAAGCCACTTTTACCTGCATTTTGACTAAGTTAGCTTGGGCCTGATCAAGTTGTCTTTTAAGTCAGTGGATCCTGAGTTAGACCATTACTTCAATTCAAAAGAGATAGGCAGAGGTTCCAGAGTACTCAAGGACAGCAGTTTCCTTCCTTTGCTGATTGGGCTGGAAATCACAATCAAAGAAAGCTTGCGTGTTTTGTGATCTCATTATGGTGAGTAACAGGCTCTCTTTGAGAAGCAGTTGCCGCAGGGTAATGGGGATGGGTATTCAAGTGACCTTGCATCCTTGAGCCAGCATCCCCAATTGCTGATGATAATCAGAGCCATAGATGCCTGTAATGCAGTTGTTCCTCTAGGTCCAGCAGGTACTCGTGTGAGCACTAGAGCTGGAAGTATTGTATAATGGTCTGAGCGTGGGTTCAGTAGAGAGGAGACTTATCAGAAAGGGGAGGGGAAAAAGAGAGAAAGAAATTATTTTAATTGAAAACATGCAATCCAAAATAAAACCCTGTCTTACATCCTCTATTCATCTGCTAATTGAAAATGGGAGACTTGTGAACCTAAAGTGCTCGTAAGCACACCTCTTCCCTGCTCATTGCTGTCCTCAGACAGGCAGAGTGCTATGGCACACACTGTGAACAGAGAGCAAAAGGGCAGAACAATTAAAAGGAAAAATGCAAAGTACAGTTCTTGAAATGTCATGCACGTTAGTAGCACAAAATGCCACTTGGGCTCCTCATCATATTTCCTGCATCCTTCTTTTCCTTTCTCCTTTGTTTTTTATTTTTGTCTTTTCTTAATTTGTCTATCTGTGCATGTTGGAAGGCAACTGCAGGGCACACAGAATTGTAAACGTGACTTCATCACCTCCATTCTTTTGTTGCATTTACCCCACTACCATGCCACNCCAATGTCTAACTCAGTAAAATCACCCTGTGCCATTAACAGCCATTACCAGCCAGCGTGTTTTTACGGTCAGGGAGCATTCTTGCTTAGGCCTCCCTCTGGGCTCAGATCACATAACTATAAATTTACCCTCTAGCCTCTCATTCCTTGCTTGTTTGCTACATCCTCAGGCCTTCCTCTCTCCTGCACTTTTTTCTTGTTGGCATTATGCACCTTGACCCAAACAACCTTGTGCATATGCAAGATGCAAAAAGTTCACCAGCTGTGATCAACAGTAAATAAATCTTAATGCCAATATTAAGTTACAGCAATTTTATCCTCTCTCTTCCCTTCCCCACCCCTTCATCGATGGGAAAAGAATATGAACTTGACATTTGCTCACTGAAAGCAGATGGATGAGGTAGGTCAGCATTAGGTGTAACCCTAGCACTGTTTCTTTGGGTTTCCTGAAGGTTGGAGCTAAAAGAATTCTCCTGGTGGGTCAAAGGCCACATTAGTCATTTGCTTAAAGAAGAACTGTGTGCAGAATTAATCAAAATGAAACACAGGTTTTCATGTCTCTCTCTTATTCAGGATCTCTCAGTCCTTTTTTCCGTTCCTCTTAGAGGAAGCAATATATTTTATCCTTTTACACCTTGTCCTGCAGAGGTTTTGTTCGGAGTGGTGTCACAGGCCTTCCCCTTCTGTGTAGAAAACCATTTTAATCAGGATAAAGCCTCCATGTGATACTTGTAAAGGTCATCTGAAGCTGGTGTGTTAGTACCAGTGCAACCATGAAAAAAAAGACTCAACCCTTCATGAAGAAGTTTTGAGTTGAAAAGAATGATTCTATTCACTGCATTTTTCCAACTTAAAAGGAAAGTTAAAAGAGCAGCTCTAACACTCAGAAGTAAAAAACTTTACATATTTTGTTTCACTATAACCTGAGGAGAGCAAACTATTCAGGGAGAAAGTCTTTCATTCTCGTTTCAAGAGCTATACCCCGAAATTGATTAAGAGCCTGACCCTACCATAAAACAGGTCACTGTAATATTTTTAGGGGTTCTTTTTTTTTTTTTTTTTAAGGTTGTTATCTTGGTCAGGGAGGTACCAGGGTATTTATGGTTTACAGTTTAAATCATCTCACAAAGGAAAAAGTTTCTTTGGACTGAAAGCTTTTGGCAGCAAACTTTCACCTGGTATGTGAACTGTTCCCACTCTTTGACATATCTTACCTATAAAAGCTTAAAATAGTGCACCAGGATTTTAGCTTCTCTTCATATTTTTTTCCTCTTCTTTTCTTCTCCTGTTGTTTCAGTGCTGGAGCTTCCTATTCATGGTTCCTGAAAACACATTAATAATTTAGTAGGGATTTGTGAGATTGGCATACAGAAAAGGACAAAACATCATTAGTCTTCAAGAGCTTCCTTATACTTCAGCTGCTTCCCCAGCCATGCCCAGCAGCCTGAAATACATTTCTTTACCACGCACTGCGGTAAAGTCATCACAAGCATTCTGGAAACTGGCTTCTCCTTGTTAACTCAGCTGTAACCCAGATGAATTTCTACTGTCCTGCAAAATAATCCAGTTTTTTCGAATGCATTTCTAAAGCAACCAGCAAAACCACCCACTGTCAGTTGCTCACACATTGGCATATGCACACACAGACACCTTCAGCAGCCCATACAGCACTGACAGTATGCACAGCTGTTATATTTTACGCTATTTGATGCTCAATAATTAGCGCCTGTTAAAGAAGAAAAGAGAGATGCCACACTACCTTGCAACAAATAGCAGGAATCAGTATGTCCAATTTATCAAGACCTAACACTGAAAGGAAGATTCCTGTTATAATTTCACATGATGTTGCTGTCACTGTTACACTTGTCAGCACTATGATATCAACAAAAGGCTTCTAGTATGTCTAACAGGGAATGACTCTTCTCCAGATTCACTGAGGGGAGACAAGAAAACCACACGGATGCTTGGTATTATCTTAATTTAATTGGGGTGGTTTTTTACTCTTGGCTGCATTTTTGTTGATTCATTTTTGCAAAATAAGTGGATTGAACTCTTGCAAAAATTTTGTGAAGAGAAAACCATTTAAAATTCAGGAACAAAATGTATTCCATCTTGTCCTTAGTGATGTCCAAACCTGGCTACTGACCGATCCTGCAGGTGGTGTAAGCTGGCTTGTAACCCTCTTGTGATTAAAAGATTTCCATCAACAAAACCAAAGGTGTTGTGTAGAAGCCATACATGTTAACCTTCTGCCTCAGGATAACCCAACAGTGCCTGGTAGAGGAATCAGTCTTTTCTAGCTCATCAGGGAGAGTATAGCTAGCAAAGCGTGATAGAGGGTAGCCATGACTATGGGGAGTCCCCAGCCAGGTTGTAAGAATGCATAGACATTGGGATGTCCCAGGAACCAACTGGTGGTTCCTCAGAGACACCTGCATGAGGCAATGTAAACTCCATGTAAGGTAGCCTTTCATCAAGAGATCTATGTGCATCTTCTAGAGCAGAGGAAAGGCACCAATCTGTGGTATATCTAGAGACCAATAGATAAATACACACAGAGTGGATTATGAAAACAGAAATGAGAACTGACTATGTGTCTACTAAGAATGTAATCTGCAGACAGGCTAGATTTTGTGTGCACATTCCTTGCAGACAAACAGGACTCTTGTATGTGTGAATGTGTTGGGTGAGTTTGATGGAAAACAGACATGTCTTAATTTGCATGCACTATCTACATTTAAGCCCCACATATTCATTATCAATTAAATGTGTTTAAGTCTTTCTAGCAGCAAAATCTGCATGATAATTCACAGTAGTGTCTTCCTGGGATTCTCCTGTTGCTCTGATTCCCTTGTTTTATTTCTCACCCTGGCCTATTTTATTGTGTTTGCATGTGCACTGACGTAGGTTACCACAGCAAGAATCTTTTTCAGTGGTAATCTATAGGTTTAGTTCTCTGGTTCTGCAACTTTTATTTCCAGTGGAGCAATACTGTTCAGCTTGATACTTGCAAATTGCTTTAGGTCTCGTTGCCAATCACAAACTTTCAAGAATTAGGAGATTGACTTAGAAATTATGAGGCTTGTTTTTTTTTAAAAGCAATTAGTTTCATAAGTTCTGGCAGAAAAGAAACAGTTCCTTATGCTTTGTTTTTCATAATTCACTGCCAGTTTCAACAGATTTTCCTGTAGCTGCAGTTTTTTTGGTGATGCTCTTGTGCCTAATACTGAGTGTCCCCATGCTTGTGCTTTTCCCTTACGCCACTGGTAGAAAGAATACACAGAGTCACTTCTACACAGCCACTTGCTTTCACACTGCTTCTTTGAACATCATTTTTGTCAAGTGTGTCTTCCTCATTACCCAGTATAAACACCTTCTGATCACACACATTTTCTCTTCAGAAAGTAATCTATAAAAATTAACAGATGTCATAGTCATCTTTTTTTTTTTCTTTGTGGATACTGAATCCTACATTTAAACTTGATTGATGTCTGATATTTTCGGTTACCTGCATAGCTGTGAGGACTAGGAAAGTAGATTTTGGTCTTTTAAAACCAGCCTGAAAATCCTACAATTCTCTGACTGGAGGATGTGAAGAGGAATGCTGTACTTTAAAGAAAATCATTAACAGTGATAACATTTGTAAGCCCTCAGTTCTGAGCTCCACGTAGGCATGTGATTCACCATCTGAAATGGATGTGATTCCCTGGTACTGCCAGTTGAATCAATGATGGTTTGTTGTCGGGAGACAGCCCCCTCCTTCCCTGTGTGTAATCTATCTCTTAAGTTAATAATTTTATCCTCATATTTAGGAGACAGAGCAGGACACCAGTCACTGCTTGTGTTTCTGAACTACCTTTTTAGTAGACTTGTTAATGTCTAGTGGCTAACTGAGGTTTTTAATTTGTGGGCTACGTAGCATGTACATTTTGTGGTGGCAGCAGCTAGCACTTTCCTCAAGCATATATTACAGATGGCACTTGTGATGCTTGGAGTGGAGTAAGAGATGTAGTCACCCCCTTGGCTAGCACACAGTGTTCCCTTGGAGCTGTGGAGCACAAGGCAGTATGAATGGAGAGAAGAACACTCTCCTCTAGTTGTTTGTCTCATGAAGAAGCAATGCTTCCTCTGGTCTTGCACCTCATAGGTCATGGTTTGGTGATCTAGGGGAGGAGTTTGGCTGTGTCACTTGAAATATAGCCTGCGTGTCATATTTAACACGTCAATATCATACCTAAATTGACTCTGGAGATATGCATCACTCAGTCAGGAATTTTGTGAGTTATTCTGGCAAACCTTGCATCTAGCTTTGCTAGGGACCTTTCTGTCGTGGTCCATGGGTTCTCTTTTCCTCTCCTGGCATACTATATCATTAAAGGCACTCTGGTACTTTTGATATCCTTTGTGTTTCCTGCCTGCTTAGAGATTTTATGTTCACAGAATATTCCTGAATATCTTGCTCATATAATTTGAAAGCTTACTGCAAATTCATGCAGCAGAGAAGGTACAACTCTTACTTTCCTTTCAGGATGAAATTTGGCCTTGAACCTGTTAAATGTGCTAATACCTAGGGAGTCTGTAAATCCCCTCACCCAAAGGACAGCTAAAGGCCTTGGAGTTTCCATTAGGTTCTCTCACTACTCACCTCAGAAAGCAGCCTGGCTGCTAAATGAAGGATCAGATCATTCTGTCTCAATTCATCATATGTATTTTTACATCTCCATATCACAACTGAAGAGAGATATATGTGAAGTAACAAAATAAGTCTGATAATTATAGTTGAGTCAGAAGATGTTACCAGTCAATGGTTAAGAATTTTATGTCTAAGCAACCATCCCTCACTCCAATGATTTCAGCATTTAAAAAAATAATCAATGAATTCTAAACATCTAAGTACTGTTGTTGAGAATATGACTGTGCAAAGACCTATTTGCAAAACCACATTAAGAGAAATATATGAGCAGTGCACTCCTTAGGGAATTGCAATACAATAAAATGTAGGTATTTGTATAAAAGCTAATCCTCCCACAGAGTTATGTCAATTAAGTACAGTTCAGGGTAATAAAGAAAATATAGTGTTATCTGGGCCATATATTACTATCCTCTGATTTAGACAATTGCAGTGAGGTCAGTACTTTTAGTACTTGTTACTTATTTCTAAAGTGCTCCCTGAGTTTTGCAGTCTGTGTATGTTTATGTGTGTGTCTCTTTTTCTTTTCCAGTGGCCTGTAGTGGCCTTGGAATTTAATAAAAAAAAAAAAAAAGGTGAAAAAAAGAATCAATAATGCCACTTCTTTAAATACCAAAGTGAATTTAGTGTGTGTGATAGTGCCAGATTGACAGCCTGGAGAGCTAAAGGCCTACTGTTACCCACCACGTGCAGCCAAGAGCTGTGCAAGCCTCTCCAGGATTGCCTTGCTGTATTACCACAGCTTTGACCTAGCTGGGGACAGTCTTCTCGCCTTGTAACTGAACCTTTTGCTTCTTTTCTGGGGCTACCAGCAAATTAGTTCCAGTTGCAGTGGCAGTATTTCATTGGGGAGGGGAGGCATGGTTTGGTTTTCATTTTAAGGCAGACAATATCCAATGGATATTTTAATTTGCTGCTCCATGTTGTAGTAATGAGTTGCTTATTTTTAATAGCATAGCAGGAAAACCCACACACAACTAAGAGGGCCTAGCTTCTCGTGGTTTAAACTACACATCTTTTTTCCAGGAGTAAGCAAAGGCTGAACATGTTTTATATTGCTCAGAATATATGTAGTGCTCTGATGAATGATTAGACGTATTAGTGCCAGTTTAAGCTTAATTTTCTTTTTTAATGGGACAGACCTCTGAAGACAAAGCTACAAATAAAAATTAATCTTACAGTTCTCAGCCATGTAACAAAGAAGTTCTTCATATCTCTCTCTACAGACCCAAGGTCCTCCTTGGTCTGCCAGGGAAGTCTCCATGACTGCCGGGTTGTCCAGATACTGCTGTTTGAGAGGTGGCAACAGACAATCTTTTGCAATATGGAAGGACTCCAAGTAGAGTCCTAGCAAAGTTTACATAGACTTTAAGACTGACAAGCATAACATGGAAGAGCAAATTTTTCATCACCTGAGTGAGCTGAGGATACTGAGTGGTTAGAGCTTGGAGTGCTCAGCTTTTTCTGGACAATTATACTAGCAATAAGACTATTGTTACAAAACAGTATTAGTCAGTTCAGCTCTATTCAGTTTAATACAAATTAATAACATTAATACAAGCAAGAGGTATTTCCAGGTTTCCCTGATCCCATCAGGTTTCCCTGTTGTGACTTCATTTACGGTGGATTTTGCCATGAAATTGAGAGGTTCAGAAATTGCATAAGGGTTTTTGTTGTAAACACATGAAAGTCTGTAAAACACAAACCAGCACACTAACAATAAACCTCAAAATCTTTGGCCTATTGAAGTTCATACCTACTTCCTTACATATTGACTAGTACCTGGATGTTGAGAAGAAATAGATTTTCAATCTGTTTATACTGATAAAAGAGATATTTTACCTACATAGAGCCCCATGTCAGGAAAAACATAGAGGTTAATTCTGAGCACATGCTTAAAATCTACTGAAGTCAGAGAGATATCTAAATACATCTGTAAGAAATATGTTCATGAGTGTTGTTGAATAAGGGCCTTAAATGCATTAACAGTTTACCACTTGAGGTTGCTGGCCAATAATATGTTGCACTTTGGCTCTTTTAAAAATAGCAATAAAATAGTTGCTCTCTGTTCTTCCTGCCATGACTGTGTTGTGACTCTGCCCAACTGCACAAGCCAGGTAACATCACATACATCTTGGAAGCCTCTCGCTGGTCTCCTGGTGTATTTAAATCAGTGGGTCTAAGAGCATTTAAGATGAAAATAAGTATACATTACAATCTCTGAGAGACAGGAAATTTGAAAAAGAAAGCTTCTGGGAGCTACATCTAGAGAAAAAACAAAGATAGTTCTTTTAAAGATTGTCTGTAGGATGGTAAATCAAGGAAAATGTTTTGAAAGAGCTGGAGCACCTTAAAAACCTGAAACGGATCATGAGGATCTGCTTTTTGAAGCTACTGATTCAGGGGTGGGTTCCAGGGTCCCCAATTCCTGCAAGTCCAGTGGACTTGAATGAGGAGCTTAGAAGCCTACATGGTTTCTGGAGATCTATTTTGTGTACTTCTATGAGTACAAAAAAAAAGTGGGAGTGAAAACAAAAGCCAAAATGAATGAAAATTGAAACTCAATGGCTAGTCAAATTAATGGTTCCTTACCTATTCTGGCCTGTCCTGCTCTGGGGAGAGCAACTTGGAGGAGTTTTATTAAGACAAGATAGTGCCAGGGAATCCATTGTAGAGACTAAATTCAGACTAGCTCTGGGATCTATTGAACTGCCCTGTACATTCTGAGAGCCTTGGTGGCTGGCTGGAGACATGTGGATTGTTTAAATTAATTCCATCTCTTGTGAGTTTCAAAGCAGAAAATATGACAAAATATGTTTGTGTATGAATACAATTGGCAAAATCTTCTGGCAGTGGCCCTGTGTAGTCATTTATGCTTTTGTAAAGAAGGTTGGAAAAGCTACCCTTCTGAATTTTACTTGATTTTACCTCTTTTTTACTCAGGAATAGATAGTCATGTAATGACTTGCTGACACTATTGCAGAAAGAACTTCCAAAGGCCCCTAGCCTGATGTTATCAAGAGTAAAGGTCCATGTACCATGAAAGAGGGAACACTGCATAAGCATTTCTTTAAGCAAAAATGTTGTTCATGCTCAATGAATTCTGAACTACTGTCAGGGAATAAAAGGAAAAAAAAAAACAAGAAATGACAACAGAGGCAGTGGAAAATACTGAAAAGAGAATGAAGGGGAAAAGTGGTTTGTCTGTTTTGTCCTACAGGCAGAAGTGCAGGACAAATCAGCTGGTCTTCAGGTGAATTTTCTAGTTAACAGTAGATGAAGCATTTTTGTAGGCTACTTTGACAGATTGTTAATGTTAGTTGGGCTGAGTGTGATTAATTTGGCTGCTCTGGCAGTGACAGGGAGGAAAAGGTTCTGCTAAAACCAAGCAGAGGTGACTCCGCTAGAGTTCGTTAGAAGCACAGAGCAAAGCGCGGGTGCAGGACTCGGAGCAGGAGTAGCACAAGGCAGAGTCATGTCAGCTTCCCAGCCATGGTCTTCTGGATCAAAGAAAAGATGCTGCTGACTTGAAATGAAAAGTTGTGGGTTTCCCCAATGTGATCTGGCATAGGGAGCGATTGATATGGGGTTGTACTTCCCCCACCTTCAGCAGGGAAAAAATGGATCCGGATGTGAGCAAATAGTACAAAGAGAAGGCAGAGCTGCAAAGCTACATATTTTTGTGCAATTTTCAAATGTGTGAGCTGTCAGGTTTAAAAAATAATAATAATACAGGGTCATTCCTTGGCCTGCTAACAGATGTGCCCAACATTTGGATCCTAGCACGAGGATTTTGCCTTCACCAAAATGAATACATCTAATACATTGACAGTAAATCTCTCAGCACCCTTAAAATATAACTCAACTAATAAATGAGAAAGAGAAGACATCTGAGAAACTGCAAGTGTCTGCTTAAAATATATAGAGTTAATATCAGCAAATAGTGAGTGAAGTCAAAGCAATCTAAATGCTCCTGCTGACCATTCAGCTCTGCAGGAACTGCACCCAAAGGCAGATTCACATCTTGTGTTAACACTGTGTGCAGCAGTAAAGCTCCATTGATTTTAGTCTAGTTATTACTGATTTTCAGCCATTTAAGGGAGAAAAACAATGCTCTCTGTTCTATGTGTTTGTGTGGCAAAGACAGCAAAGCTCACTCCCCTGTCTCTAGTCACTCCAGAGGTAGAAACAACATAACCTATGATACTTTGCTGCTGAACAATGCTTGCTAATAGCACCAGCATGACAACTTAAAGGGAGGTCGCCTAATGTTTTCAGAGGGAAGCAGAGTGGGGAGATGCACAATTAGCTGTGAGGTGCTGGGAGTATCTGTGCAGAGGATAAAGGTCTAGAGTACACAGTAGAAACAGACTTATTTGCATTATTCTAATGGTAGAAAGGATGCACACCTCAAAGCACTGCAACAAAAATATAGTGGTATTGACTAACAGTCATGTGCAGAAATGTAGCTGCAGGTTTGATTTTTCAATCTTCAAATACAGGCTAGCTGAATTGTTTGAACACTGAAATCATTATTCTATATTATTCTTAGTATATCATTTTATAATGCAAACACCTCTAACTTGCTAGAGATTTTTTATTCTGAAGATAACACTGGGACATAAAAATACAGAACAATAATGTTGTGTTTAAAATTAAGAAAATAATCTTTAAAATGTCAAAGTTTCAAGCTGTGAAATAGTTTTTCCTCTTCTTCCATGATCTTCTATTTCCCTTTGAAACTCATCAGCCTCCTTCTGCATCCTTTAATAAGACTTAAGCTGGGACATGACTTTGGAAATATAGTTTCTTTCAGGACTTGAGAGGGTTCCAGTGTGTTTATACTTTCCCATCCTCATGAACAACCAGATGTGATTAATTCTCATTCCTTGATGGGTTTAGCTGAAGTGACTGAAGAGATAACTTCCAACAGAGCAAATGTGAAGATAAGAGAGGGCAGACAGCTGGGGCAGTAACCTTTTGCACCTCCATGATTAATCCAATATGGTTATGAATCAGAGCTTTAGGTCATCAGAGCTTGGTAGTTCAGCATCTTTCTGTAACCTAGAATCACTGCTGCCCATTCACCTGTAGAAACCACAGCCTCAAATAGAGGAATGGATGGACAGTAAACAAGTAAGCAACTGCAGCTAAAATGGTAGAACATTCAGAATTTTCTTGTTTTCAGTGTTGAGTGAAAAACCATAATGGTTATTGAAGCAGAGAGCTTAGGAATTTGCAAAACAGAATGAGATCATTATAGTCCTAATTGAGCAAAGCAAATAAAAACATGCTCAGCTCTAAGCACTTGAATAATCCTGATCCTTCTGCCCAGAATCTAACGAAGGATGTAAGACTATGCCTAATGTTCAACATGTGAGAAGTTGACTTCTCAGGGTCTTGAGCATATGCTTAATTTTTTTTACTGAGTTAGGGCCATAGAAATGAAAATGACATTTGTAGTTAGTGTCTGGGCTAAATCAAGCCATATGCCCCAGGGTACAAAATAGCTGTCAGATGAAGACAGTAGTATAGGGTTCTCACTGTAGAATACTTACCAGAGAATCACTTTTCCCAGGTAAGTTCTTAGCAGTTAATTTGGAAACCAAGCTATTAGGCTAATATATTTAAGGACTTGTTCTTTAATATGAGGTTTCAAAAAGCCTTGCATAGCTCCAGAGGCTGAAGAATTTACTTAATAATGGGCAATAAATAATTTCTTCCATTAACTTGCCTTATTTTTACAGTTCCCAAACAGATTACAACTTCTATGAGTCTAATGATTACTTGAAAACATTGGTGAACTTTTGCAGCATATAGCTCTCTATGTATATGTCTGTTAGCCAACAGCAGCAAAGGTTCCAGTGAGTGGGTTATGTGGTGTGGCTAAACCAGTCAATCAGAACAGGAGTAGTTCTCTCTGCCTTTGATCACATATGACTTAAATTAATTTTCTAATGAGCAATTTCCTGAGTTCCCTTAAATTTATAGTGTGTGAAGGAAAGGGAGATTTTACTCCCTTTGATAATATCAAAAATTTGGTAGAATTTGTTTTACTTAATTTGGCTCAAACTTTTATTATAGCGTGTCCTAACTTTTGATAAACACTTATGTTGCTCCCTATGGCCTTTGACTGTGTCCTGGTAGTTATATAGAGCCTAATTCTACTTAAAATAGAAATAAATATCATCTTACTGGATATGGCAGTGTTTACCCAGCTAAGCCAATTTATTGCCATTTGCTTTGTGATCAGTATCAGCTAATAAATCATCAATATCCTTTTGAAGCACACTCAGAGAAGGCAAAAACATCTTGATAAGACTAACATGTTACCTCTTCTATGGTGAATTAACAAGGGAAAATGTAAAACAGAATATAATAAAATAGCTCCTTGAAGAAATGAGCTTATTACTGGCCTAAATGTTGGTTTCAGTGGAAATTAGTTTAGGTATGAGGAGAAGGTAGATGTGGATGGAATTGAGAAACATTTGCTACACTGACAGTGCACCAGTAAGACTTTGAAGATAAATATTTTAGATTATAAGTGCTATATGAACATGTATTACTATTTGTCCTCTTTTACTTTCTTATATGCATCCAAGGGCATGGACATGCAGCTCACAGTTATTCAGTCACAGTACCAAAATTAACAATCCAGCATTTCCTCTTTCTCCCACGTATTTGTTCTCCATTCCATGCATTCCCATGCTTTGAGCTAGCATGCCTTTCTGTGTAGCCATGCAGTAACCTGACTGGAGGAACTGATTTGCCTGAAAAAGTCATAAAAGAGCTTGGATATAGTTTCTTTTTTGATGGATACGTTCCCCAATCCATTCACCTTGCAGTTATATGTAGCCACAGCACAAAGAGGAGGCAATGGACTTACATCTGTATAAGCTGTTACTGTGAAACCACAGCCATTGCAAAAATGGTCATAACAAGATAATCTTTTAAACTGAGTTCAAGCAGTTTTACTAGCTAGCTTTCTAGCTCTTCAGCTGCTGTAAATTAATGCAAACCCATGACTACTCATATATTATACCACTGAGGTTTTGACTCCAAAACTGAGATGTGCTCTAGATCTTCCATGGTTAGATGTGAGCGCTGCCTCTGATTAAGATCATGGGAGTTTCCCTTCCTAGTAAGAGAAATACCCTATACCTAGCCATGCAGAGCCATTCAAACAGCCACAAGAGCTAAAGCATTAGCTGCAGAGAAGTTATCAGTGATTATGGTGGATATTGGTTTCCTCAGCCTTAGATAAGATTTATTTTACTGAGGTTTTTTTCAGACAGAAAAAAGAGAAAAAAAATAGAATGTTAAGGTTAGTCATAAGCCTGTAAATATAGAGATTCCAAACTTTCAAGAAACCCTGTGTAATTTCTAGTTTCTTCACATATTGTACAACTGCAGCTCTGAAACTTAGATAATGCAAATAAGAATCAGTCTTTTCCAGAAGCAAAGAAATTGCACCTAGTCATCAGTTTACAGCTAGAATAGCAGAACTGTAGCAATAAGAGTATACTACCCCAAAGTTACCCCTGTGGGGCTACCTGTTTGTCTCTTGGGAGGTGAGGACTTATTCATTAAATGGCAGTGGTATTGGAAATAAACAATCCATGGCCTGTTCTTTTGGTCAGGCACCATTTCTGGTGTGTAATCTGGTGTAATGGAGAGGAAGACAACAGGACTGGGGACAGGAGCAGAGTCCCAGTCACTTTCTGCTCTGCTTTGCAAATCTTCTATAAAACTGAACTAACTTTGTTAGTGATGGTGGGACGAGTAACTCTAGATTAACATATTGATATCTAAGAAAGGATTACTGACCATGATCCACATATAACATGCATTTCACAAATAGAGGTGACTAGTTTTCTACTAAGACATCATTCTGCTGAGTCAGTTTACAGGTTTGGGGACCTGTGCCAGTTGGGAGCAGCTGAGAGTCTTGTGCAGAGTTTTTGGTGAGTTGTGAGCGAGATTTTATTTTGCAGTTAGGAAAATAATAAGCTATTATAATAGCAATCTCTCTGAAACATAAAACAATAGTTACCAACAATGTCTTTTTTCCATATCAACAGAGTTCACTGTTTGTACTTTACTTTTTTCCATAATGTAAAGACCAAGACTCTGTGTTTTATTACCCAGGCTATTTGGGCAGTGGCTTTAAGTGCTCTTTTTGGTTTGATAACACAACACTTCATTAACATATGGGGATCGAATTGTTGCCTGTGTTTGTGGAAATGTAGCTGGCTCACCCCAGAGGTTTTGAGAGTTTGGCCACTCCCCTTTAGTCATTATAGAAAGAGACCTGCCAAGATGAGAAATTACACCAGGAGGGTTGAATATTAGGATTAATTGTCTTGAACCAGTGCAGTGGAGCAGGTAGGCAAGTCAAATCGAGGTGGGGATAATGAGGGCCAATAGGCAGCTTTTATTGTCTTCTTTCATAAAGAAAAGTATTTAAAAGAAACTATTTTCCATCTTTCAGCACAACTAAAATTGGAATTTAAAGCTTCTGCATTTCCAGCAATGGGGAAATTACAGTGTTCAATAAAGAGAGGATTTCTTTTTAAACAGGAGAAACCTGGTTGAACAAAGATCATCTGTGGGCCATTAGCTCCTTCTTTCTTCAATGGTAGCTTAGCACCAGCTTTTCCCTGAAGCTCAAAGGATTGGTCTAACCTTTTAGACCTTTGATATTGATCTTTAGCCTTTTCAATTCGACATTTTTACTGTGCTTCAACTGTACCTCCTGGTTGCTTCAAACACTTAATTGTGCTGAAAAGTAGTAATTCATTAAAGGCAATGGTAAAGTGGACTAAAGAGAGGAAGGTAATATAAACTGTAACATAACAATGGCAATCAGTTAATAAAGAGAAACACTTTGGATCCTTCCAAAGACTGAAGATTTTTGTTTACAAGTATGAATTGGAATTACCAAGGTGTAATGTTCATCTACTTATTATCCTTACTGCCTTCTGGCATTGTTGAAGACTCACCAAACAGTCTGCAGAGTTTCAGTACCTGAAACGGGTAAAGGTCCCAAACCTTTCGTTTTCTATAACAGTTCCACTGTGCCCCCATTTCAACAGTTTCCCATTTCTATCTAAAGCTTAGACCTTCAAACTGTCATTTGTTTCGGCTTTAATCCTTGGACCAGCTGTTTGTCTCTTGAACACAGTTCCAGCAGACTGCTTTGTGTTTCCTTGTTGAGTTTATATTTCATCACAGAAATATCATAGGCCTTTGAAAATAGAAGATACCTGTTCTTCTGAGATGCTGGCTCAAGGTAGTGAACAATCACTTCAGGTTAACTTTTTGGGAAAGTTCCAGCTTTCAGAGACAAACTCTTGAGAAGTAGTTCCAAAATTAGTGAAATCAAAGTATCCAAATGAAATTCTCTGGCCTTAGCACACTATTTCTTCTTTCTTCAAGGAAATTATTCTGGTAATAATAGGATTTTAGCCTAAAGCCCTACAGTCAAGTTAGTCTTCTACTCTACAGAGTCAATAATATGGATAAGGATATCTATTTTGTATGCAAAATTTTAATCAGTAAATCAAAAAAAAAATTCTTCACCAATATCTTGGATAGATTCCAGGATGCTTTGAAAGGTATTTTAGCTCCTAGTTTTATGTACATACAGACATACTTACAAAAGGATTCTGATGAATTTCAGCAAATTCTCTATTTCCTGTCCCTATCAACCAAAATACTTGGTGAATGCATTTGGCTTAGCATTATGGGTAACTTTCATGATCTAAATCTGCTATCCATGATGACAGAAAGTACTATTTTTTTCCTTGTTTTTTCCCAAGATTTATAGATTCTATCCACAAAGCACCTTTGTATCACTGTACTTGAATTTCACCATCCAAAATGAAATTTTTATGTACCATCTATCACTGTGAGCTGAGTGCAATGAATAGAAAAGGCAGCTCTCTATCTTACCAATAATGAAAGAGTACTTCACTTCCCAGAAGAAATAAAGTGGGAGACTACATACCTATTTCTCCTGGAAACCACTCCAGGATTTCACAAAGGATGTATATCCACATATTCACCTTGGATCAACCAAATACCCTTCAGCTTTCTACCTGCTAATTTTCCTGATCAAGCTTCTTTTAATGTACCTGCGTTTGGATGTCCTAGTTCTTAGGATGTTCAGAGCAGATTTGTGTACCCTTGACTGAAGGGAGAGTTGAAGCCACTTTGAAATTCTGGCCTACTGTTATTATTGTGTTTCTCATACATTTAATTGAAGTGTTTTACTTCACAGAACAAGTGAAATACTATGTTCTGAATTCAAAACTTTTCTTAGCCATCCCCTGTAAGTCTTATTTCTTTTCCTAAGTTTGGCAGTACTTCTAATTTCTGTCTTTTGCCCATTTAAATGTAAGTACATTTCCCATGACTCCGTGTGGATCACAAACTGGTATGCATTATACAGTAGCTGTCTTTACCAAAAGTAAATTAGAACTGACCATGAAAAAAAAAAATCTGTAAACATGCAACTGTTCCCAATAGAAAGCATAATTAATAGCAACTGTAATGTAGTGTAATGGTGTAAGTCAGAAATAATGCTACCACCATTAAATACACATATGTTAACAAGATCACAAGGAATGAAAAAACATTCACATTTCAGACATCCATTAGTCTCACAGCTTTGCAGTCTACAAAGGGGCCTGCACCAGTGATATGATGTTAATAGTGTGTACTACTTGGAAGACAATACAGGAGAAAGCAAAACAGAGCATGAATTGCTGCAGAGATGGAATCAGACTTTTGCACTGCATAAATTCACTGCAAAAATCCTCAACACGTTAGGATGTAATTTATCTAAAGCTTCAAAGTAAGTGCATACTGTAAGTGAGGCACCTTTGTGTTAGAGAAAGGGTGGCTCTGTTTTTCTAAAACTTACTGGAGAAAAAATGAAAGAATAAGAGACCACTTTAGATATATTTTATAGGCTACTGGATGATGCTGTTTATCGATGATTTCCAGGGCAACTGAGTGTAGCACATCCACAACTCAATGCACCTCACAAAACTCCTTAATATCAATGGCAAAGTATCTAGGTGGTGGTTCTTCCCTCTGGTGTCTCACAGGTAAGACTATTTAACAATTCCTATATAAGAAAGGGTACTTTTATGAATCTCAGTGAGATGTGGGTTAGTTACCTCACAGACTATCCTTCCTGCAGCTGTCCAAAGGCTTGCATTGCCTGTTCTCTGAAGGGATACTGGTGACGGGGTAGTGCCACCCACGTAGCTCAGTGCCAGCCCTGTAGTTTAGCTTTTCCTTTCAAAGATGCAAGGGCACTCAAAAGAGGTAAAAGTGGAACGTCACAACATATGACCCACTTCTGAGAAATGGTAAAAGCAAACTCTTTACCAGGCAGAGCAGCAGAGATTTTGAGCAGATGCTTAGTATTCTAGGAAATATCATTCTTTTTAGAAGCAAACAGTATATGGGTGAAATTTGTGGTATGGCTATCTATGTAGTGTACTTACATTTTTTGGAGAAAAAAAGGTGTTTAGACATAATTTTTGTAAATTAGAAAGAGTGGTGACAACAACTTGGTTGAAATATTTTCAGAAACATCTCCAGGTGTGAGGTGTTTTAGATTTCTTACTACTTTTTTAACTTACCTTATAGAGTAGTAGATCGTGAGTGACAGTGAGGCTCATTCGTTGTCTGAGAAAGGCAGTTCCTCTGCATACGGATTTAGTATTTAAACATGGATTTGAGAAAGTTGGATTATTTTATTTCAAGTTCACACAACTTCTTTTCTCTTTAACACTTACATGCTGTGACAGAAACACTGCCTGCCTTTGAGTGGGTATGGTCCCCTGTGGTTTATCTTTATTCAACAGTTTGTACAAAGTAACTTTTTAGCTTTAGGAGACCTTCAAAGTTTCTTCTCTAGGCGTTGGGATCTCTGAAGCATCTAAGTCTGCAAAAGGAGGTATTTCAGCCATCTAAGATATGCCCTAGGTTTATATGTAACTTAAAAAAAAAAAAAAAAAAAAAGAGGAGAAGAAGAACGATAAAAGATTAGTCATAAAAATGATCTAATTGGCCAGAAGTCTCTCCAGTGGCAGGGTGTTCTATTAACTGGAAGAGACATCACAGGCAGTATGCTCAGACAAATCTGACCCAACTTCTGCTAATGTTTTCTAAGAATGGAAGAGTAGTCTGTGAGAGAACAATTTTACTAGACTTTTCTTCAAAGAAATTGAGGGTTGATTTTTTTGCTTCCCCCTCACCTCCTTCTCTGAAATCTTCTGTGAATTAATTTTCTGCTTCCTGTGATCTGGGTTTTTCTCATAGTTCATTCATTCCAAACATTGCATTGAAAAGTGTCAAAGATTAGGACAAAGGACAAAAGGACTACACACCTCCCATCTGGGCAGCATAAGTAATGACAGGGTCAAGACTGAAGCCCATGAATCCCTCCATTACCTCACTCTCCCACTTTCTATTTCATTTTTAAGGATGCCCTGAAATGTGAAGACTTCTTTTAATGCCTTATGAGAGTTACTGTGAGAAAGGTGATCAAAAGGACTCTGCTGGCTTGGGTGCCCTTTATCTCCGAGGAAGGTGATGCACAGCATCTGGAGATGATGGAACGCATGATTAACATTACCACAGAGAATGATTAATATCTTCTTAAAGCACCTACTTCCAGATTATCCATCATTTCATTAGAGTGAAAAAAAAGTTCTTTTTGAAAGGGGGCTGTGCCCCTGAACCATGAATAACTAGCCCACCTCTTGACATGTTTACTAATTGAGTAGCAGAGTATGCTTAATATTATGTTGAACAAATAGTGGTGCCCCTCTTTATGCAGAAACAAAAAGGCAGGAAAAGAACAAAGTGAATTTGAGACAGTAGTTTAACAAAGCAGTTAAATGATTTTCACTTAATGGAAAGTGTGTTTAAATATACTAACTAGCTTTATTTTATTTCTTTTTTTTTCCTCAAAAGACTATGTCAGGGTAGACTTTTTTTTTCTTTGTAAAAGGAATATTATAGTTCTCTGGATTATGTAATGCTGCAAACATCATATCTTTCTCTAAATTATCTTGGAGAAGAATGCTCTTCCTGTAGTGTTGTGAGTCCTTGTGGGTATGTAAGCTCTTACATCAACTTTCTGTGCTACAGCCAGGAACCAATCCTGCAGACACAGTGAGGAGAGGCTCTGTGCCCGTGGTGGCTGATCTGGTGTAGGATACATTTAGTTCACCAGGGACCTGGAGGTGCTGATTTTTGAACCTAACTGAAGAGATGAGCAGGCTGCTGGCAATTTGTAGAAGGAAAACCAACTTCTTTCTGTCAACCATCCCCCTTTTTCCAAGTGCCTGCATTCTTTTTGTTTCTGTTAATGGCACTGAACAGCTCTAAAGTTCAGATCAATACAGTGCTACCTTAGTGCCTTGCTCACATATATAATATCTTCTTATATTAATCCTGTTTCCAGGGAAGTGTGACAGGCAGTGGTGATGCAGAATACTAAACTGGTGATTATTAATCACTGTCTTTCAGATCAATAATCCACTGGAACTTTTCCTTTCCCCCATCCCATTTTTTTGTCATTTTAAGTTAAACAGAGTTATTTATGAGTATACTGCTCATGGTATGTGTTTGTGTGTTTAATAACATGTGTGTCCTTCCCTTCAGCATCAGCCTGGTGTCCGCAGCTTTTACAGCACCTTCTTGCTGATTGGAGACTGATTGCCCGAGGCATTCATCCCCACCCAAGGCTTTCAGGGGTGACCCTGAGACATTCATTGTGGATGCAAGGCAGTAGATAATATGGCATTGCTGGTAATATATTGCTTGCTTGGTATTGTTGCCTGCAAACCAACAAAGGCAGGGATCACTGCCCTAAGAAATAAAGCCATCCGTAGCCCTCTGCCTTTGTTTGATTTCAGGAGCATTAGTTACATTCTAGTGTGTTCAGATTCTAATGTTGGGAATTTGAGCACTGGACAGTCTCCCCTGAGTGCTGTGACAACAGAAGCATGAAAGGATGTTTTCTGAGAATTTTAGAGGATTCCTTGAAAACAATACAGTGTGAAAACCCACACTGACACGCTCCTGACTTTGGGAAATTGCTGTTGGCTTCAGGAAAAAAAACGATGCTTGCTTAGTTTGTTTTTTCCCTTCCTCAGTTTTCCACCTGCATTTTGGTGACGTACAGGCTTTTCAGGGGGGCAGGCTGGGAGAGAAGAACAGCTCCTTGAAAGCCACCTCTGGCATGACTATTACAGGAGACAATGAACTTGAACATGCTTCTCTCCCTTTTTTCCTCCAAAGATCATGAACTCGAAACTCAGTTGTGCATGCATGAAAGTTCTATAAACATTACTTAAACAGCAGCCAAAAGACCTTTGCCAGCTCTGGCCTACTTCTCCCCTTGTTGGGGCTCAGCACTCCCACTCAGTTGACTACTTGTCCTACTCTTTGCCCTCTCTGCTCTGCTGCAATCGTCCTGGAATTTTCCTCTATGCAACTGCTGTCCAAACCAGCTGCACCCACTACATCTTCAGCAGTGGACCGAGGAGGGTATTAATCATATTTTTGAGGAGGACACTCTGCTATTTATCTCCCTGACACCTCCAGCGTTTGGGAGCCCACTGCTGCACACAGCCCATTGACTAGTAATATTACACATTACCGTGCTCCATTGCCTCTCCCTGCCCTCTTCATTGAGTGGCTGTTCAACAGTGGAGTTGTGTTTGTTCAATCAGACATAATTTATACCTTTTTGTTCCTTCTGGAGAGCTCTTGTTAATTTTAAGTCTAAGCGTTGCATTTTCCGAGTAATTCTAGCTCTGACGTCATTGGAATTGAAGATGGCCAAACAGATCCAGTTCCAGACGTGCTCAAACTTGTTGGGTTTAAATCACCAAGCAGATGATTTAAAAACAAAGTGTCAAGGGAGATCATCTCATACTTGCTTTAAAGATCCGAGTTTTATTGCGTGGCTAAGAATATATATGTCTTCTCTTTCTAAAGGGAATACCTGCAACTGCACGTTGGACTGTGATCCCCTGGCTCTTGTCCAACATGCAAAGTCTACAAAGGACAGGAGATTAATAATTCAGTTAAATTATAGCAAGTGGGGGTTTTTTCTTCAGTTTTTACAAGAAATTTATAGGAAGAGGGGTGGGTAAGGGAAGAAAGCTATTGTAAGACTAAATGACTAATCATTCATCCTGGAGTTTGTTACCCTTTCAGATTCATCAAACTGTGTAATGAGAGCAGCTAGCTTAAGATCTCCCTAATTTTACACTATATAAACAGTCTAAAGAAACAGAAAATGTTCTGCTCCAAAATCTTAGGGGAAAAGGATTACTTGTTACAGGATGTGGGGATTATTTCATACAGGAGAGCCTGAAATAAACTCCAAATCCTCTACTTTGTTTTTAAAAAAAACAAACAAAAAACCAAATTGCCAACCCTGGTTTAGCTTTTAGTTTTCCTTCTCTGGATGAAACTTCTGAGGGATGTAAACTGAAGAAATGTTTGGAGGAGTTAAGCTAGTTTAGCCTAGTTAAGAATTTAGCCCATCAAGTCCCAATAAATGGCCCATGGGATGGTCAGATCCCTCTGCTGCCAATCACCGTAGTGTACAATAGTACTCTATATTTCATTCTAGCTTCTGTTCACTCCACTGGCAGTGCTCTTGCCAACATCTCTAGTAGCCTCTTCAGGGCCAAATCTCAAGGCCATTATTCCATTCATATGTTCCTTGACATTTTGGCTACATCTGACAGACCTCATTATAATCGCTGTCTTGGAATCTTGGTTTAAAGACTGTCCTGGAACCTGTTCTTCCTGTCAACTTTGTTTGCCTTTGCAATGCACTTCTTGGGCCACTTCTTTTCTTTCTTTCTTTCTTTTTTTTAACTCTTCAGGGCAGTGTCCTCTGAACTTATCTTCATCTGTGTCCAAATAATTTCCATTGTAATAATAATTTTGGCTTTTATCACCTCCCCTACTTTCCTAGTGGAGATACTACTGCACTGGCTTGCCTCAGAGCAGCCAAGCCTAGACATCTGCTCATCTCTTTGACATCTCATCCCAGATGCTTTATCACCAGGCAAAATTAATGTGGGCAAAATATTTTATTAGCATTTTAATCTCATATTCAAATGTATAACCTGAATATCATGCTAACTACACCTTCTATTACCCCTTGTGCTTTCTTGCTACGTCTAGAACTTGCTGCTTCTTCTCCCATAGCAACTCTCAAGGTCTGGAAATACCTGCTTTTTCCTTATGTGTAAATGTAAGCTGAGCTGCAACTGCTTCTAAGGTGTAATTTGTGGAAGAATCTAGGTCAGAGGATGAGGTGGGCATGGAGCAGGCCCATGTGGTTGGCATAGAGCCCTGTGGGAGTTATGGCATATATGCAATTAAGACAGAATGCTCTGGGAATTGTGCTGCTAGCCTCTAACAAACCTCTACTGAGCATATGCAGATGGTGATTTGCAGAGGATTATAATTTGACCACGTTTTGTTGAATATTCATGAGGACAGTGAACGATACCTTTCTGTCCCTGCATTGGCCTCTACCACATTTTGAGGCAGTCCCCCAATGCACAT
This sequence comes from Galbula dea, assembly GCA_013399015.1. Lineage (NCBI taxonomy): Eukaryota > Metazoa > Chordata > Aves > Piciformes > Galbulidae > Galbula > Galbula dea. The sequence continues at coordinate 2,901,883 of VWZX01000349.1, read as the reverse complement.
TAGTGGAGTTTCAGTAAAAAAATTTGAAGCCTTTCAAAACAACTGGTGTGATCATTTGTTCTTCCTGAAGCTTATTCTTAGAAATGGCTGAACTGTTCTGTAGAAGCGTCTCAGTATTTTCCAGAATGAAGCAATAATAAACCCAACAACTCAGACAGACACTAAAAACTTGTAGTCTACTGCAAACAGCCTTCACTGAGGATATGCTGGCACTCTTGACTTTCTTTTCAGTATTTCTGCTCTGAATTAATTCTTAAATTTGAAAGTGAGGCAACAGTAATGTGCACTTCCTCACATGAATTCTCATCATTTTCTTAAGCTCAGGTGGAAAGCTAAGCATAATTAATCAGAAAATTACAGCTCAAGGAAACACATTTCTTGTAAGAAACACAAAAATAAGTGAGCTTTGCATTGGAACTGAAGTCTTGCATTATGTTTCCTGGTCAGCTGTAGGTTTGGAGTCAGATTTGTCTCCTGCTCACTGGACGGTTTTCTATTAACTTGAAGGGCAGAAACCTTCATCTTTCTGCACCTCTCTGTACCCTTGATGAGGTTCATACTGACTTCACAGGTCTGGTACCAGCCTCTCTTGATTAGTGTTCACGAAACCCAGAGAGATGATTTCATAAGACTGCAAGTGTTTTTAATACCTAACTTCAAAGTTGGCCCTGCTTTGAGCCAGGGGTTGGCCCAGATGACCCTCCAGCATCCCTTGCAACCTAAATTAGTCTCCAGTTCTGTGATCAGTGTTCTAAGCGCAAGCAACTCTGATGAAAACACACATGAGATCCTAAAGGTTAAGAACAGGTATGATCCTAGTCTATCACATAACAAAATAAAGCAACTTCCTCTAAACTGTTTGGGGTCACTCAGTTACCCTTCTCAGTGAGGGGCAGTAATGCTTTATAGTCTAAACTCAGCTATTGAGGATCCTCTGATCATAGGATTAGACCCTACTAGCAGGCCAGGCCAAATAAGACATTGTTATTTGGACCCCAGTTACCTCAATCTTCCTTAAACAAGAAGAAAATGAACAGAGTTATCATTATTCCCAAGTCTGTTGTGTATGAGTTGTTACTGGGTTTGTACAGAAACAACTAGAAGACAGAATTTTTTGTTACATTGCAGTTATTTGGTAATAGAGAGTTTTGTAACGCTTGATGACATAAAATGCCAGTCCACAGTTTGAAACTTTCCACTATACTTCATCTCTGATAAAGAAAAAAAACTAAAAAAACCCCCAAAACCCAAAACCCAACCCAAAACCTGGAAACAAATCTGAAGGTAAATAAAACTTTTTCATAGCTAAACATGTCATGGTTGAATAACAGGAAATATTTGCAGCTGGGCTGAGCTGGGTTAGCTGTGCAAGACAGGTGATCTTGTTTCAGAAGCAAAGGACAAGACAAGGAGCCTCTCTAGATTCAGATGAAGAATGAATCTCTTGACCTCTAGGCCTGTGCTAGCCTATGTGAAATTCAGATCTCAGGACTAAGTAAGAGCTGATTGAGCAGAAGATGGAGCTTGTCTATTACATCCTCACTTTTTAATTAGATCTTCTAGCTGCATGTCCTTTGATCCAGAGCTGTACGTGACAATACACATACTGACAATGGGGATTGCATCAGGAATAAGTTTGGGCCACTGTCTTTTTCAGCTGAGTGAGTGTGGGTTTGTTTCTGTGTAGGAATTTATCTGCACAGGAAAGTTATTCTGGCATGATTTGAAGAGGTATTAAATGGAGATAGTTAAGCTGAATAAAAGGCTGTATGGATAATTTTGCTTTGGCGTAATGGCATCTTACTCAAAGTTCATTAAATCCATTTCTAATTAACTTTAACTAATTCAAATTAAGCCACTATTACCCTGCAATAAACATGTCTGCATAGCTTTGTATACCAGTCTAACTCTGACTTTAAATTCTCACCTAAAGTCATGTGGATACAGCTTTCTAGCTAGCTGAGCTGAGTATGAGGTTAGAGAGTGTGACAGATGACAGCATCCATGAGCAATATCAGTGTGCTGCCATCTTTAATTTGCTCCTTTCTTTTTGTGTCTAAATAAGAAAGCAACAAGAAAGCCTGTTTATATAGTTGTTGGCTGACAACATGTTGCTCTGCCAGATTCAGAGGGTTTTAAGCATTCAAAGAGCAGCTTGCTCTTTGTGGAGCATTTTGATGTATGTATCTCTCACAACTGGAAAGCATTCACTGCCTTACCCTGGCTGCACCTGTACTACTGAATTAAACAGGATCACCTATCCTGGTGAGCTGTGAGAATAGCCCTGGACTCATGCTGCCTGCCACCCTCCAAAATCATTCTGGGGGCATGTAGGAGTGAAGTGATGCAGGGTCTGTCCCTATTCCAGCTCTTGGTAGCCTCTACAGCAGGTGGGAGAGAGCAGGGATGTTTTCATTGTATCATCTCCTACTTAATATCAGCCTGCAAAAGGATGCCCTGATGAAGCTCAGAGAGAATACAGGCTAATCCATCTTGCAGTCAAAGGATTTATAACTGAATAATTAAGCCCAGACTAACTTTCGGGCACTTTCCAAACAAAAGCTTGTGGCTAACACTCTAAATAGAACCCACCCACCTGAAACGCTGCCAGCAAATCTGACAGAGCCCCTTCCTGTGGAGACAAACCTTCTCCTGCAGGTCTTGTAAATGAGTTAATTATGTGTCTGTTGAAACAGAGTAAAGGTTCATCAGTAGTGCTAATATTTGGAATTACAAAGTTGTTAAGTTTGCTGCAATTCAATGTTGCCTTGTGTTGCTGGAGCTCACAGCTGTTTCCTAACACCCTTGTTTGTTAGATTCCACATACAGAAGGACCTGGGTGTGGCTTGGGGATGTGTTTAGGTGGATTTTAAAAAAATTGTTATTTTAATAAACATTTGGACTAAAAGAATCCATCAGTAGATTTGGAAAATAACAGTCTTGCTACCAGTAGGTAACCAGAAATGCAGCTTTAAACAGAGAGATGAGCTGGCTGGATTTTTTTCCTTAAAAAAAATAAAGACAAAAATCCCCTAAGACTGTTAAACAATCACAGCTTAATTTACAAAAAACACTTAAATGTATATTGTCTTGTGAGCCATTTAGTCCTATTGTCTTGAAATGGAAGCTTATTCATGTGCTTAATTCTAAACAGCAGCTTAAAGGCTTCATTGAATCAACCCCTGAGACATCAAAGAGACCTTTGTAAAAGTTAGTATTGATAAACAGAAGTAAAACTTGGAAGAAAAGCGAAGAGCAACAAATCTGCCAGTGTGGATAGCATGGCAGAAATCACTTCAGAGTCTGGGCTGTATAGGACAGCCATTAAGGTGACCACTTGGGAAGCTATCAGGATGAGAGGTTCCTTAATAGTACTTCAGGCAGGCACAGCATGTAGGGTCTGATCCAGCAGATAATGGAATACTTCATTTCTGTGCAGTTCAGTGAAAATGATGCCAACAAAAGGAAGATGGTGCAGAAAAGAGAGAAGTAAATAGATGAGGAAGATTGAGAGAAGGACTTACAAAGAATGAACACAACGTGAACAGAGTTATACAGACCTGCTAACTGATGTCTACCATAGTCCATGAGTACAGCTTGCTGACGCAGGAAGGGTGTGAACACCAAGGCCAAAGGGTTACTCAAGGCACCAAAACTCAGAGTGACATGAAAAAAAAATTTAAAAAGGAAAAAATGGAAAAGTTCAAAATCAGTGGTGTTGTACTGGAAAAGACATAACCACAGACATATAGATAGCTGTGAGGGTTTTAGAACAAAGTCCAAAAGGGGTAAGGGAAGTGGAAGAGAGCTGCCTGCCTTGATGAGCAAAGAGGAGAGGCAGCAGCAGGAGGAAGGGGAAAATTGCTGTGGTGTTTTTAATAGCCAGACTCACCAACCTGAATCCACCATAGCCCTAATGATTAGGCAAAATCTCTTGGTGTGATCTATGATACCATCAAGAAGCTGTTCAAAGGGAGTGTTTTACCCTAGCCTGAGTAAGGCAGTATTTACCTGAATCAAGAACAGAGTAGGAGAGAGGAAGGTGGTTGTCTCTTCCATACCTAATACCTCTACCTCTTCATTTGGACTTAATAACCAATATGAATCAGCATCATTATTTTCACTAGCTTTTCATTTTAAATGTTGGTAGCATCTTTCAAGCACTGACAGATCCCAAGGCCCACCCCTTCTGTAGCTGCAGGTAATATCCTGATGTTACCTATGTAGTGTTGGCAGGTACTGTATATTTTAGCACATTTTGACAGGCCTCTACAGCATCTTTGGATCAGTCAAGTTCTGGTAAAGCTAACAAAAAATATCATAAACTTTTAAGTAATAGTAAGGAAATTGTAAAAGGAGAATGGTATTAGTCATGCTGTATTGGTTTTAGGAAGATGTATGTTCCTCTGTCAATCTCTGTATCTTCACAGGAGCTGATTTTCTTAGTCAATCCTCTCTGTCTAGGAATTATTACTGTCACTTTGCAAATGAGTGACAGTTTTGTTTTGAGGACATAAAAAGGGAATTTAATGTCTTTGGGTGTGTGAATAGTCTAGACTTTTTTAAGGCACACCTTGGGTGAGATCTGCAGAGATATCTAGTGTTAGTTCCTTAGCTGTGTTGTTAGTAATGAGTAGATATGAAAACAGCAGTATTTGGGATTGAACTAATAGGAAACTGCTGTTCTCCAAACCTTGTTAAAAAGTGACTTGTCCTGGATCACTTGGGAAACCTTTAGCAGATTTGGGAATCAAACTAAACTCTTGTACATCCCAAGTACCTATCAGTCCTACTGGAATTCAGTAACTCCCTTCCTGACTTACACTCTTTACCTCAAAGTCCCTGTCATTGTGATTTTATTAGTAGTAGAATGCAAGATTTAACCTGCTTTGAGCTGCTCTAACTATGCTGCCAATCTGCTTCCAGCTGTAGTGCAGACATAGTCAACATTTCTATGTATCAGAGATAATGAGAATTATTGAATGCCACTGTATTATACAGCCATGGATTTAGCAATGAAAAGATGGGGAAGATGTTCACACCTTTATGCTACTGCATGGACATGGTATCAGCTGGGTGACAGTGCATGTGTGTGTGTGTCAACCTGCCTCTGGCCCTGATTAAGCCATAGAAGGGTGCTCTCTGCCTTTTTATGCTAAGGTACTGCATGTAGAAAAACAGGGTCAAGTGTGAACATTAGATTTGAAAAGTCCATATGCAAAAAGTAGAAGGCAGCAGAGTTACAGATTCTGATGGTAATGGAGATGTTTCTCCCATTGTGTAGTACCCACTAGCAGTGGTAGTGTCTGACAGTAACCCAATGGGGAATGAATGTTGTATGTTGTTGAAGGAATGCTTTTCTCAACAAAGGTTGAACTAGATAGTCCCTGAAGTCCTTTCCAACCTGGTACTCTATGAATGTAGTTGCAACCATCATTACTTCCTGATTTTTTTTGCATGGCAATCCATAACCTGAAGTTTTCTGGTTGGAGGACACTCTTCTTCCTTTCTTTTGTTTGCATTAGAGGCCTGATGTGGCGTCTGCTATGAGGAAAAGAAAGACTTCCAGTGTCTTAAAGAGTCGTTGAATCCAGGCTGTAGTTCGCATGTGTATGCACGTGTGTAGAAATTGCAATGTGTTGTATATGAACACATTATACAGTCACACATGCATTTGTATATACTGTTTACATGCATCAATGTTATGCTGTATGTGTTTTTATTATCATGGTTTGTAATCCCACCATCATTCAAAGTCTTACCAAATAGCACTGTGGGCAGCATGCCAGCTTCTTTCACATTCCTGCTAAAGTCACTTGGAATATATCTGAACGTGGCAAAACACATTTGCCAAGTTATGTGCATAAAAACATCCTTTGATCTTTCAGACTCATAAATATGTAATAAAGTACATGATTGCCCTACTGATCTGTCCTACATCAATCTTGCATCTCTCTTTTATTGATTCATCAAAATAAGATACGATCAAGGTACAAAAGAGTTAAAGAAGCTATTTATTTTAATGTTTCCTTGGAGAGCTTGCATGTTATTTTGAGTACAAATTATATATATAATATTTCATGAATGATGTTTGAAGCATTAAAAATCACCTCTGCACTTCAAGTTAACACAAAACTCTGGCAGTCAGCCATCTTTTATTTGCTTTTTTTCCTATTCTTCCTTTTTTTTTTTAAAGGAATGTTGTAGGATGTGGTGTCATTTTTCTATGGCCATACTTAAGGTTTTTTTCCCTTCTATTTTTAAATCATGTCCTCAACTGCTTTCTTAATCCAGCTTTGAAATCTTCAGGAAATCATAGGTTGCAATCGATTTAGTATATAGGCTGTTTGGGTTGGGTAGTGAGTCTTGTCCAAAACCAGGGATTATCCTAATTTGTACTGAGCATAAAGTGAGAGCTGTGAAGGCTCTGATAGATATTGTAGCAGAAATAAGAGAGGTAAAATCTTGGCCTGTGAACATACAGGATAGCAAGGCTTACCCCTGCCTTGAGGTTTCTGAGACATCTTTAAATGACACAGGTCAGATTTTGGCTCTCTCAGGTGTAAAGTCACTGAAGCTGAGAGAAGTGAAATATATTTGGAAAGAGGAAAAAAATATGCAAACCATAAATAGAAGTAGTTACATAGTGGGTAATAAAATCTACATTTTATTTCACAAGGGAGAAATCAGGTGGAGTCCTTAAGTGTTTGAGCTGTTAGTCTTGCTTGCTAGGAGAAGAATGCAGTTTTCCCCATGATGCTGCATCTACTGAGTTAAAGGACCATCTGAGTTTGCTTTGACATATTTAGTGCATCCAGCAGAGGCTGCTTTATGTCAGCCAACGTGTTTTTCACAACCACTTTACGGAGCTTACTCTTTGGCAGTGTAGATGCATCCAGTTCTGAAACGAACTGATAATGAATGAAATAATTTCTGAGCAAGACCTGCCAACCAGGTAGCAGGCAGTGAACTTCAACACACTTCTCTGAAGCTGTAAAATATGGGAAAAAAGTGACATGGGTGCAAAAGAGTTCTCTTCTTTGTCAGGTTCTCTCTTGGTCTACCATATGAGTTGTAGAGTCTGGGAAAGTGGAAACATTTTTATGCAGTTCTTGTCATGAGTCCACCAGCAGTAACAGGCAGACACCGATTATTGTGTGATTTTATGATAATCAAGATGCTTAGCTGACTTGGAGACTGAGAGAGAAAAGCGAGGTGCCAAGTGCTTTGTGATGTTTGGCATCTCCCCTTTGAGGTTCATCACACCTATAAAACATTAATTAAGTTTCAAGTCACCCAACAATAGAAAATGTTGTTACCCTTTTCTTTCACCAGTAAGAACTGAATCCAAGTGATGTAATCAACAGTATGGAGTGAACCACTGACTGAGCTGGAAAAATTATTCAGACTCCTGATTCTCAGTTCTGTGGTTTAGCCAGCAGAAAGCATTGGCTTTTCCTCATTTCCAGTCAGCAGCAGATTATGGCTTCACATTACACTAGAAAATTCTGTCAGCATAGTAACCTTTGGAGATAGCAAGCCATATGTTGATTTCGGTGATGTGGATATAACAAGAGAAGTAGTTTTGCACTAAGGTTCCTCAGTAGTTTATGTTGAGGTCTCTCCAGCTTTCTTGTAGATCTTGCCAGCTGTCTGCCTTTGGTACTGGGTCAACAAAGCCTCACACCTTCCCTAGATGAGAAGAGAATCCCATTCCTCCTCCACAGTAAGCCTATTTATTTTCCTTGCAGAGATCGGCAGGTCAATAGCTGATAAAGTCCAGCACTGAAATGGAAGGGAAGTTGAGAGGGTACTAGATTATCTTACCTAGACTGTGGTCTTCCCAAAAAAGGTTGGATCAGATGACCCTGGAGATCCCTCCTTACCTGGTATTCTGTGAAGAAACTTTTCTGAGCTTTTTGCAATTCTGTAACTTCACTCTGATCCCAAGTTTGTTCTGCTGCGTCTGGCCAGGTGGCAGCTGCTGCCTTAGCAGCTAGTTAGTGGCTGGTTTTTCCCTCAGACTGTTTTCACTTGAGTAACTTCTTCTTTGGCATCATTTAGCTGGGGATGTTCCCTTTGTATGGTATGAAACCAGGGCAGCAGCAAAGAGGAACCAACATGGCTCTTTCACACCAATGGGAAGCAAAAGCTTGGGATGGTTGTCAATGTAGGTGTAGGAAATTGTGTAGTAAATGAAGGTGTCATTGCTGCAGGTGCCAGGGTGATAAAGTAGCAAGGGTGAAAGAGCTGGAGAGAGCTGTGGTGTGGAGGTGAGCTACAGGCACTGTGCCTTTGTGCAGAGAATGGTACGAAGTGCAGACCTGCCTGCTCAAACAGTGAACATGAACTGCTGTTTTCTTCTGTTACCATGTACTCCCACAGTCCCATAGAAACAGGGTGAATGTCCTGGCCACAGTTCAAACTCCCCAAAGATTTTTTTTTTCCACTCTGGTGGGCTTTGGGCCAGCCATTACCGTGGTAAGACCCCTTATAGCCACCTGAGACACCATGTTAGGCTTTTGCCAGTGGGTATTGTTTTGTCTGTTCTGTGTTATTGATACTGATTCATGACCATTTGGTGTCCAAAATACAAATTTACTGGTAGTTGTCCAGTTTTCAAACCTTATCTCCAAATAATATTTGGGGTCAGAACATCTCTCTTGCCAGCAAAGTGGAGGTAAACTGCTGTAGTCGCTGCCTGACATCCTTTCTGTGGGAGAAGGTGGGCTTCTGTATTATTATTATTAATTAAAGTATTGTCAGACTGTTTATGTTACAAGACAAAGGACTGGAGGATTAAAATCTATCATTACATTTTCATTATTCAGTCAAGTTGGGAACTATTAAAAAGAGTTTTCTAAAACATTTCTGGAGCCCACAGACAATAACCCAAATTAGAGCACGTAAACAGACATGACTTTAGGTAGTAGAATGTTTTCATTTTATCATACTTTTAAATGTTAGAATTTTTATTTTAATAACTGCTCCATGTTGGATTTTTTTAGTTATTATTTATTCTATTTATTTCACTTTCAGAAAGCATTTTTATTAAACAGAAAACCTCCTTCCTGAAACTTTCTTCCACTTTTCCCGATGTGATCATTCAGCAAGAGTAATTAAAGCCAATAATTTTCATTTTGTCTGACAGCCTTAAAGAACCCCACAGGTGAGACAGCAGTGACACAAAAGGAGCCTGGTTTAAGCACCTTAGATATGAGCCTCTGATCCTAGTTTAATATTTGTCACATCTTAAAATGAAAGAGGAAATTGAAACAGGTTTTGTTTCCATAATTGTTTTTTAAAGCTGGCGTATTAAATCCTGGTGAATTATTTAGTAGGAGTTATGACTCTGCACCTTTGAATTGTAGGTGAAAATTTCATTCTTAGCTGCTTTTCCCTGGTAGGATTAAATGCTAAATTCTCAGCTCTCTATGGAATTAGTAAGACCCTGTGATAGATACTATAGGAAATGAAATCATGGTCCAGAGAAGACAATTTCTATAAGCATTACAGGTTTGTTTCCACAGGTTTCCTTGGCAGACTTTTCCACAATGCCTTTTTCCAATTTTTCCATTTTTTTTCCTCTTTATTCACTAGCTTCAGAAAAAGATTGAAGCACTCAAAAGGCTTAGGCTGGTCAATGAATCTATTCTGATTTATATCTGCTGGAACTGTGCTGCGGGATTTGTTGTCATGTGGGTGCTGCTAAGGCAGGATGCTGAGAAAAGGAAAATGACATTTTCTAGTAAAGAATTTGCCACCTTGTGCTTAAATGAATTCAATGTAGGAACTCAAGACTGAGGACAGATGATAGTGCAGGAAGGTACCTCTGCTAAAGCTGAAACAGTAATTCAGGTAGTACTTTAGGACCCACCACGGGGGGGAAAAGTTGATATATTTAGTTTAGATATCAAAAATAAGATAGCTTGAAAACCTTTATCATGTCTCTTTTGCTGACTTTAAACATAGCCTAGATGACTACAGATATATAAACTTACAGAGATGGTTGAGAAGGTTGATGAATACTATCCTTTGTGTCTTTGTTTTCCTCTAGAAAAACTAACAGGATGGGGGAGAGAAGTGTCTTTCCCCTCCTATAAGAAATTTTTCTTACATATCAATGTTTCTGATTTTCAAGGCATTTGTGTATAACAGACCTATTACAACCAACCCCATCTTTGTGCCTTAGATTTCACTTTTTGGTTTCTGGCCTAAGAGAGAGGTTTTGTGTTGGGAAATATCTTAAGGATAGCCTTTTTTCTGTCCTCCTTCCCCTATGCTATGTGTTCATCCTGATTGAGTTATCACCAAAGGAGTAGTTTTATTAAGGAAATAGGGGTGAAAAGTAAGTTTGGAAAGGAAAAAAAAAAGATATGTTGAACTTAAAAAGTACAAATGCTGAAGGAAGGAAAATAGTTTGCCTGTTTGCCCATCACTGTGTTTGTGGGGATTGGGAAATTAGGACAAAATTAACTGGTCAGCCCCATTCAGTTAAACGTGAATTCATTTGGGTATTTTCTGCTTTCAGATGGAGCAAACAGCAGTAGAGGAAATAATTATGTTTTTCTCCTTGCTGCAACAGAGCATGAGTTAATGCAGACTTCTAAGCTGGCTCACTAATAACATCCATTCTAAAGGGTCTGTGCATGTTTCTAGTGTAGAGCTGTAAAGTAATTTTTATTCTCAATTTGACATCTGTAAAAGACATTCATGGAATATACCTGCATAAAGGTCCTTATTCAGCTCTCTTATCTCTGCTTAGGGTTGCTTTTGGGGACTGTAACATACTACAGAACCAGACTTTACTTGTGAAAGCCAGCACTCTGAGAAGGAAAGAGAATAATATGACTTTTCATTTATAAGACTACCTTCTAGCTTCACAGTCCTGTGCCAGCTTAACTGAAATTTAAACATATGATTAAGAAATGGTGATGCTTTGGTTATTTAATGTATCTAGTAGAACTATCTTTATTTAATCTTGAAAAGGGACATAAGATGGTTTTCATACAGAGGGCTGGATCCATCCTCCTTCCTACATTATTTATACCTTTCTTATCACCATGGTATCAGAATGCCTTAAAACATGTGTCATTTCTCTACATCTTCTCTACATGTCTGTTTTCTCCCAGGTTGTTGTTATGAAAATTCTTAAAACTGTGGCCTTTAGTAAGAATAACATCAGCTTGCTCTGGAAATACACATGTTCAAATGGCAGTCCAGAGCATTGTGTTCTGTTTTCCCTGGGAGAAGAGCACTGCTGTCACATAGGCTCTAAGCAGGGTGGTCCTTGTGTGGCCACAGTGATATGACTGAAATAGTTCTTCCAGGCAACCTTTAGTGTCTCCCTCTTCAGAGAAGCTATCCCAGTCCCTCAGGAGGTTTGTTACCACTCCGTGCCTATTTCTGGTGTAACGCTCTGCTTCTGGATGTTGTTGCAAGCTCATGGTCATTATGGTGGCTGATGGCCTAGTGCTCAGAGGAACCTACTTTAATCCCCGAGTTCAGGGAAAGCCAAAAGTAAACGTTTTTGAGCATGTCTGAATGGTCCGGGATGTCCTGTGCTCTGTGCTGGTCTGCTACACAAGCTGAGTGTCCAGCAAAAACAAGCTGCATTAGACAGCGTCCCTGGGGCAGCACAGCATCATCAGCTCATTACTCTGAGCTGTGCCCATCAGATACAATCCATCTTCAGTGGAACAGCTTTGGCTCAGGGGGTGAATTTTCTGAGATCTGTGTGTGGGTTTCAGCCACATGGATCCTATTGACTTTAATGGGAGTCACACTGCTGGAAGCCCATGCGCTCCCCTCAGGGTTGCACTCTCCCTGATGTCTGTGGACTGCTCCATGCATTAGCTTTAAGGAGGAGAGTACACCTCTGCTCTGCCTTGTCAAGAAGAAACCAGGCCCCTCTCCAACCTTACCCCCACCTCTTTGGCTTTGTGTATTTAGGGATGAGCAACAATGGAGACTCATTTCTGTGGTAAGTTAGCAAGATTTATACTATAAATATTGCACTACAAGGTTCAAACATGGTGCTATTTTCGAACATATCTCCACTTTGCTGCAGATCAGTGTGTCACTGGAATACCTCCTTTGAAGAACACATTTTTGAAACACATCATAAAAATTCTAGTACTGAGATTTCTCCATTTGGACCATCACAGTGCGTGTCAAAATTTATTATAATAAGATATTAAAAAGTTATAGGTTTGACTTTTTTTGGAGAGGAGAGGGTTCGATGAGGGATTCTGAAAACAGGCAGCATAGCTTTAATTGGAGGAGACAGTGTTGTCAGTATATGTGTTCCTACAGTTATAAAGCCCAGCAGTATAGTATTCATCAAGTCTGATTCCACCTGACACTTGACTGAAAGCATTTTGCACTAATTTGCTTTGTGCTTGTCTAGTAAATCTAAAAAGAATGAGTGAAGGGGTGATAGGTGGCCATTAAACAGAATAAACAGCCTCTGGCAAGTGAATGAGTTTTACAGACTTGTTGCTTTTGGGAGGGGGAGGGTGGAAGGGGAGAAGATTATAGGTCTTTGAATCAGCATGTGGCTGCCTCTATCACTCTGTAATCACAACTGTTTTCTTTGGCCCGGAGACCCATGTGCACCTCCAGAGAGGCTACTACAGTGAAGAAGGAAGCTCTGCCCCCAAACCTCTGCAGGAGAGCCCTCCAGACACATGATTCATATTCCAAGTGTGATAGAGGCCTAAATGGCAATTATTTTATCATATAAACACCAGTGAGAGATAGATTTCAGTCTGGAGTTGATTGCTTTCCTCAGATGATCCTTTTCAAATTTTTCCCTACATAAAATATAACAGCTTTAGGGTGTTTTCAGGTCCTCACTTATGGTTTGACTTACGGTAAAAACCTTGGGCTTGTTGTCATCTTTGCCTAACTTTGCTGATAGCAGGCAGGAAATAGCTGTGTAAAGGCAGGAGGGGGTAAATAGCTGACTCTGTGGTCTGTAATTGGTTCATAGTTTTGGACTGTGAAGAATAGAAAAGAAGGCAGAGGAGGGCTGGAAGACAGCCTAACAAGGAACACATGGGCATCTGAAAACTAAACACAGCTGGACCAAGAAGTATGTTTGACCACCCGTTCCCTGCTCTCAGACTTCTTAACATTGTTGTTGTTACTGGTGGAGAATATATAGCACCGGATTTCAAGGGGGAGGATGGGAACTTTGCTGTGATAAAAGGCAAAATATCAGGCTAACAAGAAATCAAAACAAAAACTTCCTTTCTCCATGTACTTATTTATTTAGTTGCTTGCTTCCTTGGGGTTCTCTTATCTTGGCAACCTTGTTGCAGCAGTTTAGCTGGAGGATGATGTCAACCACAGAATGTCAAGGTTTCATTCCCTGGAAAAGGACCTTCTGCTTCAGGGGTTTCTTTTTGCTTCCCCTTTTCCTTATCTCCCCTCCCTCGCTGCCTTCAAAACCCAAGTATGGGTGGAAACTCATGGGCTGAGAGAGAACATAATGAGGCTGGAAAAGAGGATAGCGTGATGAAAACCTCTACCTGTCAATACAACTTCAAAGAGTGGAAGTTTTAATCCTCCCCCTCCAACCCCCCTTTGGAAGGTGGGAAAAGGAATCATACCAACTCCAGGTCACGCACCAAAGCTGGGCAGAGGCTCTCTATGGGATTCGCAGACCGCTTCTGTGTCTGGGATAAGTCGGCTTTTTTTGGCTGCTTCTAGGACAGTGGAAATGCTTTTCCTCTCAGTATCCCTGTCTTGAGGGCTCTCATTACTTGGACCTCATTAAAATAATCTCTCATCTGTACTTGTGTCATGAGGAAATGGCTGGTTTCCCACTCCCCCAATCCTCCTATATCTACAGCGATGTATTTTTCTTCCCTAAATTAAAAAAGATCTTGCTGCTGCTACACTGGGCTATTTACATTCTTTAAGGGGGAAAAAAAAAAAAAAAGCCCTGAAAATCCTGACTGTGGAACTGCCATTAGTGTTGATTGTGTCCAGCAATGCACAGGCCACTTCAAGAAAGGCAACATCCTCTATTTTTTAAGCCAAATGTTGTGCACCGCAGCAAGAACAAACAAGAGAGACTTTCATCCTTCAAACACTGAAGCAGCTTTGCAAAGCCTGACATGAAAGGGCCTCCCTTGCTCTCTTGTCCATGTAGGCCTGGAAATGGAGCTGAAATGGCTAACAACATTGGTAATAATAGGGGCCTGCCTGGCATCAAGAGGTGAGCCGAAAGACTTCAAAAGCTGGCTTGAGCATGGCTGCAGGAGCATTTGCTCTGGGATTCAGGCTCCAACTTTTATTCTCTCTCTTTGAAGAGCTTACAATTGGGCGGAGGGTGGAAACCAAGCATTTTTGACATGAACTCTGCCATGGAAAATTATGAGAAAGACAGAGATGAAAAGGAATGTGTTCTGATTGTGCTGGGTATTTTTTTTATTTTATTTTATTTTTAAAAGTCTGCAAAACAAGGGGCTAGCAGTACTATAATCACTGATCCTGAAAAGGTTCTTCAGAGATTAGTGCTATCAGTGCAATGTGAACCTCAAGGATGAGAGGCAGAGTGGAGGATAGAGACCCTTTTGCACTAAAATAACACAAGCTTTAAAAGGAATAGTATGCTATTCTACAGGGAGTTAAAAAAAAAAAAAAAAAAAAAAAAAAAAAAGAAAAGAGAAACCTCACAACACCTGTGCTTGAAAACAAACCAGCCAACCAAAAAATAAATAGCAAGCTTGGCCTACTTCCAAATTTTGCAATGACCAGAGACTCCCAGTTGTTTGAGTGTAGATCCATCAGAACACCAGGACTCCTTTTGTTTTGTAAGCTACGATTACTCTGCAAGACTCTCATGTTGGTTTTACTGCCTATAAACACAGAATAATTTCACTGAACCTGGAGAAACAACTGGGGATTTGCTTCAATATGGGTAGCTATATGGATATCTATGGGATTACTAAATATTTAAACAAATTAGCCTTCTTGTTTCAGCCTTTTTCTTCTTGGCAAAGCTTCATTAGTATCAAATACGCAACAGGCAGGCGGGCAACGTCGTGAAAGGTCACCTGTCATTTCCTATTGCAGCGCTCTTTTCTCTTGTGTCAACTTTACTAACCTTTAATCATTGGGGCAGTAGCTAAGGAAAGGAGGAAAACAGAAGCTGGAAGTTAGGAGGAAAATGGAAGGAAAAGCAGGTTCATGTGTGGGAACAAGGTGACCACCCTCAGAAACAGACCCAGGAGACCAGACCTAGAATGAGACTTGGAGAAGTGTGGAGTGGGAATATAAGGAATAAAGAGGAGGCAGGAATGGGAGAAGAGTAAGATTGTAAGGAAAGAGAGCAAATGGCTGGGGTTATCCACGGCCTGTAAGACACCTGCACATGTTTCTCTCAGAGCCTAGAGTAGGAGCAGAGGTTTGTGCATGCCATCATGGTCATAGCTGCCAATAGAGCTCTGCTCACTGTTTGTCCCATTTGTCCAGGTTGCCGCCCTGCTGAGAGGGTGTAGGCTTCTACTGCTGACACTTCCAAACTCAGGTGGCAATACATCTGCAGCACAGTGGGCTGTGGGGAAGGTACCCTGCTTTGTTATAGGGGTGGAGAATCATTATCTAGTCAGAGGATCACAAAGAAGCCTTTGAAATGAATGGAGAGTTTGTTGGACATTAGAGCCTTTCATAGCTGAATGAAGACTTCCTCAACCTCCCTAAGCCAGTTTCTCAGATGTTGTCAAGACTGTATCAATTTGATGGTTTAAGGTGAATATTCCACATTCAGTGTTTCTCACTTTGTACTCTAGGCACTTTCTAGTGGTCCTGAGTGCTCCTGAGCACAACTTGTTTTCCTTCTCTCATTTGTAATCATATCATAAGGGAAGTGTGTATACACAGTACACTTACCTATTTTTCTCTAAGTGGGGAGTTGTGGAGTGGCTGCTGTACGTGATTGCCTGTCAGGCACCAATTAGCGATCCATTCAGAATCTCTGAAGCTGTGATCCACAGCCAGGAGAGAGTTTGAGAACACTTATTTTGAATTATCCTGCATAAATCTCATGCCATTTATCTACAGCAAAAGGAGATCATATCCCCATGTCTTTTAAATATCGAGACATCCAGATATGCCTGGTTTTGAACAAAAACAAACCTATAGTGAAGCTTTGTGTATAGAACAGTTTCTGTGGCAGTATGTCTTTAAAATTAATATACCTCATCTAAAATATGATTTGTTTTTATGTCTCAAATTACAATTACATGACTATTTCAGTTGTAAAGTATAAAGCTTAAACTGTGAGTTTTTAAATGCATCACTGACATGAGTCTTTCAGTTGCTTTTTCCAGCCTCTTTTCTCAAAAGCGAAGAAAAGCCACTTAGCATTTCTAAAGCCTAACTTGCCAGCTTTTTGCTGTTGCTGAATTTTATGTCTTAAGTCTTTGAATCGATACTGATAGTTCTTAACTAACCAGTTCTCAAATTTTAGAGAGGAAGCAGAAGGAGAAAATGAAGTCACTGAACTACAGGAATGACAGGTAGAAAGTAAGGCTATGGAGAGCTGCTAATGTGCTGTGAAAGCTGAGAGCTCACTACAATCAAAGATAGGGGAAGCCTAAGACAATATCTTCAATAACAATCTGTTAATTTGCAAGGACAAGGAAGAAAGCAGCCCTTGGTTGTATTGCTAAGTTTAAGAAATTTGCAAAGCACTAAAGCAAGAGGGAATTCAGCAGCAATTCCCAGGACTCCCTGCTCACTCACTAGCTGACTTGATGAGTCTCTTTGATCTGGTATTGACATCAGATCAGATCCCTTGCACTGTTTTACCCACTTGCCAAAGCCAGCTTCCCAGAAGCGAAAATGTGTGTTCCTTTCCTTGGGGTAATTTGAAACATTGACATAAAACAGACCTCTCACTCTTCCTCTGCTGTGGTCTGCCTTTCGAGTAGTCCTTTCACTAGTGTCTCCTTAAACACACTTGGAGGTCAATGCCAGGTTCGAATCACAGTGTTCTCATCTATTGTGAGTGATGTGATGATTAGATAGTAAGTGTATGAAGACCAAGAAGAGAAAAGAGAGAATACATAAGTTGGTTTGGGAGTCTGGGATTCACAGACATCCAATTTTTTTTAGGTACCTTGTATAATAAACACTGGCTTCATTAACCATTTTTGGCTACTGACAGAGTGCTATTCTACACAGAATACTCACTGTTGCTTCAGTGATACTTGGAATTTGCATACAAGGAAGAAATAGAAAATCTCCAGTACAATGTAACATGTGGATAGAAGCCAATAGAAGAACTTTCCTTTTCTCTCTGCAAAGGAGTTTTTGATGTTGGGAATAAAACTGTAAGCTAAGTTAACAGCTATCTCAAGTACCATATCTAGACAAGTGCCAAAAGAGCACGGGAAACAAACATGCTGCTCTGTTCCCAACTGCGCATTCCAGATCTACTTGTAATAGGCCCTTTTTCCTTCTCTAGGCTGTAATGCTGACCCTATTTTCACTTGATCCAGTGATACAAGTCATATTTAGATCTCAAATTTTGCCCACATATTACTGACTGCTACGGTCTTTTTGGGGGGATACTAGACAAATAACTCATATGGGTAATTATTGCCCAGAGGAGCTACCCCTTGTAGCAGTGCATGAAGAGACTTCTATTTTGACTAGCAAGTGCAGCAAACATGGGCACTTCAGCAGTCTGGGGGCAGTGGCTATCCTGTCTCACTTTTGGACATCAGTTGGCCAAGGCTTTTCTCAATTTTTAGTCTATGGGTCTCTCTTATTTAGTCATCACTACTAGGGAGGAAATACATCTGGAAATATATCCTGCCACTTCTTCAGAAAGTCATAATGGCAAAACTGCCCTATAACCAAATGCCTGGCCATTAATCTTAAATACAAGTGGACTGAGTATCAGGAAGAAAAAAAATCTTTGTTTGAGGTCAGGAGAAAAGGCATCCAGGTTGTTTGTGAAATATGAAAAGCTAGAGTTCACTGGGCATCTGTCTTGTGCATTTTAATTATGTCTCCATGAACCTGAACTGTGGGGCCCTCAGCAAGCCCTGCTCAGTTGTGCTGGCTCACAAAGTTCAAAGCTAGGTTGTATGTCGTTTTTATTTAGCACCTGGTGACAGCGAGTACTGTAGGTGGAGAAACATTAAGTACCACTTAAATCTGTTCCTGTGCATCTTGTTAGAAATATACTGGAATGATACTCTGGTCCCCCTTGGCCTTTTCTAATGCATACCTGACTATGCCATAGGAGAATCCTCAGCTCTTTGAGAGGGTGAACTTTAATTCTCCCATCCAGCACTCAGCAGATACTACTCAATTCCAAAATCAACACATCTCAAAGTCAATCTACCAACTATTGATTCAGGAAACCTCAGTATTCTTGACCATGCCACCACAGAAATTAAGGATGACACTGGCTCAGAATCAGAAAATGTGTCTAAAAGGCTGCTGAAGTCACACGTAACTGCTTTCTGAGAGAATATCTCAACTAAATCGAAGTGCTAAAGGTGTTGGGGACACCTGGGACATGTGGTCAAAAGCTTGCTGTTCTCCATCAGGACTTGCTCTCTTTCTAAAGCTAGTGTAAATTTTATCTTCAACTTCCCTGGGAAATTTGTCCAAAACATTAGGAAACAATATTAAATACCAAATGTGTGTTTACCTTGGGTGAGCCTGTGCCTATAGAGAAAAGAATCACTTTGATCAGAGTGCTTGCCCGAGTCTGCTGACGTACATTTGCAGCTCTCTGAAATAGTCTTGGTGCATGGCTAAGGTAGTGAAATGTAGCACAAGTATTTGTTATTGCAGCGAGTATCAAAGGAGGCAACAAGGCTTTGCCACTTACTATAAAGTGTTGCCATGTAAATGGAAATGAATGTTACAGGGTCTGTTCCCCCTGAATGCACAGGGGAGGCAGGCGCTGAAGGGTTGCTTTCATTATACCATTAACAGGGCAAGTTACTTAGTTTCTTTTTTTCTCCACCCCTCTTCAAAAGCAGGAGCTCCTTTGGTTTGGCCATGCAGAGCTGTGTGTTCCCTGCCCGTCAGGGTAGTAAATCCCATTGTTGTTCTCAGATGCCGTCCCCCCGCCCCGGGCCCAGCAGAAATCCATCCCTTGTCACACCAGCTGTACTTTCTCTGCGGGGAGACAGCAGTCACCCGTTTGGTGAGGAGGGGCAAGCTGTAATGTCTAGCCAGAAACATCTACCATAAACCATCACTTCCTGTTATGACACTCATGTGTCTAAACTTATTGATTTATTTAGGTCAAACTGTCTAACCTGCTTGAGTAAGACTGGAATCAGCAGGTACTAAGTCATGTAACAATAGGAAGCACCAAAATACAACTTGCAGTATTAGATCTTGGAATGAATTGTAGTTTACTTTTAGCCTTTAAAAGCTATCCTACACATTATCCAGAGATATATTTCCCATATCTTTTCTTTTTTTTTTTCCATCTGCATATTTCCCTGACTTGCAGAATAAAAATTTTAAAAATTGGAAATCTGGAACTTGGGCCACCAAGGATAAAAGAGAGAGTTTTCTGGTTTAATTTATAAATCTTTCTTAGTTAGGGAATTCTTTCTTTGTCTAGAAGGAATGAGATCCAATTGTTAGAAAAGGGGAGACAGAGCTTGGGGAAACTTGAGTTCTTTCCTGGTTCTGTCCACTGCACGCTGCAATGCTCACCACTAAACCATGACCCCAGGCACCACATCTACACGTTTTTCGAATACTTCTAGGGATAGTGATTCCACCACCTCCCTGGGCAGCTTGCTCCAATGCCTGATGATAACCCTCTCAGTGAATCTCCCCTTTGGGTTTACTAGTGGGTATAAGAATACCTAACTAGTTTGCCTCTGTGTTGTGAATTTTAATTAATTTATACTTCTAAGGCACTTTTTATTTACTACACCAGAGAGCTTGCATAAAGCATGTAAATGCTGATTTTTAAAGGTGCGAGTTACTTTTCCCTCTACAAACATTAGAACTGTACCTATCTAGAGTACAATCACACAATATTTCTTTCCAGAAAACACTGAATTTAGAGATTCTTTGAATTACTTATTTACACCTGTAAATAATAACATTTTGTATGTGTGATCATATGTGCGTGAGGCCATATATGTCTGTCTGTATTTCTATGTGCATGTTTATATACACACACAAGCAAGAGAAGAGATAGTCTTTCCAAATAGCCTGGAAAATCTCTGGAACTCCACAGCTGGGAGTGCATTACTTTTATTTAAAGAAAACTTGCACAAAAATCTTATGTGCAGTCAAAAACTTCCCGTCTCTAATTAATATATATATATATATGAAGTGTAAACACATCATGAAATATATTTTAGTGCTTAATACATAGAAATGTCCTGTGCTGATGCTAATGAAAAAGTAATGCCTGGTGTATTTCACGTTGCAGGGCCTGAGGACACAGATCCATGGGAAAGCAATTCATACCAAAATGCTTTATAAGTGCAAAGATTCTGTTAGCCTAAAGCTACAGCACTGCATAATTGTATGGGGTGGGAGGGGGGAGGAAAGCAGAAAAAACCCAGCCCTCTTCTGCCCTGTCTATGAAGCAAGTCATTTATTTCAAGCACTAGTAGTGGGTCATTCTCTCAAAAATGATGCCACCAATATTTCAGCAGAAAGTATTTTTAATCTACCATATTCTCAGTGTAATCTAGACAGCTCCTCATTACCTAACTGGATAGTCTGTCATTCCAGCTGATACTCAGGATCTGATCGTTGCAAGAGAAGTTAAGGAAATGTGTGAAGGTTACGAAAACCCAACTCTCTTCCCTAGAGAATAGTCTCTTAATTGTAATAGCCCATTTTAATCATTGTGATTGTTTAAAATATTATGAACAGAGGGAAATAAGGAAGATAATTGTGCTTCTGCAGTCACAATCTTTTGTTGTCACCTAAGCTTACAGGAGATTTAGCTATGTATAGTCCCAATACTTCCTCCACATATCAAGTGGCCTTAATTGTGTGGGGCAGCTAGAATCTCTCTGGAGAGAGAGGCTTGGATAGCAAAACAGCAGGTATGAAATGCCTCTTCCTTACTTCTTTGTTTCTTTCCAGTCCCCTGTAGCTAAGGCTGCATATGTGGCTGTCTCTGTCTTTGTGACACTTTAAATGTGAAACAAGTAATTTAGTTGAAAATTTTCTGTTATTTTTTTTTACATGCTTCATATGCTGGGTTAAAATCCATTAGCATATAACAAAAATCAGAGCAGATGTAGTGCAACAGATTCCTTAAGGGAGTCCATATTTTTACATATTTTGTAATAAGGAAACTGTCACTCCCAGATGGTATCTAGCTAATACTGGTGGTTTGCTTGCTGATAACATACTAAAAAATAAAATTAATTGTATTCTATTTGATGACAATGAAGCCATTATAATATATAATTCACTCTTAAAGGAAACATCCACATGATGGTCTCTTGCAATGACTAGGCTTTCTCGGGCTCTGTTCCTGTCCCTTCTACCTTGAAAATTCTTTCAGGATTTGTTGCAGCAGAAACCTCCAGCTGCAAAGTGTGACAGCCATTCATTAGCAAAGCTGGAAACCAATGTTAATTTGTACAGGGAATCTGGGCCAGCAGTAGCTCAATACACTTAACATAAGCTTCATCCTTTACCAGCAGTTCTCAAACCGCTCTGGTTCGGAAGTCACTATCATTTATCACGGCAAAAGGAAACAATTTGCCTTATCATTGATGCCACTGAATGGTGCCTATTTGGTCGTTGGCTTGATTAGTGCAGGAAGTATCCAGAGCTGATTCTTGGTGTGGAAATGACAATCAGGGCAACTCTTTGTATCCAGCATTCCACAAACATGACATTGATCTGTAAAATGTGTTCAGTATAAAGCTAAAACCCTCAAAACCTTAAAAACTTTATGCAAACAGAGGTTTTCTTGATATAGAACTGTTCAGCTCCTTCCTCCTTGGGTGACATATTCAAGACCTGTTACAGATTGCTTGGTTACAACCTGATGAGAGGTGAATGGTTGAGCTCACAAAAGTTAAGGGTTTTTGGTAAGATTTATTGACATAAGATACCAGAATGGGGAGCTCAGAAGGACTTCCCTCTTCTCTTTCTGTCCTACCACAAAAATATTTAAGTTCTCAGGAAACTCTTGCCAAAGCTGCCCTTAAAGGCCAAAGACAATATGTAGATGTTGACGCCTGTCTGCAGATGGGAAAACTGGAACAGAAGGGTGAAGGGACTTTTACCAAGCCACAAGATCACTTAGTGCTAACACAGTAATGTAACTCACATGTCTGAATTCCCAGTTCATTGACCTGGTTACTGCCTTAGCACAAAGGAGTGAAGAAAAGAAGAGATTGCTTCCAGTGGTGTTGGGTGTGGAAACACAAAAGTTTGTGAAATAATGGGGCTTGCAGGACTGACTAGTTTAAATAGCTAGTCAGGCAAACTTCTAACTTCCTCATATCTTAATGACTGTAAGGAAATGACAGTGAGGCATACAGTCTGAAGGGTTATTGTGTCTGGCTGTGTTCATTCTAGGTCATTTACACTTTTGGTTTAATTTTCCCATCTCACATAAGCAAAAAGTGATATGAAGAGGAACAAAAGACTGCTGTTGCAGTCTGAGATTTAGCAGAGAAGGACAATGTTGTAGCCATCTCTGTCACATTGGTCAGAGGAGTTCAGGTACTGTGGGAAGTGATTTTATATGCTCTGAGGCTATTGCCTTAATTTGGGAACCCAAGGCCCCTGGAAAACTACCAAAAGTAACAAATCTCTTAACTTAGATGTAATTTTGAATAATATTTTATTTGAAAAAAATCTCAGATCAAGGTTTGGAAAGTACAGCGTATATCTAAACAACCTGTAGTCCTCCATCCTCTGTTACAAAGTTACTAATAATCAGCAAGTATTATTTTATTTCATTTTGTCTTCTTTTATTTTGCTTTCTTTTATTCTATTTTGTGAATGTAACAAGAAGGTAGTGGAATTTGTCCCAGGCTTTCATCTTTCCTTTCAATTCCAAACCAGAAGATCTTCCCTTTGTCTTCCTTAGCCTGCTATCTCATAAAACCTGTTCTTGGAAAGCTGCAGCCCCAAATGGCAGAAATCTCACGAAATAGCTGTTCCTATCACATTTCAGTTATTTGGTGACTAGGGCACTTCAGAGATTGTCCAGAGTAATTGAGAATTCTGTTGTTTGGATTAGAGATTTTTCTCAAAAAAATTTGCCTAGCTTTGAATATTCTGAACTCACTTTTTCATCCTTGTCTTTACCAGTATCAGGTGTTACATTTTGTCTTTTTTCTAATGCATTAAGTACCAGAAAACTGTATTATTTTTATTTAGCATGATTTGCATGCAAAATTTCAATATTGCTTGAATAACAGAATGTTTACATCTTCAAACTTCCTTATCATATGTTACCTGAAATGATGAGATTTACAGAAGACACATGCCACAAGAAAAACATTGCTTTTATGTTTGTGGGTCTTAATTCATACCTTTTCTCTCATCCTTCCTCATTAAGACATCACAGCTGATGTGTTTTCTCCTCTGTGTTTTACTTCCTGAGCAGAAGATGTATTTTATTCATGATTTGGTAAGAAATGGGTCTGGTGGGAAGGAATTTGGACACCATTAAAGCAACCTGAAATTCCACCATGGACACTGTGAGGCAGCTCATTCTCTTAGCTGTATAAAGCATCTGCTTAAATTCTCAAGTGTGGAATGTGCAGACATGTTAGGCAAGATTTTAACAGACTGTTTGGCACTGAGTATAATTTTCCCAAAGACCTGGCAGTGGAAATAGTTTAAATAATAGTTTGTCAGATACTCATCAAGAGAAATGTTAATTGATGCCTCATCTAAATCAAGCTCTGTACCATACCGGAAAAGGAATGGGCATTTCCTGTTTCTTTCCTGCTCAAGGAGATTTGATGTTTCCCAAGAGACAGCTGAGACACTTCACCTAAGTTAGTAGGTGAGATACATCCTGCCTACAGGACTATTCTGTATTGTAGATTGGTTTATGGCAAGTACATACAAAGCACTATTCATTTATTAAGTATTTTGTTGAGTAATGTGTGGCTTTGCAAGCATGTCATATATGCTTAGTACCAATACTGCTAGATGTCTTTTTACCATATGCCATTTTGAACCAAATGCCATTTTCAACATCTGTATTCTAGTGTCTTTCTCTTCTGTGTTCCTTGAAGTTTCTCAGTTCAGACTAGCTCTTCAAATCAATGGTAAGGGTACGAGGAGAAAGAACAGACATGATTGTGGGACTGGAATATCAGCTGGCCATGGTGTTGGAGAGCAGTACTGCAGGGCCATGGGGTGAAGGGAACCTGAGCTAAATACTGAAGAGACCACAACTTTGAATGAATTTAGAATCTGAAACCAGAAACCAGATCTAAATGTCAGTGCTGGTTCGTCTCTACAGACTAATCTGAAATGAATATTCGGGCTCCAGCTTTGGCAAAGAAATCACAGCCATAAATCCAAATCTGGTTTTTGTATTTCAGACCCTCTTGTAATGCTAGTAATACTTTGCCCTTTCCCAGTCTCCAGTATTTTAGAAACTTTGAAATAATTTATCAGACGAATCATATTTCCCAATCAGACTTACATGGACACATTGGCTGGAAATACCACTCAAAAGCAAGAGCAGGGCTGGATTGTGGCTGAATTTGTGCTGTCTTTGTAACTGTGTACAGGTACTGGGACTGTAAGGTCTTCTCTATCTCTCTATAACTCTTCCAATGCAATCTCTGTGCCGATAGTCCCAGCTCCATGTGTCTTGGATTCCCATAACTTCCTAGGTACAAGTGTCTTGCATGTCTTCACATTGACTCAGAACCCAGTTAGCACCAAAAGGCTAACGAACAGGAGAAAGTGGTGAATGTTCTTGATGCAACAAGGTCAAGCTTTGCTTTGTCACTGAGTGGCTATAACAATACTAGGGGTTTTAAAAGATTCACCCAAGGGTCTAATGGCAGTGAGTGGCAGAGCTGAGACTAAACACAAAGCCAATGAACCCATGTGTTCTCTAAGCAGCCATTTGAGTTCAGGGAGAATAGGATTATTTAGCATCAAAGGTACCAGTAGCAGATACAGGGCATCTTCATTCATCATGAATAATGCTGTTAGTGAGAAATAATAGTAATCCTTAGTATTGATGATAATATATTGAGTGCTAGCGAAGCCTTCTGCTCAGAGAGTTATCTAGTGAAGTGAATTATGGAATTTTACTACCTGAGTACAAGGACTGATATAAATGATCAGCTCTGTGGCAATGATTTGGTTTAAAAAGGCTTCATAAGAACTTGCCTAATGCTCATAAATTAACATTAAATATGAGATGGGTTATCTAATCACACACTTTCAGGCAAATTCCTTTTTAATATGTATGTACACTGCTCCTGGAAATACAGAAGATATATCAGAGGAAATATTTCCTGCCCTAAATGGTTACATTTGATAACTCCATATTGTTTTCATAGTTTTTGTCAGTTACAGAATTTCTTTCTTTACCATCAAAATTTATACACTGAATCCATATTAAAATAACATTTAACAACAACTTTAACTCTATATAAACCTGTGGTTTCAAATTAAGGCTGGAATTTTATGATTCCTTTGCTGTGAAATACTGCAATAGTGGATTCATTTGTTTTAAGTAAAACTGCCCTTCGCTTGCTGAGCTGCCACATATCTTCTGCAAACTGCTGAGGCTCAGGAGCATCTCAAGCCACATTCATTGCAGCTCTTGGTATATGTGGTAAGCCATGCCCCTGACAGCCACCCACCAAAAATATTGGTGTAAAGACTTGAAGAATTACCAAAAGCTCATTTGAACAACCCTTCAGATAAATCTAAAAGAAACAAAGTAGAAGACCCAAAATACAAATACTTGCTTTTCTGTCCCCTGGATTCGATGGGTAAGGGAACACTGGTGCACTAGGTTAAATGTGATTTTTTTTTTTTTTCCCCTGTAGCATATACCACTACCTTCTGGCCAGTACCACAATGAAAAACACCAGTTCAGTTCAGTGTTTTGAGCTCTAACCAGTGACATCTACTGTATTTTGTAGTACTTGTGATTCAAATGATTCCGTTCTCAACCTGACAGTGGAGATATGCCATCGAAAACTGCTTCCACCTGTTGGAGTGGCTTGCATTTTAAGCAGGGTTAACTATGGAGCACCATTTGGAAATAGTTTGTAAAATGCTTGAATCCTCTTGGGGATGGTTGTATTATACACCTTGTAGTTGCTGAACATTTCAGGACTTAAACTTTATCTCTAAGTCAATCAACTGGGGATCAAGCAAGAGGACTGCATAACAGCTTTACTAATCAAAACAATTTTCTGAACGTTGTTGAGTTCCAGGGAGTTTTTCCTGCCATCTGAAAACACAGTGAGAGGACACTGAGAGCAGAATTACAAAACAAGCTCTTTAAATCATGTTGTACTTGGAATTTGATTTCCTAGACATTACAGTGAGCAATAATAAACTAATTATGATTAAACTGATAAGGAGGACTCTAAGAGTCAGCCAGGAAAGTCTTTCATAAATAACCCATGAGGGAATGCTTGGACTCACAGTCGACATGCATCAGAAAAGCTTGGTTTTGCCTTTTCAGGCACAGTTTTTAGGAAAAAAACCCCACAAAAAACAAACAACTAAAACCACACACAAAGCCAAACAAAAACAATCCCAAACCAGTGGAATAAGATATATATTGTTAGTATTAAATAAGTCCCATTTTATCTTAACCTACATGACCTTCCTGACCCTAAAGAACTGGGTCTCAGTGATGTTGAAGCAGCATTATAACTGTTGCTGTTATGTAGCAAAATTTGGGTCTAGATTTAGATATCCTGAGAGAGCAAGTAGTTTGAATCTGGGTTTCTGTGTTTGGACTATTTTGAATAGTATTTAGGTTTCACAGTTGTAACTGGATGGAATTTATTCTGCTTAATACATGAACATTTCTTCCCAATAGGTTAGGTCAGCTGTGAGGTTTAATCAGTGTTCAGATTTCTGACATCCTGCTCAGGGGCATATAATCTGAGCAAATAAACAGCCAAGGAGATGACTGAATACAACAGAGATGATGCAGGATTGCAGGGGATCATTTCCACTCAGGTGTTTATGGTGGTAGTGTCTTTTCATGGCAGATAAAAGATGACATTCTGTATTACACCAATATGCATAAAACAAATAGTTATTGTTGTTTCCCCTTTGGAGCTCTCTTGTCTAAAGGACTGAACTGAATATGTTTGCTCCTGTTTGAAGCGTGCATCTGCTTCCCACTAACAATACAAACATTTGGTGTCTTTTATAAAAGGAGTGTATTTTCAGCAATTTCCTTCACTTTGTTTCAAAGAGAATTTTCATACTGATCTTACTTCTGGGTAGTCCTAGTCATATTCCAGTTCTTTTTCCTCCAGTTACAGCTCCAAATTAAGGACTCTGATTTCTACTAGCACAGTGTCTTAAGAACAGTAGTGGGGACTAGAATATTCTTTTTCCCAGGCCATCCTATCCAAACTTGACAGTACTTTGGAAAAGAAGGGGCATTCAGCCAAGGAATGAAACTTAGAGGCAACCATCTCAGCCTCACATATTTATTTATTTAAGTCATCATCAGGATGGAAAAATACCATGTTACCAGAGAGAAATGTTCCAAGCTCAGGAGGGTCAAAGTGCATACTTGCAAGTTATAAGTTACCATGTCTTGAATAAGAAGCTTCATAAAATATTGCCCTTTGGTCTAGAGTAAACCATTTATGTTATGAGTGCACTGGCTAGCATGGAGGAGACTGAGAAGGTCTGGGAACTGTAGGACTTTGCTTTCTCACTAGAGTAATCCTGCCTTAGAAGCAGACTCACTTGGCAACTATTTTAACATCGAGTGGCATAACTGGACACATTTATCCAGCAAAGCTGAAAAACACAGGAGGATAGGAGAGAACTAGACCACTTCAGAGAGAGTGAGGATAGCTACACAATGTCCTTCAGAAATGCCTCAGTTACCTCTGCACAGCTTGCCTCTATCGCCAAAGGAGTGACTATAGGGTCTGAGATGGCAAACTCTGGCCATCTCTTATAGCTGGAGAAATTTTTGCCACTGAGCCAGCAGTGGTCCAAAAAAACTCCCCAATCCCTTTATCAACAAAGCTCCCAGAGGGCTGGAGCATGAGCTTTCAAATCTGTGCAGCCAGAGATGCAGCCCTGTACCAGCAGGCTACTGCTGTGAGTTGGCTCTTCATCTGGTACAAATTGGACCCGTTCTTCTGCTTTGGCCTTGGACTAAACATGACTGCTGTACAATGCTTGCTGTCATTTTAGATAGGACTGAACATATTTAAGAAAGATTTGGGAAGTACAGCTTGCTTTAGACAACTTCTGGTAAATTGATCATATATGCTGCCCTTGCCCAGTGGGATGCTTATGAGCTTTAGAGACAAAAAAATTCTCTGGTAGGAGCAATTGAGCAAAGGTAGAGTATATCTTAGTGAGGCCTCTCAAATTGTCATTCAGTTCAGTTGTTGATTTTTAAATAAGTCCTGTAAGAATCACTTTCAGCTTTTTAATGCTGATCTGATTGGCTTCATTTGTCTCTCTGAGGGGTGTGTTGCTCCAATATTTTCCTGCTCCAGCATCTCACTAATTTCTCATGCAAATTACCCTTGTTAATCATTTCTCAGGACAGCCATGCAGTCCTTTAGTGAAGTTTTCTTTGCTCAGTGAAACAAGTCAAAGGCATTCAAAGCATACAGAAGTTTTTCAATAATCAATTCAGGCACATTTGCCCAGCTAGCAATGCAGAGGCACCAGTGGGCAAAGCTGACAAAAGCCAGGGCAGAGCAGGAGACCATTGAGATACATGACCAGTTCCTAAGGAAAGGGATTGTTTAAATTTCCTGTGCTGCAAGACTTTCTGTTCTCAATGACCCATGTGGAAATAAGCTTCATTTTTCTGTGGTAGAACTACACATTGAAGCAGGGATGGGACTGACTACCCCAGTAGTTCTAGCTTATTGGGTCAATGGACCCAATTTTAAGTGCAGTGGGAGAATCTCCTGGTTTTCAAAGGGAAGATGGCTGTGTGTTTATTCTTCCACATTTGCTTCCTCAAAGCCAATCCTTCTGCAATTTATTCTTGTGTGTTACTCTTGCCATGTGTTGAAGTCTCAGCCTGGAGAGCCACATTGAGGGTAGCAAGTATGGCTTTATTTTTGGATGGTATCACATATAAATGTCAGTCAGCTCTGGAATGTGGAAATCCAGCTGAACAGGCACTTTTGGCTTCTTCTAGAATACAACAAAAAGATAACTGAAAGTTCCTATGAATTATTAGCAATGTTGATTATTGTCTTGCTTGAAAATGAGAGGAATTGGCTTCAAAATTTGCTATTTTCACCCAGCCCCAGTTCTGGTGATCTTCCCAGGCACTGACCTTTTTTTTCCCCCCAAAAAAATGTTGCTTTGTATTCTCACTGGCCCTAGCCAAAGTCATTACTTTCCTCTTTGTCATACTGAGACTCGATAGCATTGTAATTATTTCTGACATCTGGTATCATCTATCCACCTCTTCTTCCAATATGTCCAAATAAAAGAGGAGCACTACTGCAGGCATTAGACCATAGTTTCCATCAGTTAATGCTACTTTATAGCTCTTCATTCATGGGGGGCATGGACCTAAATATCACGTGCAGGGTGATGTGCTGTGCTTGGAGACCTGGAGTTTTGCTCTCTCATTTCAGCTCCCTCTGAACTGGAAATTACAGCTTCAGTTTACTTCTCTGGTTTTGTGGCAGAAGGCCAATGATTCTGAGAGCTTTTCCTTTACCTTCATTAACCCCCAAATGTTGCTCTATTCAAACCATCCATAGAGAGTGTATTTATCATTCATATTCTGTTCATGTTGATGTGGGAAAACACGTGCAATCAATATTGAATCTCTTTCAAAACAACTTAAAATGGGAATACATATTGGTCTAATCTAAAACTAATCACGATGATAAATGATGAAAAATATGCCAAAAAAGTGGAAATCCTGGTTTTAGAAGGTCTTTAGTTATGGGTCTATGTTTGTACCTACATATATATCTATTGCTTACCAAGAAATTAGATCTTAATTCAGAATTCAACCAGAAAGGCCATGAATATTTTTCATCAAGAAGTGTTTTATTGAGGAAGAATTAAATTTTCATAGTAATGCTTTTTTTGGGTTCTCACACAGGAAAGGACCTCTTTGTTTCTGTATTTAAAAATCCAGCCAAAAAGAGAATCCCTATAAAAAGTAATTTTGCTAGTAACTATTCCTGAGGCTTGCAATATTTTAGATATTTTTATGTCCAAATTAAGAGGAAAACTCATGAGGGCTGCTAAAACATTAGGTGGTTCGGTTCTGTACAATTTGAAAGAGTAACTTCAACATTTGACCTAAGTACAACACAAAGTTAAACAGCTATAGGTGCCTCATTAGGTCAGCAGTATCAGCCATCACTACAATGCAGCTAGCTTCTGTGATATTATTAAAGAAATCAGGAATACATGCAGACATGCTTATAGCTTCAGTCCCCAAAGGAAGGTGCAACATCACAGAAATGTCTGGGAGGTTAGAATCAGTAACATGGATTATAGTAACAACATGGTGAGTTAATTTAGGGCTATAAATATCCCGGGTTTCTGTTATGGTTTTAATCTTTATTAAATTGAATGATCCTTATTTATTTTAGTTCACATATGCATATGTTCTAGTATGCATACATAGGCTTGTAAGACTATAACATACTTTGCAGAAGTCTTCGAGGACATAAATAGTGTTAGTACAAATCCTTATGTGAGAAAACCCACAGACACAAACACACACTCAGGCTTTAGCATTGCCCTGTGCATTTTCACAAACGATGGCAAACCATTTGTGTGGTGAAAAAAAAAAGCATCCAATATTTTTTGCATCTTTAAGAAGAATTTAAAACATCTTTTTGCTTTCTCTACTTATTTGGATGGGGTTTCATATTGCTTTTCATCTAAACTCAGCATTTGAACATACACTTATCAGATGCCTGTTTTCTTTGTTGCTTGTAATTACTGAATAAGTCAGAATCACAGCCAAGTAAGTCTGTGTGGTATTACATCTGGAGTAGTGTACTATAGCAACACTGTGCTTTGCAGAGCTTCTACCCTCATAGATTTAATCTTAATGACGGGCTACACTTTCATCTTGAAAAAAAATCATTTTCTGCAACTCACTGCTTCTTATACCTCAGCTAGAAAATGCTGTTTATTGTTCAGTTTCTCCTGTGTACAGTGTTTGTATCTATAATTGAAACTTAAAAGCTCAGAGCTTGAATAATTCAATCAGAAAGCATATTGTTTTTACTGTTCTCAGTATGAATTCAAACGATCACATTATTGTGATGTTATGATATCAGAATGTATTTCTTTTCACTTGCACAGTCATAGTAGGCAGCCTCTCTCTCCAGACAAAAAAAAAATACCCAAACAAAAAAAAACAGAGGAGAAGTTAAAACAAACAAACAAAAAAAGCTGAGTTTTCTCCATGCTGGGGTCCTCTGGTCTAACTTAAGCAAATGAGATATCTTGTCCCCTCCAGCAAGCACCTGGGCTGTTGCTAAGACTCTTTCTATCAGTGCGGCTGCATGCACCGAAACTGCCCCTAAGGCTGAGTGTGATCATGTCGGGTAGGAAACACATCACCTCCTCATTTGAAGGCACCTCGGTTACTGAGTGTGTCACTGATACTATGCTCTTGGCTGTTAGATGTCAGCTCAGGAAGGTAGAGAGAGAAAGCATCCCTGCTTTCTCTACTACAAAATGCCTTGTGGAATTACAGAGAGAATAGCTCCATGTGAGCTCCGTTGATGTCTCAGGACACCTTTTCACCTCAGAATTAGCTGGTTTACTGCAGAACAAACTGAGGTTCATATGTGTTGTGTTATAGTGAGGGGTTTTATTATGAATGTAAAAGACATCTGAAAAAAACAGTGTTTTAATTAAATTATTGAGTAACATTGAATACAGACTGGATAAAACTGCGGTGTTTAATGCACACACCATATATTTTATCTCAACTGAACTGTACAACAGTTTTTTAAATTGCTAAAACATTTCCCAAAGCATCACATGTGACCTTCACTTCATATGGCTGAAGCAACTGGTAAGAATTACCAATAATATGGAAAGTATTGATTTTTTTCTTTATTCTTATGTTTGGATAAATCATTATATATAATCATCTACTCTTAGGGAGTGCAGAAGTACCTGCAGAAGTAGACCTAGGAGGAAAAAATGTCTTTATTTTCTGAACAGTGAATCTGAAATTTTCTGATTTATATAGATTTTCATTATGTCCTTAGCATAATTTCAGCACAAACGAAGGGCTTAGCCAGACTCCCATGGTGTGTCCTCTGGGTACTGAACAGCTTAACATCTTTTTCTCTGCTTACCAAGCTTAATGTCTGTAAATCAACCACTCCATTATGCAATAATTCCCCTTATTCTTAAATCAAAATAACAAAGTTAACAGCAGAATTTAGATAATGAGAAACAATATTGTTTTGGCCTCATATGTGATCCTCATTCATTATCTTTTCTGCTTTCTGGAGTTTTTTTGGGAAATAAAACCTCCTTTTATTTTCAAATCAATCCATATCACTTTATAAAGCACATTATTAGGAAATAAAGCATGATTTATTGTACTGAGGAATTTCAGTAAGGCCTAAATTATACACTCTGCTAAGAAACTCATTTTTTCATGATCAGATCTGATCATGGGGGTAACACCAGGAGCCTCCTGCCAAGAAAATATGCAGTAATAAACTCGCTGAAAGCTTTCACTACCACCTATCACTGATGATGGTTCCCCCTTCTCTTACCTCAAACACTGCCCAAGTGGGGATGTACAGGCATCTCCCAACTGGCTGTCTTGTGAGGTAAAATGAAGAAAGCCTTAAACTTCACAATTGCCAATAATGAGCAATCATTACTCAAATTACACCAAGCACTGATTAGGTTTAAAGTAATGAAGAAAACAACACGATCAATCATCATCAACCCAAAAGAAGTCAATCTGTGCTAGAGACACAGCAAGATCTTAGTGGAGGGCTCCATCTACAGGGTTTGGGAGATGAGAGAGAAAAATCCTTTGCATCACAACATCTGACAAAGATTCCCTGTGCTCCCCACTCTGCTCTCATTTTTCTTGCCAACCTCCAAAAGCCACATATATAAGGATTTTTTTTCTCCCTTTAGCTGCACAAAAATAAAAAGGGCCTTATGAAAAAAATTAAAGTAGAAAAACTTTTTGGAAGGGCTTTTTGCTGCTGGTGGACTAGAATGCCTGTTAAAAAAAATGACAAGAGTTAAATACCTAACATCTATCAAATAGTAAAATTACACTGAAAGCTCTGACTCTGCTAACAGCATCAATGGAAGCTGAGGTTTTTAATGCAATTTGTATTAATAGGTCACAGATAGAACACTGGAAAAGCACAAATTGCACAGAAAATTCCCACTTGTCAATTTTCATCAGCTGCTAAACAGAAAATTATAAGTTAACAAAAAGTTTAGTTTGAAAATCCAGAGGAAATTCACTCAATGCCACATTTCTTAGGTAGAGAATAAGATTTTGGTATCAGCTTCAGAATGGCTCTAGTAAAAAAGAAACTACTGTGTTTACAAAGTAGGAAAATGAAAAAGGATGAGAGTAGGTATGTTACTATTTTGTGCACTTGTATTTTATACATAAACTTTAAATTGTTCATATGAATAATGTTTATTTTATAGAAGATGTATAAAGACACTGTTATTCTTTAGGAATAGTTGCCATTGAAATATGTCACTTGCCCATGTGTTGAGGAAAATAGCAAATTAACATTCCAATTCAAAGTCTGCTGAATGGAACAGGAGTTTCTCTATTGACATAATTCACTTTTGGGTTGGGCATAATCATTAGAAATAATGAGATACAAATGAAAGCCTAGTAAGAAAGGCATGGCTAAAAGGAAATACAAAATAATACACAGCCATTCTATTATCAGTGTACATATAAAGCCACTTGTGAAGCAGTCCTGAAAATTTAAGGGAAGATTTCTAAGTTTTCATGCTTTTGCCTTGAGCCATTTCATACTCATGCCTTGAGCCATTCAGTCCCATGCAGCAGAGGACACTCTCCCTCCTACAGAGTTCTGCAGGTGGCCTGGGATAATCTATAGGAAGGATGTTGTTGTCCCTAAAATTCACACTTGTTTAGAGTCATTTCTTTTAAAATATTTGTTCAGTGTCTTATTTCAGCAGTGAATTTAAAGTAGCTTATGTAGCATGCTTAATGTTTGTTGATACTCAGAAAATTATGAGTTAATCAAGGAATTTTTATCCTGAAATCGACTTTTTTTTTTTTTTATAAAGATGAACTTGAATATAAGTATGTGGCTATGTGCTTGGCTTAGTTATGGATGAGTTTGAGTTGTTGTTTAAATAAAGCACCTTGAAGAATTTTCCAAGGATATAAAGTGGCTTGGGAATTCAGGTATTTGTAGAAAACATTTGGAAAGAGGTGGATATTTTGAGATTCTTCTGTCTTTACTCCTGATAGCTCCAGTTCTGGAAATACATAGTATCCATGCAAGCAGTTGTGCTGTGCACTTGCAGAACTGTCATGGGTAATGTGTCCCGCTAAATGTTAAACTGCAAAAATGTCTTTTGTAAGAAAGAAATATTAGGTTGTTTATTAACATCGTTATTTACTTAAATGAGCTTTGAATAATATTATCTTTTCCTCTTTCTACATTGCAATGGAGGAAAAAAGTCATCTAGACCAAAGTGCTTTACCTTCTCATAGAGTTTTTCCATTTCTAACTACGTTAAAATAATATTTTCCTGTAATTCCACTTGTAATTATATTGCTCTTTTATTGCAAACCTTGAATCTCCTCATTTGAAAAACAACAACAACAAAACAAAACCAACAACAACAACAAAACAAAAATAAGAAAGAACTTCCTCTTGCTGGAGGAAGTTGACAGCTACAAGTGCACTTCACAAAGTTTTTGAATTATACTTCTTTAAAACATATTTGGATTGTCCATCCTTCACAACAATAATAAACTATTTCCATGGAAACTCAGGGGAGAAAACAGAATCAATCTCATCAGCAGAGCTGGTAGCAGTGCTGTCTATGGAAGAAATCACTTAGCACAAAGTAAAGCAAGTCAGTTGTTAAGGTATTCAAACCAAAATTTAATCCTTTGGTTCAGACTGAGCAGATGCAGAAATGATGTCTCTGATGCAACTGGAAGGTAGAGTGGGTCCTGGTGGAGACAAGCTTCCTATGGACTCTCTGTGGTAGAGCACAGCCAGGGCTCTTGTGGTGCCAAGCAGGAGCACAGCTGGAAAGAGCATGACTGTGGGCTCTTTCACTGCAGGTCTCACACTTTGCTGTTGTAATTAGACAATAAATAGCCAGCCTGGCAATAAGATATTATAATCATAGCAGAGAAATATATTTAAGCTTTCATTACATTGTCAGATAACAATTGATTTGCAGTGCTCAAGTAGAAAACAAGGGTCAGTAGCATCTTTAAAGTAATCTCTAATAAATTTCTTCTAAATCCTTGTGACCTCAGTGCAATGCAGAGCAACATCTCAAAGTATCACTTGGAGAAGGAGAGCAGTGTATTGATTCTGTCAGATGGGGATTTATCCAGCACAGCAACTTCAAGAGAGGGACCTTGCCCCAACATATTGTCCAAGAGTAGTAAACCCTAGGTATTTATGGATGTCTGTGGGAAGAAAATGTGAACTTCATTGTGCCTTTCATGCTTTGCATCTCCTGCAGATGCCTGAAGGACCATTCTGCTCTTCTTGGATCTGAGATCCTTGTCCACTAGGAAATGGCCAGAAAGTGTTCTTGAGTCCAAACTTCTACTCCCTTTCGTAAGAGGTCCCCTAAGTGCAAAACCTTTGTAGAAGAACAATTTTTAGGAGCAATTTATTCCTCATCTGAGAAGTACCTGCCTAGTCTGAGAGCCAGCTTTGTCTCCTTTCCACAGGGATCATGAAAAAGACTCTCCTTCAGCCTTTCAGATCACAGGAAATCTATATGAGAACTGTAGAAGAAAACTGAATCTAGGGAAGCTGCTGTTACTGAGCTGCAGCTATTGTATTCTGTCCAGAACATATTAAGCAAGGGATGTAGGGCTGAAGTTAAGGGCAGTGGACTGGGAATTGCAAAAGAGACAGTGGGGAATTTCTGAGCAAACACTTGTCACTGAAAACAGCCCAGACTGTACCTGTTAGTGAAGCCAACATCAGGGTTTGCAAAACTGTTTTCATGAAGATTTCTCAGGTTTCAGACAAGAATCCCTGGTCAAAGTCAGAGTCGCGTGGGTGGGAGCAGCAGCAGCAGAAGATTGTGATCTACTTTCATGAATAATTACTCAGAAAATGTACAGCAGTACAGGAGCTTGATGTCTTTCTAGTCTGATGCCTAAAGTCATTTA
Organism: Galbula dea; assembly: GCA_013399015.1. Taxonomy (NCBI): domain Eukaryota; kingdom Metazoa; phylum Chordata; class Aves; order Piciformes; family Galbulidae; genus Galbula; species Galbula dea. The sequence continues at coordinate 2,865,312 of VWZX01000349.1, read as the reverse complement.
TGTTAGACATAGGAGACAGTTCCTTTCTCAGTTTCACATCAGAAACACTCTGTTCTGGTTCCTTCACCATACAGAGGATGAATTCTTTTTGTGCCTATGTGTTTGTTTTCAGACCAAATGCTTAAGAAGATAGGTCATGAGATAGTGAGAGGGGTTTGGAGAGATCACCTCTAAGAAAACTGTAGCCTCCAAAACACCCTTTATATGGAAGAGTAATTATGTTGTGAATATCTTAAAATAATTACATTAGAAACAGGGAAACATGAGCACATGTGGGTTGTGCCAAAGATGGAATTCTGATGATGCTCAGCTTGGTGGTCCTGTGGGTAGGCAACATACATAAGCAATTGCCCAAGGCAACAACATTCTTTATTAGATTGATTAAGCACCAGGTTTACTTATTGTCATTAGTAAATGGATGCCAGATTTCTGCTTTGCTTATGATAATAGGAACCAGTGGAAAGTAAGGAATGTTACTGTGAGCATTGGTTCTACTAGTTCCATGGAATTTTCACACTTACCTTGTTTAAATGTGGAAACATAACCACAAATGGTCCTCACCCAACACTTTCTATATGGTTCATTGTTCTTTCAACCTAAACCAGAGCTTTCTGTAAGCTGATTTACGTAAGACAAGAAATACAGGCCCTTTGTTGTATCATCCAAGTAACTCCTAGGTTTCCTTTGCACTACTGTCTGGGGTTCCATCAAGGTGAATTGTTCTAGGGTGGAGATAACAAAGAAAAAGTGCAGCTGTTTGCAAGGGAAATACAGTGCTGAACATAACATTGCATTCCTGAAGCTACTTTTAAAAGTTGTGTTAGCCAAAGATACAATCCATGGGATGAATTCACTCACCAGACCCACACCTACCCCAGAGAGTCACAACTTTACCACTGCAGCTGTAAGCTGTGGGAATGCATCGAACATAGATCTAAGGCAGCCAAAGGAAGTGTGAATCTTTACATTGACTTCCCGTTGTTGCTTGAGCTCTGGAGAAGATCTGGGCTACATAAACTGCTTAAAGGGTTTTCTTTGAAATTCAGTCAGATTCAAATGCCTAAACCATTTAAGTGCTCTTGAAAATGATACCCATATACTCCACATGCATGTGAAGTCTCTGACACTTCAACTATCAACATTTTCTCACAAACTTTCGCTGTTGGATTCATTTAAAAAATATATGTAGTGATATAAAATTGATGAACTCTTAGGTAACTAATAAATGTCATTTTTCACTATTGGTTGTTAACATAAACATTATCACACGGTTTAGATTTTTCTTTATTGCATACCATCTAATAGAGAAGATGCAACATATTTTATCAATAAAATCAGTACTTTCAATGTAATATATTCAATCAAGACCTCATGTTTCTGTTTCCAGTTAGCTGGTAAGCTTCTATTTCCAATAGTTTTATTACAAATATGGTTAGATTATTTTTTAATGTTATTACATATTAGACATCACTCATGAATTTTTTCACTACAGAGCAAATGATATTAAATAAGAATTATTTATAGTATGAAAGTTCACTATGTTAGCACTTAAGTATTAAAATGATGGGTAGAATTTGCCATTATAAATGCTTTTATATTAGCAGGATTTTCTGCAGAGAAGAGTGTATACAAATATAAATGTACATATATAAATATGTTACAATCATTTCAATCTATTGCTTCCATATGGATAATACGGTTTTGATATAGGCAGATAAATATAATTGAGTACAAAGATTATTAAAAACTTACATCCAAGCACCAAATTAAAAGTAGAGAAACTATTAATTATTGAGAGATAGAAATGCTAAAACAAGAAACTTAGAGGTCCTTTAGACTTCTTAAATTAAAACTTAAAAAAATTCTCTCTCCCATAGACTTAAGTTATTTATTTTGCATATTTATGATAGATTCATTTCCTAGGATTCCAGACACTCCTGACTTTATGTTAATATATTGATATATAAGATGCTCCCCATATTTTTGTTTTGGATCTGTGTCTGCCTTTTTTTAACTTAATTCAAGTTTTTTTCACAGGTGGTAAGAAACACATAAAGGTACCTGTACTCTTCTGCTCTTGTGAGCTGATGATGTGCAGGACAATGATGAAGAATGTGGTTTTCAGCCAAGACAGGCAATAACTCACTGTGGAAAATGATCTTACTGTCACCCCAAATCAAAATTACCTCTCTGCATGACCGTCTCCAAAATCCACCTTTTTTCTAGAATCAAATGCAGCTAGCTTTTCTCCTGGACTGCACTGAACTGGTCTATGGTTGTATTTAGGAACTACCTGATGGTCTGTGCCTCTGGAAAGGGAAGATCTAATCTTTGGCTTCATCAGAGCAAACGGGACAAGGCATAGGTGCAGGGAGGTCTGGACCACCTCATTTTGTAGGATTCACGTACTACTGACAAGAGTATTGAATAGGGCTGGCCCAGAAGAGCAGCAATGCCTGCTGAATTAAAACAGGAAAAAAATTAATATCAGGTGTATTACAAAAAGTAATTACACCTAGCATCAGAGGGAGGAAGACTGGCATTATATGAGGGTTGGAGCTTTCTGTTATCTTTTGATAATGAGCCAGTACAAAGTGGTCCGTGTCCCTTCATTTTCTTGTGTTGATTGAGTTCTTGCTTTTCATGGGGTAACCCTTAAACATTTCAGGTGAAGAAACTGGTAGATTCCTCCAATAAAATCAGGACTGGTTGTTAACAACCCATTGTGGTACATAAGAAACTTTAAAGGAATTCTTTGCCCACAAAGTCAATGACAGTTTTGCTATTGATTTCAGCTGTGCCAGGCTTTTATACATTATATTTCATGTCAACTAACACTGTTTTCATTTTAGGTAACACTTTAAAGTCTTTTCTGTTTTCTTTATGATAGGAAATATTGTTGGGCAATAGTAGGATGTTCCTTTGTTTATTTCAAATACTTTTTAAATTGGTATTTTAAAACTGCAGAGAAGTCCTATAAATTGCAGCTAAACCCAGTAGATGCATTTTATCATAATATAGGAAGAAATAGGAACTCAGAGGTCTGTTCTAAAATTCTACAAGGTAAATAAAACATGTATAAAGGTGGTCATTTAAACAACATACATGCAAGGGAGATCATTCCATTTTCTTATTTCTGAAGATAATATCTATAGAGTCTGCTTTTCTACAGAAAGTGTTCTTATTTTCTACAGAAGCCTATTTCTTTAGTAATCATTATAAGGAATTGAACTTCAATACAAGTGATATGATGCCAAATCCAAATAATGACTATGAAGTATATAAACTCTTGAACACCTTCAAGATGCCAAACATATATAAAAAATAATCAAACAGAAATGCACCTACGTGTGTGAGATGATATTGGCTTAATTCGGACAGGAGCTGCCAGTTTTGTCTATGTCATCAGATGAAAAGCACTGATGGCCACATGGACACCAACATTGAGTTGTCTGGAAACTACAAGTATTTTTGGCACAAAAAAATTGAAAGGAATGAAGGCAAAGCAAGGATACAGCTAAAAAGGGAAGACAGATTTTCTTTTTTACAACAGATGAACAAAAATATTCTGGATTTAAGAATTTGGGGTTTGGGGGGTTTTTTTTGGTAATTTGAGAAAGTATTTTTGAAGAGATATACTACATTTCTGTTTCACTTGAGCATATGTGTGCATGCTTTTGCTGTGTATAGCTCTGTGCCTACCTGCATAGTTGTAACATCTCATAGTCTCTGCCTGGCTGTGGTGAGTCAGCCAGGAGATCACTCTGTTAATAATATTTGCTCTTATTTCATCTTGTATTATTGTCCCATGGGGATAGTTTTATAGCTATTTAATGTAAAATTAAAAGAAGATAACTGTAGATGTCCATGGTACAGCAGATTCAGTTGTTCCCTTTCTATTTTTAGAATAGTTTTAATCATTTGGGATACATCTTGAGAGCACAAAAGTGAATCATGCTTTAAACAAGCTTGTTTGGAAGCATGTATAAATGACTTGAAACAGGAGTAGCAGAGCTGACTCATGCAGAGATGAGAATGCTGCACTTTCTATAGTCTATATAACACCACTGAGAAACCAGGTGTAGTGTTGTGTAACTGCCTTTAAAAGCCATAGTGAAGCATCTCCCCTCTGCCCATCTGAGAGCATTTAATTCTTGTTCTTAATAATGTCAGGGTTAGGTGGGGAGCTAAGAATCCAGATAGTCAGCTACAATTTAAACGAATGTTCAGTAAGCAGTTGGAAACAGTAGATATTCTGTAGCTTTATGTTACCATAATCCAGATTGATGTGTACTATATAGGCTCCTAAACCATGCAGATTTTATGAGAACACAGGAGGGAGTATATTCTTCTGTAACAAACCAAATACAATCTACATGTGTAATATATATACACGTACACACATAAGCATATAGAAGAGACACAGATCACATGTATATAAGAACAGAACCCAAGTGCTATGTATTCTGAGCACATTATATCTGTGTTCTTGTGTATATCCATAAGAAAAACATACTTGATGGTACAATGCATACATATGCATTCATATTTTATCCAAACTCTTACAAGTTTGCACTCATCACAGATACTTGAATACTTCAGATGAATACATAGATACTTCTACTCATTTTTGTAGAGCTATAAAGAAGGGGACTTCTAAGTTCACTTACCTGTTGTCAATTACTGATGCCTCATTACACAAATCACTTGGAAAGCTGATGAGGTTTTATCTAACATAGAGGCCAGGTCAATCAATCGTCATCAGACCTGTGGATCTTCAATGGACATTGAAAGGTTAACCCAGTTCTTCAGGGCCTCCATCATGTCAGCAAAAATTAGCAAGAAGGTGGCTGAGTTGTCAATAGAGCAGAGAGACAATTAGTTAATGATTAGAATGTTAGCACTTGGGGAATTGATAACAAAATGAGCCATCTTGGATACATTTGCATGCATTTAGAAAATCTATATAGCTTGGTGGAAAGGGAGGGAAGCCTGTGCAGAAGCTGCAGCAAGGAGTGCCATAGAGCAGAATTATGTATGTCTGAGTGTATTGTAGACATGGCTGTGCTACATTAAGTCACTGTTCCAAAAAAACCTGTACGTTTCAGTTTATCAGACTCAGGTACTTGGCTTTACTGATCTACTTAGTACCCAGCATTAACAATGACTCTGCTGCCCTCCCATCATAAACCCGTTTTCAGCTAAACGTTTATGAATTTGATATGTTCTACAGTAAACACTGCCCCTACCTGTTGTGATTATAGTGGAACTTGTAAGTTAGGAATAAGGTAAAATTTCACTTGTTTGGAATTTCATCGCTTCGATCTTTTCTTGACTTCTTTGATAAGAGAATTTTGCAAGGCTTCTGCCTTCAATTATCATCTCATTTTTATATTCCTTGGTGGAACGTGAAATCCTCTGTTCATATCACTAGGCCAGGGTTCCTTCTTGTGTTGGCTGAAGCTTCTTAACTAGTTTAGGCATGAAAAATAAATGTTAGAAATTGTCTGTGTAATTACTTGGACAAGTAGGTTTTGATCATTTCAAGGTCTCCTTTACCTTTGCGCTCTCCATTAGGTTCAGATACAATTCTGATACTCACAACTACATTTAAAAATTGCTCAAATGTTCTGTCATTGAAGTATTGCAGAGATTTATTTTAGGCTGTTAGGTTTCTCTCCACCTTTGATGGAAGACTAGTGTAGGCTCTATATCTGAATTGCATTGTCCACCATTATAAACACCCCCTTAATAAGAGACATCCACTCAGTGTCTAACAAAAGAATTCCTTGGATTCTGAGAACAGCTTTAAGAAGATATATCATATATACTATAGGTTATCGTGTGACCCAATTGCCTTCCTATTGATGTGCTGATACTTGGATTTATGTCACTGAGTGCTTTGACATACAAGTATCCAATTATATTCAATTTAGATTCAGGTGGCAAAGACCTTCACTTTTATTTAGCAGGCATAGATTTTGTAAGTTTTAAAGAAAATGTCATGAAGGGAAAGGGAAGATTTTCAGATGACTGACTCGAGCTTTATGTTTTCTACACCTACAACCCTCTTCAAGCCTAACAATTTAAGTCATAATCATATTTATATGAGAAAGGGGCATGAGATGACCAAGCGGTGGTTTCTGCAATAGTGAAAGTGAGACATTACAGTCTCCAGCATCTGTTCAGACAGTTTTCAGCCTTACATTTTATAAACAAAAAAGGCATCTCTTTTCCTCCTGTGAGCAATAAAGGGGATGAAAATGTGCTTTAAAGACATCCGCATTTGAATTGTCCCATCTGAAGCAGAAAGCCTAATTGTCTGGAATATTAGTCCTCCATGCCATTGTGATGAGCCTTTATGAGTATCTTCCTCCAAGTGTATTGAAAAACTCAAGTGTGCTTGACACTGAGCACTAATGTTTCTCTCTACATGTTGATGTTACCGTCACAAAAATGTGTTCTGCCTTACAGCTGTAACTTCCAAAGCAATTACACACAGGAAATATTTCAGATTAAGTGAAAATAAAAATATCATGGCCAGTAAACACAGTTTCATTACCAGGCTCATGATCAGTGTCAGTATGTTCAAGCCATAGCCATATTGTACTTTCTTTATTCTTTCATTTTTCAAAGGAGTTTCTTTACATCCATTAAGAACAGGTTTAAAATAGGACAGATTCCATATTATTACATCTGGAGTTATTCAACTATGATCAATTGAGCTGTACCAGATTAACCAAGAGCAAGATTTTGCCCATAATGTCATAGCAATAGTCACAAAGAGAGACACATTTTCAATAAAACATTGCAAACCCACGCTGTTGGATTGTACTCGTGGTACCCAGACTTCTGGAACCAGATGCATTCCTCCTTTTTCACCTGCTCTCCACCTCCTACAGAGGAAGCCTTTTCCCCCTGGGATGTGTTGTCGTCCTGCCTCTTTGACCTCTAAGCTGACAGAAATGGTTAAACTTCCTTGATGAAAGTTGTCTTCTTGGCATTTTGTTGAAATGCTGCATGCACTTTAAAGCCAGCTTATAGATTCTTTAAGGATGTTTTCTGGTTCCCTGAAGAAATTCCACAATAGTTGTTGAGCTGTTGCAACTATTGCCTGCCTTATTTCTCATTTCTTTCTTGCACTTTGATCAGAAGCTTTGCTGAAATGTGTTGGTGTTGCTCCAAGGGAATTTTTCTTTTTTGTCTCATGCCAGCTACACTGAAGCATATTTTTGAGCAGAAGAATGGGCTAAGCAGGGAGTCCTATTTGGGGAATGTATTGTGGTCAGTATATTAAGAAATTTTCTGAAGTTAAAGAGAAAACTTTTATCTAGATAGGAAGGGATGTCCATAGTAAAAAAAAAAAGCACTTTGAGAACTTCAGCTAAAATGTTTACTGACATTATTTAAACACCAATATTTAGATTGTGTTTATATGAAAATAATAAAGAAATCCTGAGCCACTTCTGCCTAGTTTTCTCTAGAAACAAACCAAAAAGAAGCCCATCTTCATGGTATTTTCCCTGTAGGTGAAAATAAAGTACTAGTGTGAAAGCTGTTACCTTCTTATCTCTTGTCTAGGAAGACCTATGAGCTTCATGTATGTTTGGATAGCAACAGCAGCTCTGAGCTCTTTGAAGTTAGACCCTTCAGTATGAAGCTGATTTAATTCAGAAGAGAAAGCTAGGGTGATATTTGTGAGGGCCTGAAGTTTCACCATGGTTTTGATCAGAAACAGATGGTGTTTCTGAAACAATTAGACAAACTTTTATTTAGAAGCAGCCCACATGTAATTGACTGTTTGATGTAGATATAATAGCATATGGTATTGGGGAGAGAAACTTATACATCCATATAAAATTTGGTATGCCAGGACCTCAGCAGGTGTCAGCTGGCATTGCTTCTGGAACCCATGTCAGCTCACATGAGCTGGAGATGGAGATCCCAGCTGCAGTCCCTTCTAATGAACAATCATCTTTGTACAAACTGACCAGCACCACACCCTTTCCTAAAAATAATGTCCTAGAAGGTGCACCAGCCCCAAGCAGCAATAACATTGGTTTTGTTGCTAGAAAAATATCCTGGAAAATTACTTTTTTTAAAGGACTCCTTCTACTCTAAGTCCAGCTGAGCATTGCTGGACATGAAGAACATGTGAAGTCTTCAAGTAATACCAGGCACTGACATCATGGAACTGGATTTGTTTTTTGTTGTCTTTACACATTACTTACATCTTTCTGAAGAATTAGTTCTCAGTTAGGATCTTGAAACTAAATCAACATTTTCCTGTTGGAAGCAAGAAACTGAGAGTTATTGTAAAGGAAAAAAACCCAGTATGCAGAACACAAACCGTGTAAGTCCATTTTTTCATGACTAGAGACTTCCTGAGGTGGTTGAAATTTAGCTATGCAACTGTGTGAATAGTAGAATCAGGAAAATAACAGCTGAGGAGACCCATGTCTGCTTTGAAAACTTCTGGTGATCACTTTTCTATAAACTTAAGTGTGTTGAGACAATTTCTCCTTAGGGATGGTATTTACAACATTGCTCCATGAGGGGATACCTGAAAGATTCAGTTGTGTCCTGTGGGTTTTCATAGTAGAATAAATCGCCTTTTGCCTAAAATTGAGTGTAGGCCAAAAATAATGTATATGCATGGTTTCATGCATCTGCATGTGTGTAAATATCTTCAGTATAGGTTATTATAGAGTTCAAAGGAAGACCAAACAAAACCAGCTGATCACTTAGTCAGGTCACCTGCAAAACAAACACCATGGAACTGTGCTAACTGAGAATTTAACACAGCATTCTGGTAGATCAAGTCTCCATCACCCAAAGAAGATACAACATTATTTCTATAGGGGCAGGATTAGATACACAATGAACAATCTGTAGAATCCCACTGTATATGCATAAAGCTGATTTTCTTGAATTAAAAAAAATGCACATTAAAACCACATAAGATACTTGCCTGTGCAGTGTACAGAGTCATGAGGCAAATGTGTAAACATGAATCAGGCCCATATAAAAATACTTCCACACACAAGGCCCAGATTCTTTCCACCTAACTTTAGGCACTTAACTAAGGTGCTTAAGAATATACTCTCCTGTGGCTCTCCATGTAGTCAATGGAGTGAGAGAGGCACCTTAAGGAGGCAATTTAGCCTGTCTATGATCTGAATTGTCCTTATGAGATTCCTGTTTTCCTCCAGTGCCTATTTAGTTATCTGCAGGGTAACAAGGCTTTTATGGTAGGTACTTCAGTTAGCTGCCTTGTACAGGGGGGATAAATCTTGGTCAAACTGATTGCATGTTGGAAGTAACTGTGTGCATCGCAGTGTTAGTGTGATTTCTTTGAAGTTATGAACATTCCCTCAGGAATCCTAGTGATAAAAAAAATATAGTAATTCAGAGATAAGCTAAGAAATCTTTAGTGTTTCTTTAGACCTTTTTATCAGACGCTCTGCTTCCTTACGCAGTATTAATATTGCGAAATCCACTCTAGTGAACTGGTTCCTCACAATGCCATACTTCTCTTCAACATCTCACTTCTCTAAATACAAAGATCTGATTATTGACTCAAAGGCAACAAACTGATTTTAAAAAACATTTGGCTATTTGTAATTCTATTAATAATCTTCATGAGTTGCTGCAACAGCATGTAATGAGCGTGAAAGTCAACAAAAAGGGTTTTAACTAGCACTAAATTTGTTCCCTGACAAAGCAAACACCATCACAATTCTGCTTCAAAAGAAAATCCATCCTAGCATGAGCTATCATTGTTTCCTTCCTGCATGGGCTGGGAAAGTAAGAGTAAGGAGAATATTTCTCCTGGAATAATAGTACAGATGGTCAAGTACACATCCATTTTTCACTGCCTAAAACACCTTTATATGACTCTCACACAAACCTATCTAGATAGCTTTTTTTTTAATTTTCCCCAGCATGTAGGTGTTAATTCTTAATTTCTAAGTCAAATTTGGGTACCTGTAACTTTCTGCAAAAATCTTCCACTACCAGGGGAATGTGTATTTCATTTTTCCTTACATAATGTTGTTACCCATTACTAAGATGTATTCACACGTTACCCTAGATACAGTTCTGCTTAGGTAGTAGTGGAGGCACTTATGAAGGATCAGATCAATTCCACCTACTTCCCTAGACTGAATCTAGCGGTGATCAGACCAGATGCTTCACAAGAGGGTGCAAGAAACTCCCTAAAAAATAACATGGTATAATCTATTCCTTGGGGAAAGTTGTTCTTTTTTCTGTGGAGATTAAGTACCATTTAAAGGACTGAATTGTCTGTAATTGAAAGGAAAGTCTTCAAATACAGCTTTAGTAATTTCTTGTCATTTACTAAACTTTTATCCTCAATAAATATCTGGTGGCCTAGAGCACCACAGACTAATTTGAGCACTCTGCAAGAAGTATATGCAAATATCTGTTCTCTTTCTTTTTCACATAATATCCCTTCTCCTTCTGTGATAAAGTGAAAATTCAAATTTTATCTGATTCAGGATCTATTCTTTTTTTTTTTCCATTTTGTTCTACATTTCCTATGGCATCTTCAGAAAGAGAAGATGCACACCTGAAGGTGTTACAGACTATTTTGAATAAAAGGCTAATAATTAAATAAGTCATTAGCATTATTACTAGATCACTTTGCAGCTAGCCTCAGAAATACCTTTAGCATTACAAAGGACTGGTGCTTTTTTGAAGTTTACTGCAACGTCTCCACTCATTTCCAAAAATCTGTGTAAAAATCTGTTTCCTTGCTTTCAGTTGGTCACATTTTTTGAAACACTTGTTTTGTGGAAAAAAGTCTTCTGTGTTCAATCTTTTCATGAAAATTAAAGCTTTGAGAACAGTCTGTCTTGCAAAAAAACACAAAGTTTCAGACAGATTAAACAGAAAAATATGACTTCTAAATGGTTCTAGGCTAGAAAATGGGTCAGTTTGCATAATTGTACCCTGGCCTGTGAGACCATAGAATTGCAAGTAGCAGCTGACAGGCATTAAACTAGTTACTTCTCTGATTGTGAATTAAGGAATAGAGCAGTGTGTAATACAAAAGAAATTAGTAATTGGATTCAGCTCTGAGGGAACAGAAGTGGCTTGCTTTGGAGCTAGAGAGAACTCAGAACATGGCAAAAAAAATGAATATAAAATAGTTTCTAAGGTTTGAAATATGTCAGTGAGATGCCGTTGTTAACTTTATCATTGTTTATTTATTTGCATTAAGGCAGTGCACATAGAGCCAGCGAGTGATTAGGACCTCTCCTAGGCCTAATGAAAAAATCATGAAAGGGTCTAAAACCTAATGTCTAATTTTATGGATTTCAGTAGTCCCTGTTGGCTTGTTTACATGACAAGTGACAACATCTAAATAAGTTCCAGAGTTAGAGGAGAATCACATACTAATCGTTAGATGACTAAGAGTGATAGAATTTGTCTCCTTTTCTACTTTACTATATTAGAGATATTATAGTTCTTTTTGCTTGTTGTAGGTTTGGTTTATTTTTTTTCTGCTTTCTTATACTTCCTAAAAACCTATCCCTGAACACTTCCATCAGTGTTGAAGAGGTGACTTGGATTAAAAAACAAAAGACCTGTCAGTCTTGATAGTGAAACATCATCTTTTTCAGGGAATGATCCGCTGCAGTAATGGAACAGTAAAGGAAGGTTACAGAACTGCATCCTATTCCATATGTTTAGGCATGCCAATAGGCACTTGTATTTATTCACCAAAAACCACCTCAAAGAGATAACATCAAATAAATATTAAGAAAGGTCTGCACAGTCTTAGAAATCCTTTAGGATCCTGCAGATTATGGAGCTCTCCAGCCCAAATGAGTTATAAATTTGAATGCTGAACCAGAGCAATTCTTTTCAAAAAATTAATTTGAACATGTCGTTACCTGTGAGTATTTTGGAGAGATCTAGGAGTAGATATGATACACCATTTTCTCTTGTGAGTTGTATAAACCAGCAATAGCTTTATGAATATTTGGGTACTGGTACAGAGCCAAAATAATCAACACTGTGGTGTGAGAGCAGCTTCTTTAGACACTAAAATCATAGAGGTTCAAAGAAGTCAGCACACTTACATTTAAGGGAGCACATCACAAAGCAAATTGGGTCATCTCAGGGAAATATAAAAGCATTATTCCTCTGAGATGTTAAAAAAAAATACATAATTACTTCTTTCACCAAGCATGATTCTTTTAAATAACCTTCATTTTTGTCCCTTGGAAATGAAAAGAGGTTTACATTAAAAAGGCATTTCCTCTGACTCTCTGTCCTTGAGCAGCACTAAATGTAAACTATACCCTTCCCTTCTTCCTTTGAAGAAAAAGGAGTTTCAATCTTCTTCTGTGAACACGGTCCATTTAAATAAGGAGATGGAGTCCCATCTTTTCGATCAGCTTTCTTTGTTTGACTTGTCAGTAATAACACTTTAGCTGAAATTGTACAGGCGTCCTGCTAATTTAGTAATTATTGACACGGTGCTGGGCAAGAAATGATAGCAAACACAGGGAACTGTTAAGAAGAAATGAAATAAAAGATCTTCATATCACTGTTGAATAGTGGTTGAGATCATTTTGTGCTCTAAGTAGGCCCAAGACACCTTTTTCCATTTTCTCAACACATTTATAATTTATGCTTTGTAATAGTTCCAAATATTTTTAGGACTCCACACTTTGTTTGAGGATCCAGAAGAACTGAATGAGAATCACGGAGTGCACACACAGATGAGTGAGCGGTGTGACCTGCCATAGCTTTTGATTGAAGGATGATCCCTCATTTCTTTATATCCCCCTTTCTCAATTTACATTTGTATTTAGAGCTGCCTTAGCTCTGGCTGAGATCAGTGTTGCCTGTGCAGTTGACCCCATGTATGTGACTGGACCCAGAGATTTCTTTTGGATTTTGTCCTGTAGATAGCATCACGGCAGTTTTACTTAGTTCAAATAGCTGTTCAGTGGCCTGGTGTGCAGAGGTTTTAGTACCATTTCAAGGGAGTCCGAGAGTTTCCACCATAGTGATAGAGCACTCAGCTCTTTCTGTTGAATAATGCCATCTTGAAACATGTATACGAGAGAGCATCCAGTACTGCATCTACTTCACACTTGCTAGGTGATAAGGCTTGTTAATGTTAAAGCTCCCCATCAAAGAAAATCACAGTTAACCTGTGCATTGTCTCCTTTAAATTCCCTTTTCCATCTCCTCTTACTGGACTTTGTTGGACTAATTTTCTAGACCTAAAATTCTTAAAATGTATATAAAACCTATTAAAAGTGCCCATGTTTCTAAGGAATAGAGAAAAGATCTTGCAAGTTCACTCTTCATTGAGGCCAGGTTGTAGTTACCTCAGCTGTGGATGAAAGATCTTTATTCTCTCCATGGAGCTCACATACATTAATGCACAGAGCTTTTTCTTCTCTTTTCAGTTTAAACATGGGTCCCAGTTATTAATGGTCACATGTGTGGTGTAGGTTACTTGTGCTGTGGCAGTATTGAATCAGCTGGTGGTGGCACTGGAAACATGCTGGTAGGATTTGACGCAGGTATGAGATATTTCTAGCTTCACTGTGATTGTCACAGCTAGACTTACCTCTTCTTAATCACAAGGATGTTTGTGGACTAGAATAACAACAGCAACAAAAAAAACATTGTAAAGATAATATATTGGGGTGCCCAGGATTGAATATTCTTCTCTCAGCTGTGCACTTTGAAACACGAACCAGCACAGAGCATGCAGAGCAGGTGATCTGTAAAAGCAAAGGCCTTAATAAAAGGAAATAGAAAGTAATGTTTTAATGGCAAGATTATAACAGTGTCTGTGCAATATATTAGATTTCAGTATAGTTGTATGTTGATTTACCCATGAACTAATAGGAAAGATGTTCATTCACATATTGGTTCACACGCTGGTACTATGCATGAAAAGTGGTATTCTCCAGCAGCCAAGGACATGAAACCCATACTTAGGGCTGGTTAAAGAGGAGAGAAAAGGCTTATTAACATCCAAACTAATGAGTGCTTCTTTCCCATGATCACTGCTCTGATTTTAGCACAGGCTTGTCTTACTTGCATCAATACCCTTCCACTTCACAAGAGAGCTAGATGGTAGACTTTCAGTTCAGAGCTACTTTATAATCACATATCAGGATTTTTTTCTCTGCAGCAAAAGGTTTCAGTGGTAGAAACAAAGCAGTAAAGCTGTATTACAACTTTGGATGTTGCTAGCTATTCCACATATATCTGCTTGTACACGCAGACTATTGGATATGAAAAAAAGTAATGAAGTGACAGATTTCCTCTTATACATGGCTGTTGCCTCAAGGCTACACCCTGCACGCAGAGTTGTATGAGCCACCCCTGTTGCTGTTCCTGGGAGCTGGGTGTGTGTCTGACTCAAAACTTACCCTTTGACCAATGATTGGAGGTGATTTGTCATAGAATAGAAGTTTAAGTATAGTTCTTAATGCAAACATAGGTTGGTTTGTTGTTTTTTTTTTTTAAACTGACATTGCCCAGCCCATTTGGAGATCCGTTTTTCTCCCATCCTACCTGTACAGATCTGTATAAAGACATAGACTGAGCCTCCATGCTTTTGTGTTATTAGATAATGGGTTTTGGATTACTTTATGCATTTTCTTTCTTCTGCTTTTCTACACATTTTCTTTCCACAAGCCTATATCAGCTCAGAGGCTTCTGAGACAGTCTGGAGAAAGAAGGGGGCGGAGGGAGGAAGAAATTACTTGGATGAATTTCCTGAAGGAAATTTCAGAAAATACTAAAGACAAAATACATCTCAGTTTAAGTTCATCCTAAAAGGATGTGCTGGATTTTATTGGTGTGTGGGGCACTATGTGCATTCGAGGCTGTTAACATGCTTTTTTTTTATGTCTACCTTCTTCCAAACTATTTTAGGACTTATATTTTTTAATCATTCCAGTAGACTACAAGCTTCACTCAAGCGTTTCAAAATTATTTTTGTTTGTTTCATTTATGTGTGTTAAGCCCAATAAAATATTTAACAGAGCTTGGATAGAAATTGGAAATGGCCTCATCATTGAATGGAAACAGAAGATGTGGTGAAGAATCATATTAAAGAAAAATTTGTATAATTTTCAGGCAAAAACTGAAATGAAATCTGTTTACTAACCCACCAGCTGTCACTGCTACTTCTAGTTACAATGTACTGAATACACTGAGCTATATACTTGCAGTGACAGGCATTACTGTAAGGTTTCTGCTGGGAAACTGAGCCTAATGCCTTTTCAACTTCTAATTTTTCTTCCAGAATGGGAAGTTTAATTTTAGTGCCTGCATGCTTTTTGATTTGCTGCAATGGTTTTATACTTTCTCCATTTTAAAGCAGATTTTATTTAAAGCGAACAAACCAAAAATGGGGTCCCACTTATTAAAGAGTTTACTAAGGTAAAAATGTTTTGTGATGCTGCAACTTACAAAATACCCTTGCAAAATGTCCATGGCTACTCTGAATTCCTTCAAGACTTTGAACTTTGATTTTCAAGCAAGGAGAAATCTAAGCTATGTACTTAATACTTACTGCCTCTTGATGCGCTGCCTGTGACCAAGTTCATTGACCTGCAGTGGCCAGGGCACAGTTAGCATCTCATAGTGTTTGCTTTCTAAAAGGAAACACCATGGAGATTTTTACTTATATGAGGAAAGGACAAGTATCAAGTAATCAAAGTACTAGGAACGTTTTACACACACACTTACAGATGCGCCAAGCTAAAGCATATAAGTAGAGTCAGTGCCCGAGGCACTGGGATGAGGTCTTGGTCGCAAAATGAAGAACTAGATGCAGATCTTCTGCCTGCCTGTGCTAGAGTCTGCTGCAGAGAAACAAGAACTAGAAAAAAAATATATATAAAAAAAAAGAAACACTTTTATTTGAGCTTGAAGAAAACCTTTTCCTGGGATTTTGAATTTTTTTCTCTGAAGAAAAAAAAAATTGAGATAGAAAACCTTTTAAGTTGTGAAATTAAAACAATTTTTGTTTTGACACTGTCAAAATGAAACATGCTGACTTCATTTCAGTATTTTTTCAAATGTTTTTGATGAACAAAATATTCAGCTACACTAGGGAGAATATGCAGGATCTCTGGTTTTTGCCAAATAGTTTTGCTTGCTTGTGTTTCTCTTCTGCTACATTTATTCCATAGCCGAGTTTCTGATTCACAGACCACCTGAGCCAAACCAGGGCTCAGCATTGCCTCCAGCATGTTCAAATCCAGCACCTAGAGAAAAATGAAATTTTCTGGGTTGTTACAATGGTCTCTTTTCCCAGGGCTACATTCATACCAAGGGGAAAACTTCCGAAAGTCCTTCATTTATGTACACACAATTTTATGTGCCAAGACAAAAGTAGTCTTTAAACAGGGTGCCTGGTGTAATCAAACACACTTGCTGGAAGCTCTGTTTGGGCTGTTTGTGCCTGCACCTTGTTCCCACTGTAGAAACTAATCACATCCTCTGTCCTCATGTGACAGCTAATAACATACAAGCAGTGTAGCAGAACAGCATTTGCACCCACAGAGGCTGCTTTTAAAACCCACAGATTTCACATTTTCCCCTTTGTGTCTAAAATAACATTGTCTGGTTACCAGTATGGTGAGTTGCTGTGCTTAAAGTGCAACAGATCAGTTATGGCCACATCTGAACTTTTCAGACCCAGAGGATGGAGTGTGAACAGAAGCAGAAAGAGGCAGAGGAAATCAGCAAACTTAATTGTTTCTATCGCAAATGTAAACATCCATATATAAAACCAGCCCTCAAACCTGAAACCCACCTGTATTGACTGGTCCTTTTTAATCTTAATTTTGAACAGTTGCTACTCCAATTAAATTCTACCACCTAGCATTTTCAAACAGCTCTTAGTTGTTTCAGCAAACTCTTTTAATGGACAGCTGTTTTTGACAGCTCTTCCTGATTTGCCAGCGCTGTGTCATCTGCCAGAGCAGGAGGACCCATTTTGTATTCTGCTGCTGGCACTGAGGGGATATGTAAATGTACACATGAATCAGTTGTCACCAGCACAGACACACTGTGGCGAGATGATCAGAATGTGTTGGGAGTTTAGTTGGCTTAAAGTGGGAGGGAAAAAAAAGAAAAGGAAAAACACAAAAAAACCACCACGCTTAGATTTCTTGAAGTGATTTTTATTTCAAGTCTCTCCAGTTTATTTTCACTTTGTGGCGCTTGTTAGATTTAGTTCAGGAGAGTGCAATCTGCTACTCGCAAATCACCAACCTGAAACTCAAAAGTCTAGGAATTATAGAAACATTTCAGGTAAACAGCGTCAGAAGTTCAGCTGCACAAACAGAATTTTATATAGGGCTCCACTTTTCAAACATTTTAACCTCTGTGAGAGGAAACTTCACGTTCCCATGAGCACAGCATGGAAAGAAAGTTTGTTCAGCTTCCCAAGGCATTCTGGTAAATGGTCTGCACCATTTTAGCCAGCAGGTTCTTGGTTTAATGGCTGAATTTCACACCATAGATATATGGTCAATCTGTAAAGTAGAAGGGGAATCACAAGTGGGGTTAGCTTTCTCAAACTTACTGCTATCTTCCCCAATGCCCTGATGGTACAGCCCAGGGCAATCATTCTCTCTGTATGAAGGACCGAGGGGACAACCTTTTGATAGTCCTGCTTGTTCCTTTGTTTCTCTCCCCATTAGAACCCGCTGATAAAATCAAATGCTTCTCCAGATAAAGAGAATACATGGGGGATATACATTTAGGAGATACTTTGGGGTTGGTTGCTGAAGTTTGGGATTGTTTTGGCCAATATCTGCAAATCTGAGTAACTAGTATGGGGCTGAAACTTGATTTAAGCACCCAAAGAAAATAACGAGATATTTTGAAGTCCTGAAGACCTCCAACTCCTATTTACATTTTAATAAAAACAACCTTTACTAAGTGTTCTCCCAACTATAACCTTACATTGTTAGAATATATTCCCATTTGAAAGATGCTACTGTTACAATAGTATATTGAGTATTTGAGATCCCCAATAACAAAGATGCGTCTGCTCCAGTGTAGCACCTATATTTTTCCACAAATTCTTCTCAGATGCACACATCTCTGCCCTGACTAGTGGTGTATCTCATTTCTAAATTTAGAAATTAATCAGTGAAAGTCCTGGTGATGCTGAATTTTTTTATAACAAAAGAATTAGGTACAGACTCAGTGTCATTGCTGGTCATCTTCAGCTGTTATCTAATAGTGGTTAACCTTTACTTTGGTAGATAGCAATGCAATTATGATTCAGATCACAAAAGAAATGAGGTTTGAGTATCTCAGGACTATGTTGTTCTAAATAGAGGACTGTTACATCACTGTTAAATAGGTTTGCAATGACAGAGTGAATGTTGGAGGATCCTTAGACAAAAGAAGAACTGAATTGCCATCTGTTGACAGAGATCACTTGATTGTCTTATCCTCATAAGCTTTGACAGTCAGTGGGAATGGTGTCCCAGCCCCACTGTAGCCAGGCTCAGAATTTCTGCTTCTGTCTCGAAAGCCACAACTCTGTTCAAGAAAAAAAGGTAACACTTGTTGAACAGCTGAGCTTGGAAGGAAAATGAGTTTTTATTATTACTGTTACATAAGAAAAGGAGAAAAGCTAAACTGATAACACCACATGGCCCACATGCTAGAAATAGAAAAATTATGGGAACCAAAGTACACAGAGAACTTTCAGTCAATGTACTGAGACATCAAAATATGTTTGTGTGTGTGTCTGCATGTGCATGGATATGAATTGCAAGGTAGGGGTTAAGTACCTGAACAATGTTCCTCAGTGGATATGGTAGAATATTTAATGCAGTGCAGAAAACACAGAGGTGCTCAAGAAGCATTATTCTATGGTTGAGAAGCCAAGATACGTAGTCATATGGTACTATGATGCTGCTGAGATAGTTTCTTTTCCAAAATGCCAAAGTTGATAGCTTTAATAACGTTGAATCTGAACAACATGTATCCAATAATTTTAACAGAGGTGGCCAAGGAACTGTCCAGCCATTTAGTGTTGATTTTTAATGTCTTGGAACAGTGGTGGGTTTCTAAAGAGCTAGAAGAAATCTAACATCGTGCCAATATTCAGAGCGCAAAAGGAGTGACCCAGGTAACATGTTTAAGGAAAGCAATGCTTCAAATGCCAGTCAGTGTGGGATCATGGGAAACGTTCTCTGTTGAGCTAACAAGGACAGTTTTGATGAGATTAAAAGGGGGTTTTTTGGTAAGAGCAGCAATGTTTATAAAATATTGAGACTTCCATAATCACTCAGTGATTATCACTGGGGGTAACTTTGGGCTTTGAATTTAGAGAATCTGTATGGACCTTTGAAAACATAGTTCAATATTTTTAATCTATACATCCATGAGATAATATTTTTGTACTTTAAAACACATCCAGGCCTTTAATGTATGCCAGCTATAGATTGCTATAAATGAGAGCTGTCTGGATGTAAATAAATGGCACTTGGTTTTCTTATAAAAATGCAATAAGACTGAAGTTTTGCGTTCCATGTAAAACAGCATTTTTATTTTAAAGTACATAATATAACTTGACACAGCTCTGCCGAGCTTTGCAGTGGCTTAATCAAATACAGCACTGCTTTAAAAATAGGGATCACTTCAAACAGTGGATTAAGTTATTGGTCTTTCACATCTCAAGCGCTGAAGCTCATTAGGTCTCAGGGTGAGAGTGAAAAGTGATGTCGTTTTAGCACAGACTTAGTGTAACAGGAGTTAACTCACATGCCTCTGTCAAGCTGACAGCTGAGTGAGGTTTTTCCACCCAAAAAGCCCTTTAAGGTTCATCTAGGTTTGAAGAACTTGCTCATAACAAAATCAGTGGTACTGAATAAACAAAAGAGTCTGCTCTTCAACACACATGCAGGATCCCAAGCATCTCCAAAGACCAGATTCTTTCTCAACTGTCCTCCTTCCCTTACTCATACTCCAAAATCAATCCTATTCTTGTATATAATGCAGTTTTAGCCAGTCCTGTGAAATATCTAATTAAATAAGCAAAGGACATAAGTAAGGTCCTGTTTGATATGAAGCTATTGATTGACTTATGTATCATCTGGTGAATGTTTTCATATCCTCCTGTCTGTGAAAGGATGGACCTTCATAATCTCCACGACAAAGCTCCTCACATGACTCTTGGGTTTGTGCTAATGAAGTTTGTGTCTCCTCACCAAAAAGCCTCTTCACAGGAAATACACCTTTTGAACCAGACTAACTCAGGTTTTGTTATACACAATAATCATCCTGTACCTCTTTGCTTGCTTATACACTGATCAATTGCTGATCGATGCTAATGGCTGCAACGTCTGTTTTTCATCAGCGTGCGTTCCTTCTTCTTTGGCACTTTAGTGTCTCTCTGTGTTCTTCATGAGAAGCTTGCTGAAAGCAAAAAAATGTAAATCAATTGGTCTCCGTGTCGTACACAAAAGCTCTTGGATCAGTCAAAGTGAGCCCTGGAGCGCTAGAGAGCAGAGAATTTTGGTTTTATCTCCAGCTCATTTTGTTTCAGAAGTCTGTCAAAAACCCAAAATTCCCTCTTCAAACCCAAAACCTCCGCAGTCATGATGAACCACAGAGAAATCGATTGCCTTCCTGCTCATTGTGTCAGCTGAGCCACTGCAGAATTTTAATTTTTGAGAGGTTTAGCATCAAACATGTACAGCCCTGTCCTGATCCTCTTTTGCACATGCAACACTCTGTGAAGTCTGCTAGGCAAAGTGAGAACACGTAACTGGAAGCTGTCATCCTATCAAGCATGCTGCAGGTTTATAGAACTTTGTGTTATTTAATTTATTTTAAACAGTAATTAGCTAGAACAGCTAAGCATTAGGGAGGTTTAAGGCAGGTGATGTTAAGCAGCAGCAGCTTAGTGCATACATACCCCATAGACCAGGTCCTGAGTAGGGTTGCAGCCAGCCTAAGACCACTATGTAAAAAACATATTGCCTGTGAGAAAAGTGATAACATTGGGTGCTCAGAGTTAATTGAAGGCAATACACTCATTTATGCAACTGGGACTTCTGTGTTTGATGGTGTTTTCATTAATAGGTAAATTTTGTGTAGTTATTCTTGGTTTAGAATTAATTTAGCTAAGGAAAAATCAGTAGTGTGAATGGGGCTAAAGAAATCTAATACCGAGTCAGTATTGAGAAAAGCTGAAAATCTTTGTTCTAACATGTAATGTAGAGTTTGGCTTTCTAAAACAGTGCTTCCATTTAATGCTGATTTATGGCCTTGTTATGGTTATTTATTACAGAAAAGGTATTAGTATGTTTTAAGTAGATATGAAGTATTGTAGATGGTGAGTAAATAAGATTTCTGTTCATTCACTGCCTGTGACAACCATCATATATTATTTACTGTTAATCACAATATACCTAAACAGCAATTTGTCATTTATCAATCAGTTATAAAATATTCTAGTGTAAGTCAGGGTCTAAATACATCCTTTATTGTTACAGAAAGATTTCATTTTACGTGTGCTTTATTAGAATTTGAGATTTTCTCTTTAAAATGTTCAGTCAGGAATTTAAAAAGGCAGAGAATAATAATTACTTTGATAGATTAGGAAGTCATGAAAAAGCTGGAAAACTATGAGATGATTTGTTGTTATTTCATTACTTTGTCTATCTTATTAACATGGTCATTACCAATATTTTCTGAGGTGTTAAGGTGGTATTTCAAACTTTTGTTAATACAGTACAACTTGGAATATAATTCAGATAATTCAGGAAAAAAGGAAAAAAATAAACATAAGAGAAAAACTTCTCCTTTCCCTGCGTCCTCCCAAAAATGACACCTGGAATTGCAAGTCAAGGCAGGTTAGCAGTCTGATATGCCAAGGGAAGCTGACACAGGAAAGGCAGGGATGAGCTTCCATCATTATTAGGTTTGCAGTAAAAGTGCCTTCCCTTTTGGCAGAAGGATACCTTACTTGCCCCATGTTAAGGTCAATAAATGTCTCTTGAAATGGTCAAACATTTCAAACTGGAGGACACTACAGGTACATAAGTCGAATATAGATTTTATGACATCCTTTCCATGAGTACAGCAGAAAACCCCAGGAATGGCTGCAGAGAGCAGCAATATAGAACATGAAACACAGAAAATCCAAGCAATGTCTTCTGCTACCTAATGTCAATACCAAAACTATTGTCCCATAGTTCTGCAGTCTTAGAGCTTTCTTCTAATTCTGACATGTCTTGAGATATTGTATCTTCTAATTGTTAAATATTAAATGGCTAAGTAGAGGAGGCATTTGTCTAAGGTTTCTAAATTCCCCTTACTCTCTGTTTGGAGAATTGAACTTTTGGCAACTTAAGGTAGTTTGGCTTTG
Source organism: Galbula dea (assembly GCA_013399015.1). NCBI lineage: Eukaryota > Metazoa > Chordata > Aves > Piciformes > Galbulidae > Galbula > Galbula dea. The sequence goes on along the minus strand of VWZX01000349.1, from coordinate 2,842,895 downwards.
CAAGTAGGAAAGAAAAGAATTAAAATGCATAAATAATTATGTTAAAAATTTTCAACTACTTTTGAAATGGTTTACTATTAAATATGTGCCATATTCAGATTTGCCAAAAATTCTCTGTGGAATATCTCACATATTAATGACTTTTGGCTTTGCCATGTACAGTAATGAGAAAATTCCAGGTAAGTTTGTGCTGCCAAAGAAATATTGAGTGGATCAGAGGCAGGAGGATGGTTGAGGCAGTGGAGACAAGGCCAGCTTTCAGCTAAGGTTCAGTTCCAGCAGAGGTTGGACACCTCCACAACTCACAAAGCTGAGGAGAGATTTTGAAAGGCTCCAGAGCAACATCTGAAAGTATAATTTGTTTAAAATTACTGTTATTTTTAACAACAAAAAGCAGTGGTACTGCTTTTGGTACAAAAGAAGTGATTTTTACAGCTGCCACTGCCAAACCAGATTATGTCATCCTCACAACCACAAGATGTGTTCCCAGGGCTAAAGGGTATGGATAGAAGAGAATGGTTTGATATGAGGATGTATTAATGCATCTGGGGACATCCTTGTGACATAGGTGGCACAGGGGCAGAGTAGCAAAATCATATGAGGATCTTGAGGGTATGAACTTCAGCAAGCTCTGGTGTTGTGCTCAATGACACCCTTTAGTTAATGTAGTCAGTGTTTTAGTGGCGTGGTGGTGATAGGTTAACAGTCAGACTTGATGTTAAAGGTCTTTTCCAACCTTAATGATTCTATGGGACAGAAAAGTCTCCTGTCTGTTTTTGGCATGTCCCAACCACATACACCAAATGGGTCATGAAGGCTAATGTTTGGGTGATTAAGGCATTTTGGGTTTTTTTATGAAAACTCAGGAAGTATTTGTTGCCTGTCTTATACTGGAGTGAAAATCCAAGGGCTTCTCTGTTGCTAATATCTTAGGGCTAATGTAGGGAATATGGTTTAAGATTCTCCAAAAGAACAAGAGGAATCATGTTTTGGCAGGAAGCATGATGATTTGGGAGCAGTAGGGGAAAAGAAAAGAGATGCTATGATTGACCCTAACACAATGTACTCTAGTGACCTTCAGCCAGTGGATGCAAGTAGCCAGAAACAATGCAAATTAGAGAGGGCTGTAGTTATTTTACATTAACTTACATTACAGGACAGTATGGCCCTTGTATTTATTGTAGCATGCTGCTTTAGCATTCAGCTGAGGATTGAGGCCAGTGTGGCTACAGACAATATAAAAGTTTTCTCTGTAAAAATCCTGTAATTAAAGAACTCAAAGCATTTTACAAGCATTAATAAATAAAGCCTCAAACACAGCTACCAGTATTTTAGTCCCTAACGTTCAACAGTGCTTGTAAGTGCTGTTATAATAATAACAACAGTTGTATCGATGCTCTTGCAATTCCAGAAATATTAATGGCTTCTTCTCTGTCATCAGCCTTCCCTGCTCCAGGCCCTGTTTTCTCACAGGCAGGAAGCAAAATTTTGCAAGCTTGCTAGGCAATTTTGGTCATTTGGGATTTTGCTTTTGTGGGTTTTTGTGTCTGTCCGTGACAGGACACCAACCATCTGGGGTGTTCTCTTGTACTAATAAGTGTTTTTCCTGATATCAAAAACATTTGGCTGGATGGGTTTTTTCTTACCTTACTTACTGGAATGTCTTTGTGGTCACAGACAACTAATGAAGAGAACAAAAGAGAAAAAATGTTGTAAAATCATTAGGAAAAAAAAAGGGAAACCGTGTTCAAACAAATGCATTTTGCTATTACAATGCCATTTTCAGTCTTGTTTGCAGCCCCTACTGTTCCTTACACTGTCTCTTCACTGGGGACAAAAAATTCATTAAATGTCTCTTCATTTTACAATATCAATATATTTTAAGTCAAATTGTGCATTCTTTGCAGTTAATTTTCTTTTAAACACAAAGCACCATCAGAAAGTTTAGCTGCAGGGGGGCTACAGGCAAGAAGGAAGATACAAACATCCCTCTTATGAGAAATAATAGTAATAATGAAGTCTTTTAAAGTTTAAAGGAAAATAGTGGCTTTTTTACACCAAGACTGTAAGACCTGTTCATTGATCTTTTCAAAGAAGCAGTAACAATAGGGAGAAGCCAGAATGAAAGAAAATGAAAGCAAAAGAATAAAAGCAGTGAAGAGTTGGGGTACAGGGAAGCAGTACTCCAGAATCAGTGGATATTGATGAAGCCAGAGACCTCAGGAAAGGGCCTGGCTATGTTACCTTACTTGACTGCTGGCTTTGCTTAATCACCAGGTTATTTTTAATCAGAAATCATTTATCTTTTTCAAATTCAAATCACTGCTGATCCTGCTTATCAGACTACTCGCAGCTAATACGTTTTTTTTACACGGAGCTGTTGTAAGTGGGCAGTCTCAGCTGAAATGGGCTACGCACAGACCTTGATCACCTTGCCGAAAGTCAGCCTTGCACTGAGGTCACAGTGGAAGTGAGACAGACATGCTGCCCCTTGGAAACACAGGGAGATGTTTTGTGAGAGATGTTTGTGGCTTGACTCAAATTGAACAACTAATGATTTGCGCTACGAATGTCTCTGCTGGAATGTTTTCATTCACCAGTGACGTGTGGTTCTCCTGACATGGTAAGAGGCAGAACGCCCATAGCACACAGTGTCTAAATGAAAATGTCAACAATATCTGTGGCAAGAAGGCCAGAGAGAACCTAGTGAAGAGATTTTTACACAGTGTGTAGTTATGCAATTTAAATCAGGATTATTTGCATCCCTATTTGAGAAGAAGGGTTGTTGAAAAGTTCAACTTGCTGTCTTTCCAGTGAATTAGACCTAAGCTGGAATATTTAACCTAAATACCTTCATCCTCACAAATAAAAATCACATCTGAACTAATTTTACATGTTTTATGCATGTAACTAAATGATCTTTAAGATCCCTTCCAACCTGAGCCATTCTACGATTCTATGCAAGCTTAGTTAATTCCAGGAGTTTAATTACACATGGACCTCTAGTAAGGTCCAAAGCAGGACATCTCTTTACAACACATATTGAACAAATTCTAAAGTTTCTCTGCATTCAGAAACCAAAGTCATTGTGTGTGGCTTTGGTAGAGGAGAGATCAATTCATGTCTGCCATTGTGAGGTCAAAAATTTCTCGAATTGCTGGTTGAAGGAGCAGGGCAATGGTGCCACTGCTAAGATAAATCCATATTTCAAGTCATCTAATTGTGACCCTTAATAAACTTATTTGGAGTGGAGATTTCACTGGTCTGATTCACCAGTCATACAACTCTGAAAAATACGAAAAGTTTAGCATGGGAAAACATGCAGCAACATGGGTTTTGTTGTTGTAGGATCACCAGCTGAAAGAAAAGGCAAGGGCTAACCCACCTCAGCCATAGGTGTTCATGGTGAGTAAGTGCCAGCATAGTCCATTATTGGTTCCAAGAGCAGTGGAAGCCATTGAGATATCCGATAAATGTGCAGAGGAACCAGTCTTGTTATCATATGATTAGAAGTTTAGGCTCCTATTGGGCACAGACCAAAGAAAGTCCTGGAACAAGACAGATAATGAACTTGAGTTGTAAAATACTGTAAACTATTTTGCCACTTTGGCCAGTGATCCTGTACCATATGTCAAGTGGGCTGCAAATTCCCATAAAGCAGCAGTTTGCTACACTAGACCTATAACAAAGAAGGTTGTAAAAGGAATAAATGGCAAAAGGAAGCTGGAAAGCATGCCAAATGTACAGCACATGCTTATTAACAGCAACACAGCAGCCAAAGGGAAGCAGAAGCTGCATATGGGAATTGACTTGTGTATGGGGGAAATGGAGAGTGGTAATTCTGCAAAAGGGTTTTTGCTCTTCTTTTCTTTTTGCCTCTTCTGCAATATTTCAGACCCCCTGGGATTTTGGAATGAGAGTTGTGTCTTTGTGTTTTAAAGCATGGTTTTTGTACTGAATCATGGGAGACAAATGGATTATTTTACTCCCTATCTTTACTGAAACTGTGCCTCCTGCTAAATCATGTACATGTTGCGTGGATATAAACTGTAGTCTACAGATATGAGTCTGGAGGGTCAGAACACTGAGCCTTCTTTCCATGGCCTGTTTCTACTGCATGAGGATCAGTCCCAGGCATCTTCAGCTAGGCCCATAAATGTTGATTTTTATAAGGGTAATTACTGTAACTTCCAGTGGTCCTATAAGATAAATACTGTTCATTGAAAGCTTTTTAACTCAGTGAATGCCATTTTGCCTAAATCACAAAGTCTTAAGGGAGCATATCGATTTCCACAAAATGTTATTAGTAAATTTAGAAAGGTTTTTAGAAAGACTTTAGCAGAACAGTGCCTTTCAAATGGACATTTCAAACACTCATTTTGTTATTATTATTTTTAAATAAAAGCCAGAATGGAATACTTCACCTTTTTAAAACTAAAACATTCAGAGTAATTTGTAACAATTTCATGTTAACAGCTTCATTTCCCAGGAATTTTTTAAACATTGTTGGGAAAGGGAGGTTGCTTTTTCAAATACTAACTAAACCCCCAGTTTTCAGTGTTGGAACTTCTGGCAGAATAAATATTCTTCATGTGGATAGAGTTGGAAGGTTATTGAAATTGGCTTACATGTTTAGACTGTGCTTTTTTTCATTTGTCAACATTTCATTGAAAAGATTGGGCTTGTGGCAAAATCATGATTAAGCACATTACAGAATAACTCTGTACAGTTTAAGATTTCAGTGTATATGGAATGTGACAACTGACATACAAAGGTATTATATTGCTGTTTAAGTGGTGTGTGTCGTATCTACATAAACAAAGCGCAGATCCCAGGCAAGCTGAGTTTAAAGGCCAGTCCATTTATGCTTCAGAATAATACAACAGGTTTAACTTGTAGAGTAATATTACATATAAGAGGTAGAGAATGATTTTTCCCCATGTCTTCTTTGACTTTTTGCTTCTGTGACAAGCATACATTTCTATGGAGCTGTGAGGAATGCTATTCTCCTTGTTTGTGAGTATGTCAATGTATATGCAGGGAGGTGTGTACATGGAGTATGTTTTCATACCTCTGTACATGAAAATGTTCTTGGTATAGGAGAGCTAGTGCTTACTACATTTCAGGGACCCAGAACATCCACTACTGGACTGATAGTTTGGAGATTACACTGGTTTAATTCCAAATAAATTACATGTTCCTGTCTTCTGTTTATGAAAGGTATTTGCATCGTGGTTCAGAAATTTAGTAATGCACTCTACTATTAATTGGCAACCCCTAAGAGAAGTCAGTTCAGTAGGATATGTAAAAGAGACATATGAACATGAAGAGCTTGATTTATTCATGGAGTGCCATCATCAGAACCACCAAGTGGTCTCGGTGAAAATTTACAGTTCTTCAAGGTGGCAGAAGTACTTTGTTGAAGCCTGTTTTACTTCTAAAAGCTGTTTTTACAAAAGATTAAATGAAAGCATATATTAGCCTGGCTAAAAAGGTGTCCTTCAAGGATTTTGGATATGTCTTCTGTGGCTCAAACAACTATGAGTAAGAAGAAAAAACACACATGTATAAATATGGACAGGTTTTAGATTAATATAATAGCTGCGCTTGTCAGAGGAATCATCATGTATGACCATGATAGATGGAAATGTCTCTTGAAAGACTGAGACTGGTAAAAAAAAAGTACCTATTTGTAAGAGACAGGTTATTTTTCATAGTACTGAGTAACATTCCATAGTACCCTCCAAAGAATTTTGAAAAATAGCCCAGATATTGCATGCTATGCATTAAAGTCAAAATGAATGTGCAATCAATGGTAAACCACTTGAATTTTACTTACTGGCTCACCTTCTTTTGGAGAGTATTCCAAGACCTTTTTTGAGTCCTTCCTTTTGCAACCAGAAGTTTAGCTTTGCCATCAGATGCCAATATGAAAATGAAACTTGATTTGATAGAAAAAGACTGGGAAAATAGAAATCAACACATGAAGTTCAAAGGAGGAATAGATCTGGGACTGTGAGCATTCGTGCAAGTGATCTTACCTCAATTAATATTTCCATTCACATTGCCAGTTTTGTTTTGTAGGCAAAGTTTTGTAAGACCAAATCCTAAATTCTGACATCTTCAAAAGTGTTTGGTTGAATTATTTTGTAACTGCTGTAAGTTCCTAATGTGAACTAAGAAAAGAATGAAGATGTAGAGTTAAAACTAGTTGCAATCTGTCAAAACTAAGGAAAAAAAAAACAAACCAAAAAATCCACAGAAAAACAACAACAAAAAAAACACCCCAAAACAAAATAAAAAAATAGTTGATGGTTAAATATAAGCCTGTCTGGCCATAACTTGTTAGATGAGTAATATTTGATTGATTTTACTGAGACTAGCTACAAGTACAGTCCACTGACATTGCTGGTTGAATTTCACTAGACAACACACTCTCATTTTAGTCTTATTTTAGTGCTGGTTCTTCCCATTCACACCAGCACTAAAGAAGGACCTGTGCTTAATCCTAACAGTTTGTACATTACTGAACCTAAAGACATCACTTCCTACCTGCATATACCCTACAAAAAGGCAAACCTGAGCTGCTTAGACAAAATCCATGAAAAAGAAAGAATAGATAGACATCAGAGAAATCACAATAGGGGCTGAAAGAAAAAGGAGACAGAAAAATCCATTCCAAATGAAAATAATAAAGTCTCTTAAACTTTAAGGAAAAAAAAATAGAGGCTTATTTTGTACAAAGATAGTGAGATGTGTTCATTGATCTCTTTAAGAGTCAAGAAGAAATTGGCCAGCAGCTGAATAAAAGAAAATGAAGTTCCATTAATCCAATCCATCGAAAGACAACTCGGGTAAATTGATCAATGCAGCACAAATAATTTCTAACCTTTCCCCTCTTCGGAGAAGATGTTTGGGTTTTTCTAGTGATTTTTTTTCCCCTTCTCAAAGAGTGTAAGCAGCATACATCACCAATTTGAAGTGCTTTTTAGATGGCTTTTCTAGCAATAATTGGAGAATTTCTGGAACTAAGCAGGGTAATGGCTTTTCTTCCACCCCTCTCCTTCATCACACCCTCATTGCCTTGAAGAATATCAATATGTGGAGAAAGTTTGAGGGCTTTTCTTTTCCTCTCTTCTAAACTCTCAATCATCTTACTTCCTTCTCTGCCTCCTCCTTCAAAGAGTTGTTGAAACATCTGGCAATTTATAAAACTGATATAGCCATCACTGTGGTATCTCTGTACTCAAGAGAAACTTCATAGTGTCTGAAATGCAGGAAGAACCCAAAGGCCAAATGAGGTTTAGTCCTTTCTGAAGTTTGTAACAGTCCTTGCTATAGAGCCTGGCCCTTTACCTTGAGCAGTAAAGCTCTTGTTTGTGGTAGTGGTGGACCTCTCATTTGACTTCTATGCTTTAGCCAGATGTCAGATGTCATACACAGGAGAGAGCATTTGAGATCTGAAACTGCCACTACAGAGGTGCACCATCCTCTATCCAGAGGGGTTATGTGGCCTGTAGGATCCACTTCCCTCTCTTGGAAAAGTGAATATCCTCAGGTCCCAGAAATGGGAATGAGAAACAAACAAGTTCATGGTAAAATAAAACTCTAAGTATTGATATTTCTTTTCCAACTCAAAAAGAACTCTGAAAATCAAAAACATTAGAAAAAAACAATTTCCACATGGGATTTGGTGTCCTCCTACAGGATAAAATACAAATGTAAAGCTATTCTAGTTTTGAATACTGGAGTGAAATGCTGTGATTTGCATTGAAACCACAAAGTAGCTGATGAAACAAAAGAAACAGCAGCACCTTCTTGAATGGGATGTAACCTAAGTTTATATAGAAAGCTCTGTACAGTACCCATGTGTTTGTGTAAGTGAAATAGGCCTTTGCATATGCTGCATAATTGTAAAAACATGAGGCTTTGTGGTTGTATACCCAAAATATACTTTATTTTGAAAAGCAGCATCACATAACTCAGCAGTATAATCATTTTCTTCTCCATGAGCAAGTTGTCTTTTGCCCCTGAGACAGTGCTTTATTCAGGTCAGCAATGAAGTTATGTGAAGGTCAGTATGGGAAAACTCAGACTACACCTGTCTAGATCACACCCACTCTGCTAATAAAAAGCTACATTCCCTGCCTTGCTTGCACACATAGATACTAAGATCTTTCACAGAAAGGTAAAATGTTCCACAATGATTGAATCCTAAGGTCTGCAGAAAAGTCCTTACAAAAATGATTTTCAAAAGAATTTGAATACAGACATCTTTCTGGTACAGTTTTCATTGCATGCAAATATTTAAGCTTATGCTTAAGCACGTTCTATTATTCCATCTTTGAACCTGCATTAAAGATTCAAAACAGGATATTAGCTGCAGACAGATAATCATTGTCTGTTCAGAAACTTCTCAGCTTACAGTACAGGTGAGGTCTATCAGCTGTGTTAAATAGTTGGAGATTTGTACAGTTTAGAGGGGTTTTTAAAAGAAAAGGTACAGTAAATATGAGCAATCACCATTTGGGTAAAATCAGTCAGAAGTAGGACCTTCTTTGTTCCTTTGTAGGAAAAGCTGGAAGACACAATTTCCCTATCTTTTATTAATTAATTTACATCTACACAGAAATATTTGGATATCTTTCCATTTAAATCCTAGAATATCTCTAAAAGCTTACCCAAACAGATATTTTCATTTTTCATATCACTGGACATATAAGTATACATATGCTAGAAAAGCTAATGGATTAATTAATTAAAGGAAGTGTTAAGTGAGATGTTTATAGTTTTCATAGAGAGGAAATTAGCTTGACTTTTAACCTGAGGATATCACATCACACAAACTTTTGATGCATCTGTAAGGGATACACAAATAAAGAGCTCTCTTTCTTTCACAAACCCAGGGAACTTCCAATTTTACAAGATTGTGTCCAGCAGTGAAGTCAAAGTCCCAAGGGATTCTGGGAACCAAGATCAGATGGAAGATGTTTTATTACATGATGGGAAAACTAGGGAAGACTGAACTTTCAACTTTTTTTGTGAAAGCATATGAAGAGAAAAATCAAGCTGATATACAATAGCAACTAATCATCAAGAAAGGCAATTTTTAGTGACTTATGAAAGAAATCTCCAACAGATAAGAAACAACTGGAAAATATCACTGTTTCTGCACCTATGGTGTTGAAGACTTGAAAGCACTTTTCCACTCTAAGCTTTCTGAGACAATCAGGGATGTTAAATAAGGAAATCAGGTCTTCAGCTCTCTTTTAGGTTTCAGAAAGAAAGGAAAGAGTATGTTCTTTAGGACCTTTTCAGCACAGCACAAGAGATTCAGAGGTAAATAATGATGCCATCAGAGTCAAGTGCCAAGAGAAGCCAGAACCAGAGGACAGAAATCAATGTGTGGCCTCTTGGATCTCTCTTCCCTCAGAGTTATCTCTGCCAAGATACTTTCATTTACATTTGTGAACCTTACCAAAGCCCAGGACTTACGAAGGTCTTCCTGAAAGTACATTCTTTGTATGCTATACATGAATCCATGGATGAAGATAATGCTGATGAGTGGGCATTGGAAAAGGTAATGGAAAAGGTCTTCTGAGCCCTGCAAAAGTGGAAGATTCTTTTGTTTCCTCATCACTTAGACAGATTTCCAGCCAGATGATACTTCTTTTGTGCTCCTGATTTTGACCTAAGCATAAAATATACTGTACCACTCCACTTGCTAATGCTGTAACAGATTATTTTTCACTTCCTCTGTTTTCCTCTGGTGTCGGGCAGCATTTTCTCTGCACTCTCTCTTAGTTAAGGAGATGAGTGAACAGGACTACTCTTCAGATAAATTGCTATAGATTCATCATTCTCCACCTCTGTCCTGAAGAAGCAGTCATACATCTGATGTTAATCTTAACATCACATTCTATATAATAACATTTGTTGTGAAAACTCTTCCTACATCACTATGTTTAAGGATAACAATACCAGTCATCCAATGGCATTTGCACGCATACAGCATCATCTCCAAAATCTTTGGAATTTTTCTTATGTGACACCTGTTAAGTTTAATGAAGCTTCTCATTTACCTCACCCCATAAGATGGATAGAAAGTCATTGTTAAGCAAAACACCATTTGATTTGGCAACAGGTGGACTAGCTAAGAGAGATTTCCAGCTATCTCTAATTTCTGTCAGTTTGAAAAAGAAGTACTGAACCCAGAACTACAGGTTTTCTTCTAATAAACATAAAGTAAGATAAATCTATACAGATTCTTAACCCACTTTGGTACACAGTCACAATTATTGCAGAATCCAGCACTTTGGCAGACATTTAAGAATGGGCAAGTCTAGGGAGACTTGAGGTACTGAAGTGAAGGGTCAACTTACAGTAAGTAGACTCTGTATTCAGTTTCTTTTCATTATTTTTCCTTTTCTTGGTTTATGTCACAAATTTACCATTTTGTGACACAATGTTGGTTATTACTTTTCCTTTTTTCCCTTTGTCTGTCAAACTTCATAGAAAAATCCAATTATTATGTAAATAGAGCCTTGATATAATTGTCACAAACAAGGTAGCATAACAATGAAGAGCAACAATTTTCTGAAGTCAAAGAAAGCACTGATTTATGACTGTCTGTGAGGTGTGATTGATACAGAATGGTTTGAAGGAATATTTTCAACATTTCTTCTTCATTTTACAACCTGCTTCCTCAGATCATCCTATCTGAGGCATCTTTGCAGAGGAAAGTTGTTTTGGAAGAGGGAAATTTCCACAAATTCATTTTCTTCTCTTTAAAGAAGCAGGGGGAAAAAAATCCTTAAAAAAGCCATTATTTAAACAGCTTTCTTTGTAAAATGTTTCCAGCAGATGTTTATGTAAAGAATGTGCTGGAGCTCCTTCAGTAAGACACAGAAGTGACATTTCTTGAGGGTTTTAGTTGAAGAATTTGTCTTTCACATCATGTCTTTAAACATCTGCAAAAGGCAACAGATTCTTTATGATCCTGCTAACTTGAAGAAAGGCACAATGCACAGTCCTGAGTCCTTAAAAAATGTTATTTAATGGGACTGACAGATGAGAAATATCTAGCTCTAATGTTTTCCTTCAGTAGAAATTCACCTCTTGACCTTATGACTTCAGAGTACGGCTGCTGCCTTCTAAAAAAGAACATTTCCTTCCATTCAGATGTGCTTTCTATGGTTTTGTTGTTTGGTTTTTCCTTACTGCTCAGTTATCTGCTGTAGGGAAGGTACCATCATCAGGATCCAATCTAAAATAAAAAACATAAATACTGCAAGCACACTTCTGCTAGTTCTGTTTGTAGCACTTGTGCTTCCAAGCATCTTTTAATTTCCTCAGTTGGATATTTTTCCACTTCCCCACCAAAAATCAAAGGTGCCTTCCTCTCCTGCCTTTTCTTGTAAAAGGATTTTGAAGCAGTAGTGTAATTCAGCTTTCTTATTCCTTTGCCTGAATTTGGTTATTTGCTGCTGTGCAGAAAATACAGAGTAGGGCCATTCCTCAGGGCTGCCCAGGTTGGTCCTTCTACCTTACAAAGTCACCTTTTGCAGAAGAATTCCATCTATCTTTTAGTTTTCTGATTTGTTTCAAGTTCTGGGGTAAGGGGGCAGTTTTGTCTGTGGGTTTTTGCACTCTCCACTGTATTGTATTTCAGGTTTTTTCCCCCCTTCTTCTTTTTCTCTTTCTTTTTTTTCTTTTTTTTTTTTTTCTCCCTCAAGGGTTTTCTCTGGGAAAAGTTTTCTGGGCTTCCATCCAGCCAGTGTCACAATTCACAGCTGTACTGTTTGATTCAAGTACTTCAAGCTGCCAGGGAGGTAGAGCCAAATGAGATTAAGGGCTTTTTTATTAAAGCAAGCACCCACATGTGCTGGTATGGTTAAGGCTACGTCAGACGTTCCAATATGAACCCCAATTCCTGGAGACCTTTCCTTCTCAAACATAAAATATTTATGCCAGGCTGAAACCTGACCTGCATGTACTCATCTGGGAGGAGCTGTAACTCTTCAGAAAGAAATGGTTTGGCTTTTATTAAGTTACAGCTCCAAGAATGGAAAATGCACTGATTTCAAGATAAGCAGCTTAGAAAAAAAAAAAATAGCTCTGTAACAGACATAAACTGAGATATTTTAAATGAATTAATGGTGAATTTTAAGGGAAGGCATGTTTTAGGTAGCACAAGATTCATGTTAGCTTCCTTCCCTGGCACACAATGGATTTGAAACCCCTGTGTTCATCAGACTCTGAGAGTCCCAGCACTGCCTGACCCATTGCTGGTGGAGAGGCACTACCTGCAGCACTTCTGCTGCACCCACCTGCCTGCCAACCAAATGTCAGTGCCTGCTGCACCCAAAATTTCGCCTCTGTTGCCCAGCCATGCAAGCCAGCAATTTTTATTTTTTTTTTCTGTTGGGATAAGCCATGCAGAATTGGTGATGTGAAACAAAACACCACCATTTCTTTTGATTTCTGATGTAAGCCAAAATCTGAACCTACATTTCCAGAGAGAAATGCATTTTAAAATCTCCCTTTCCTTTTGAAAAACACCCAAATTAAGACAGTTCCTTTCAGAGTGATTTTTATCTTTTCTTTCAACATTTATGAAGATAAATAAAGTGATATTTTAAAAATAAACATACATGTGTCTATGGAAAACATGATGTGCTGTAGCAGAGCTGGTCAAAAATGTTTTTTTTTAAAAAAAAAGGAAGAAAATGAGAAACTTTGCAGAAAACATAACAAAACAAAACAACAAATCACCACTATAAACTTTTTTCCATACTGTCAGGCCAACTAGAAAGTGCATCAGAAGGTTTTGAAGGTTATTGACATTTCCCATTTTTAAACTCTCAGACAGAAGTAGCTTTTTTCATTATTAGGTCACCCTTTCTTTTTCCTTTTTGCCCAGCTGTGTTACTGAGGAGCCCATGTGCCTTGATAAAGCCTCTGCACACACACTGACAGAGACAACCCTTCATCCTTTCAAGGCAGAGGTCCTTTTATATAAACATACATCTGGAATGGCTGTGGGGTTGACAGTGAGAGCTTTAATTCTCTGTCCAGCAGCCAAAAAACAGCTACAGCTCTCTGTTCTCACTCAAGGAGCCGTTTCAGGAGAAGGGTTTACCTGGATTCAAGTGTAAGGACTAACTTCATGTGAAGAAAATAAATTCTTGAGGGTAATTTCTTATGAATTGATCCATTTTTTATTTCAAAACTCACCTTTTGAAATAAAGTAAATCACTATGTAGAAAAAAAATCTGAGTTATTTTTATTTACTGCTGAGTTCTTTTATTTCATTTAGAGACTCTGGAGTTTCCCAAGATATTTCATTTTGATTTAGTGGTAGATTGTGTAACTCCAAGCTAAATTGCTAATCCAGCCTTAGCTTACCTGTCACAGTGTAACAGCACTGTATCAAGTGCTCCTCCTTGGATCATGGGGTTTAACTCATTTTGGATCCTAGCTGGCACTGCAGACACTGTATGTCAGTCTATGTGTCATTGTGCTACCGCCTTCAAGAAAGGAAATTAAGGGAGGAGAAAAAGGGAGAGTAGAAGTAAACCTGTAGTAAGTCTGATGTGTTTGCATAATTGCAATGTAACACTGCTGTTCTGCAAGTCCTCAAGGTCAGGCATTTTTTAGCCATTTCCTGGATTTTTCACTTGTAACCTGTAATGTTATCAAGATGCAAATGCTCACATCCTCATCTCTGCAGCTCATGTAATTGTAGCAGTGATGTGAGGCTTAAATGCTGAGAAACTGTTTAAGCCTAAGAGTCTCTGAAATCAAAGGCAGCAACATTAATATTCTGTGCAAATGTGAAGAAGCCATGAAAGCTTTGTTGCTAAAGAAGCCAACTAAATCAAACAAGTTGAAGAAAAACAAAGACTTGTATAATTGTTTTAATTAAAACTGCCACTTATTCCAGCAAAACTGCAGCTCAGTCATACTCTCCAAATATTTCTTGCTTAGACTTGCATACTCAAAAACTATTCTTAATAAGCAAAATAAAACATTGCCAGCCACTTCCAGCCTCCTTTGACACAAAAGCTCCTAAGCAAATTGCAAAAAACCCATGCAAAACTTTGTGATGTTTACTTCAGATTTTATCCCAGAGGAATTTATGGAACTTGCCATTCAACTCCAAAAGCATGTTATCTCAAATGAAATGGAATGCTGCTTAAATCTTCAAAGAACATCGTGGCATTTAGCCATAAAACTCACTGTGACTTCAGACATTCAGAAACAGCATTAATGCCAGGATCAGGCTGCCCTGTATGGTTATTTGTAAGTCTTCAGGATCACAAGCATGCTTTTTTTTGAGTCTGGGCCCTCCATGTGTTCAGCCTCCAGTAAAAGTGAGAGCAGCCTAGAAACTGCTTTGCCTTTCACTAGCTGCTAAGCCCCTTCACCTCTTCCCACCCCACAAAGTTATTCTGGCATCTCAAAATAAGTCAGATACAGAAGGGATCTTGTTAGTGGTTCCTCAGCTTCTGGAAGCAGCCCAAGCCTCTCCTTCTTAACCTAAAATATGAATGATACAAATACATCTCAATTTTAATGGAAGGAGAATGTCTGACCTTTCTACAAAACAGTGTCATGTGAGGCTTCTGTATTTCTTGTGACCTTTCCAATGCTCATAAGGCTTTTCAGCATGCAAGTTCAGCTTAAATTTGAAACTTTTTGTCTTCAAGTACAAATTGGCTTCCACTGCAACACTGGGGCCCAAATTTCACTGTTAGCACAAGGATCCATCACATTGTCACTGTGTGGTAAAGAAGCAGTTATAAAATCTGAACCATGCTTCTTTCACCTCTCAAATAATCTCTTCAGATACTGTTGTTTGGCTTCAACCTGACTTTTATCTTCTTTTCTCAGCACTCTGAGAGCTCTTTATCTTCACCAATACTTGATTCATGTGAGTGTATGTTGGGAACCAATTTTCATATGTATTAATTTGTTACCTCATTTCAAAGACCTCCTTTTTTTCCAGGATTCCTAAGCATTAGTATTTTTAAGCTTGAGGAAGTGGTGTGGTTGCTATTAGAACTATCCTACAGGAAGCCATCATTTATCAATGAAAAACTTGAAATTTGCTTCTAAACATATGTTTTGTTGAGCTCTTTGGAGGCTGTAAAGCTGCTTATAGTAGCAGCTCTGTTGGTTTTTTTTCTTCTCTTTCTTTTTTCTTTTTCAGTGACTGGTTAGCTGAAATAATTTGAGGTCTGTTTTTCCTAAAATCTGATCCTTACCTGTTTGAGCGAAGAAAATGAGGACTGTTTGAAAGTAATGTCTTTGGCAACACATACACCTTGCTCAGACTGTCTCACATCTTCATCTTATCATATTAAAAGGCTTTTCCAAGCGTTGCCTCAGAACAGTGAAAACCTCATTATGAGCTGAAAACTGTTTGGGATTTCAATGTTGATAATGAAAATCTTATTTATGGAACTGCTGAATAGGCAGATAAAGTCTAAAAAACAACAGCTCACTAGACAAAATAATAGTCTAAGGGAAAAGGTGTAATGTAATTATATCACTCCTATTTTATAATAGCCTTTTCTTTTGGTGTGTATGTTGAAAGACTGTTAAAGAACTGTGAGGTGCAATTGTTTCTGATCTTTTCCAACCTGATTTCAGAACTCACGTGCATTTCCTTTGTCCAGTTAACATTTTAGTTGTATGCAAAAGGCATGATCTATCAGACAGGGCTGAAGATGTGGAAGCATTTTTCTGTTCAACAGCCTCTAGGCTCCTTTATTGAAAGGTGTGAACCCTCACTGGAGAAAGAAGGATAAAGTAAGCAGGGATCAAGAAATTCCTGTCCTCTTCTAAAAGACAGGCCAGGTCCTTTCATGAATTCTGTTGTCTCTGTACTGCTAACAGAAATGTGTGTGGTAAATACAGCCTTCTCTGACTGAAACCATCAGAAACATGCAAAGCCAAGCCGTTCAACAGGGTTGTAGGGGAAGTTGTGTGTGTTGTAGGGGAAGAAAGGCTGTACAGTTTCCTAACTCTCTACATTATTACATGCTTTTATTCCAGTGAAATCAGTAATCGTGTCAGAATAGAGCTAGTAAAATACGATGGGAAATAAGACCCTTTAATATAAGCCTCTCTGCCTGTCTGTCCTTTTATATAGCACCTCCCAACATAGTGTCTGAGTGCAAAGTTCTTCACCCTCATCTGATTTAAAACTTAAAATGGATGCTGTGAAGACCTATCGTCCGTAGTAAACTGCTCGAGATGAATCAGCTGTTCCGATTAGCCTCACAGAAATGATAATGGGGTTCTGTGTTCACAGCTGAGTTATTTAAACTGTCTGATTTGGTCCACAGCTTCCTTGGACATTAATAGGTTGACTGCTATGTCACTGAACTTA
Organism: Galbula dea; assembly: GCA_013399015.1. Lineage (NCBI taxonomy): Eukaryota > Metazoa > Chordata > Aves > Piciformes > Galbulidae > Galbula > Galbula dea. The sequence goes on along the minus strand of VWZX01000349.1, from coordinate 2,826,496 downwards.
GTGCATGAAAGGTCAGCCTTTGAAAAGCTAAATAAGGTAAGTGCAAACTGAAGCATGTTCCAGGCGATACGGTGTGCTCTAAACGTACTTGAAACTCCAAGGAATCTCTGCTGCTCCCTAGCATTTCTCCATATCTGATTTCAAAGTGGGAGATCCTTGCATCAGTGCTTGGATTTTGATCTCTCATCCACCAAGAGATTCAGCAGGTAGCTCACATGTTACAAACGTACTCTCCTCCTGATGGATCTTGAGTAAAGCAGATTGAAAACTTCTTAGAAGATAGCTTTTCATCAGCAAATGCTGACTGAGGTGAATTTGAAAGATTTCTCAGGACTGCAGCAATTTTGCCAAAATTGCTGAGAAGCAGCATTATCTGGCAGGGACACTTCTCTTCAACAAGGATGGAATGCTTCATTTGACTTTTGTTTGATTATATTGTAAATTCTAACAGACTATTGTGCACACCTTGAAGTGATTAAGTCAATGAAGAGTTCAAACATAGTAAGATGAAATGTTTTCAGCAGTTCCAAAATAAAAACATGTCATTTAAGGTAATTTTGATGATCTCTATATTGCAGCAATTTCATTTTTGTGTACATTTCATCATCTAGATTATTTACTCCTGTTTGAAAGAAAAACAAATCTTGGGATGCTGATATTTCCTCCAGAACCAGGAGCCCTCCTCTTCAGCAGCCCATGAGAGTGATTGGAAAAGTCAGAGTAAAAGCATTTCCCTTTCCTCTCTCCAGGCCCTCTCTTTGATGCAGGACCATGAGAGGAAGAGGAGAGAAAAGGCTAAGTGTTAGATTTATCATCTATAAATAGAGACAGTCCCTCACACTTATTTTCTTGAGTACTCTTAGAACAGTAGGGGAAAGAAAAAGAAAGTAAATCTAAGAAATGTTGGGAAAGTTCTGTGCATTTCAGGAATGTTCCAGAGTAAAAATAGGCTGTGCTAGTCCAAGTTTAGAAGTTTATTCTCTCAAAAGCCACCATCAGTTATTTTCTCAAGTTTAATTCTGTCCTGTGTCTACCAGCTGGAAAGCTTGTTGAGCAATAAGAATAAATGTTTGTAGAATACAAATGACTGCAGATGACTTATTCACCATCCACAGAAAGTGTTACTACTTCTTGTCTGCTTAAGTGGTTGTACAGTTACTACAATCTCCTTGTGCAGTAGTGCTAAATGTTAGGCAAAGTCAGCAGTTTGGTTCAGGCCTAGGGTTTCAGACTATGAGACTTACAAGCTGAAAAAACTTGTTGGGATTTTTAGCAAAGTAGGGTTGTCATCACACTTTCACCTGAAATGGAATAAAATTATCCATTGCTGAGGGACCTAATAGCAAAGCTGTCAACATTACTCACAAATATTTTTAAAGGAATTGTCTTAGAAGAACTTCACTATACTAGATTTCATCTTGGTTGGTTGGTTTTGTTTGTTGGTTTGGGGTTTTTTTCCCCCATAGGTGAAGAGGATGTAGAAAATATTCCATATATGCAAAACTGTGAATCCCACCATGGCATTTGTATTAAAGGATCATTTTGTGGGAGGTAAGCAGACAGGCCATCACTGGCAATGATTAAAATTGGTCTTATGTAAAAAAGGATAATAAAAATCCTGTCCTATAAACCAACAAGCGATACCCAAGCCAAGAAGCTCAAAATCAACAAAATAAACCTTATTCCAAAAGCTGGATTTGGTTATTAATTGACTAATTTCCTACCAATAAGAGCACACTTTCAGGCTGGTGGGCTTGATGAGAGGTACTTGAAAGCCCAAACTGAACAAGCATGTGAAATATTTAAGGCCACATTTTTATATTTATTAAAAACAGCCTAAATAATTAAACCAGTTGATTCACTAGTGGCTTTCAGGCTCATGCCCAGAGTGAAAGGTCATGACCTGACATACCATGGCCCCACTTGGTACCCATGATTGACAGGAAAAGGAAATAAGTTGATATCTTTCACGTGGGAATCACAGCTTGTAGCAACTAGGAGCAAGTGGGCTATTTGGACTTTGTGGGAAAAGTTAATTGTGTTATTATTCAAAATCTTCTTTCCCAAAGTTGGTTCAATGGTGATTTATTTACTTATGTGATAAAACAGCTGTGTACTGTAATAAAATACAGGTCACTTGCTGATGTTTAATGCACAAAAAGGGGATATGTTTGGTTTCTTTTACTTTGAACTTACATTCATGCTAGGCAGCAGGGATGACTTTGAATTGTTAGGAATTTTCTGTTAGTGTATTGGAGATAATTAATGTTCTCATCATACTAGATATTCTTCAGTGCTTAGTTATGGAGAATGAGGAAGGCACCATACACTGAAATATGAGTGCCTCGCCACCATATGCTTTCATTATTTCTTTATAATGATAAAAAGGGGCTGCATTCAGTGCCAGACAATGTCATGGCCCCAGAGATTTCAGTGGCCTGCAGAAAAAAGGAGAAAAAAGGATTTGTGATATGAATGAGGATTTGAAATGGCTTTTTAAAAAAGGCCTAAGATCCACTTTCACCCTAAATTCTGAAATCACATGAAAGATGTCTAGATGCAAGCGAGTTTGAAGAGCAGCAACTTTCCACCAGGCTCTGTTTTATATGCAGTATCAGGGCCATCTTGGCCATGCTTTGTTACAAGGTCACATAATTGTACCAAGCACAGTCTAACTTCACATATTGTCTGATTTGTTCTAGCAGTGAACCCTGTCATCTTTATCCACAGTACATATTCTTCACCCCAGTGATTTACAAGTTAGGAAAGTGATGCACTTTCTGTTTATCACTCTGATTGGAGAAGTGCAGTGGATCTAATATCAGCTGGTCTGTTATTGTGCCTTTCTGCTCATTCCCCAAAGCCTGAAGTGTGGGGACAGTATTAGTTGCTCTGGGATGCAGCTCCATACCTCACTCCAGGTATTCCCTACCCTTTCACAGTAATGCCATGTAATGTTGTGTTGTTTACTGGTGTATGGGGTGTTAGGTGATAACAGTCCTGTTAAAAGTCCCATTAAAGTCAAAAGTTGTTTTATCCCAGAATAGGTCATTGTGGGGCAAGACTGCATGTTTCAGCTCTGTATGGCACAAGTTTGATCGATAGAGCTGTCAGTCCTGGCATTTTCCTCAGACTATCTCCAGTACAATTTCAGTTCCTAGACTTTTCTCATATCTTACTCTCAATACAGAACAAAGCATCTCTGGATGGGAAGCTGTGGAAACTCTACACCTTTGTAGCACATTCTCTGGGAGAATTTTAAGCCTTAAAATAATCTAATTCTAACACCAATAAACAAGCCTGGTTTACTCAGTAAATCAAGGTAAAGGCTGCTTCACACAGAGTAAGAGCTGTTGGTATATCTTTTGCATTTTTTGATGTCAGTCCTTTATATTTAACATCAGGGTATAGTGCATGATATTTTACAAATACTATAGGCTACAGATCCTGCCACAGGAGTACAAATCTGTGATGAGTAAATTATAGGTACTGGCTGAGAAGGAGAAATGAAATCAAGAAAAATAGGTCCAGGGGAAATAACATACTCAAAACTGAAGACCTTTCTGGAGCAACACCAATCCACTTCCTCTGAACACTGCAGCAGAAGAGGAAACTACTCAGAATATCAACTTTTTTCCAGCAATAACGATATGTACATCTTGTACTTACTAGTGCTGAAAGGAAAAAGCCATGATTAATCCAAACCCAGCTATTTTTAATAATTCATTCAATTACAAAACAGAGACTACAAACTGAAGACCAGAGCTATCACCAGAGCTGTCAAAGAAGCACCAGCTGAAGATACGTGGAAACTTGTTCACTGGGCTGAAGGCTGCAGTCTTACATTGCATAGCCCATGAAAGTGCTTCAAAAATCATGATGACTTTGGTTTATGACTGACTTCAGCTAGATTTAGCCTGAACATCAAGAGGCAAAAGGGTCTCTATCCCGTGCCAGTTCTCTGATCTTTCCATTCCTTTCCACCTCCCCACCTCCAGGCTTTCTGTTTCAGCAGCTCCCTGAAGTGAGCACCACGACTGTGAATCTAGAAGTGAAGAAGCCTGCAACTCTTCAGAAAAGAGCAGTAATTCTTAGCTTTGTTTTGCTGATGTTTTCCTTTCTTTTTCTCCTTTTTTAAAGAAAACAGAAAGCCTGCCAAAATTTGGGCTCTTTGATGTGCTTTGGAAAGCAAAACAATGCTATCTCTCCAAGCCCTCTGAAAATATGTCATTTTAAGGCATGAATTACTTGAAAGGAACAATCAATACATTTCACAATTAAAGATGGTCAAGAATTTTTGAATGTTTTGCTGGAGATTTTTGAATAAGAAGTTCTCAGAGACATTTGCCTGTTTCATCAAAACTTTCTTTGAGAAGACTTCCTAAATTGTATGAAAGGCAGGAGGGGGAAGAAAGTGGAAGAGACTGATATTTGCAGTAGAATATTCAATAAACTAATAAGATCTCTAGGAGATATCCTAGATCCCATTTAAGCTTTTCGTCTGTTAATTTGGATTGAATATGTGAGCCTGCCCTATACATTTTGCTCATCCTATACTGGGATGAGTTTAAAAATAACTAAAAAAAAAAAAAAGAATCACAGAATGTTAGGAGTTGGAAGGGACCTGGAAAGATCATCTAGGCCAACCCCCCTGCCAGAGCAGGATTCCCTAGACCAGGTCACCCAGAAGCACGTCCAGACTCATAAAAGCAGTATCTGTGCTGGTTTGTTTGTTTGTTGATTCAACTTTGAGTGTAGACATTGCCTTCTAAAACTCTTGAGCTGTAAATGAGACTCTGACTTCATTGTCTCATAGTTAGGAAATTTGTTTAAGATGGAAGTGTCCCAGGTTTCAATCTTTGGCCTGTAAATGCTGGGAAGCTTTTTAAGCTGAACTCTTAGAAGTTATAATGGGTAACTAAACTTCTGTTTGCCCTCTCTTTTTGAGATTTCCCCTCCGTCACCCCAACAAATCTTGAAAGAGCTGATTTATGCAAGGAGAGGTTTTGACATTTTTATTAAGTCCAGGCACTTAATAAAGACATTCTTTCTACAATGTGATTAAACTGATGTAAAGAAACAATCTCTCATTGAAGATTTTTGCAGAGTTCCTTTTTCTGCCTTCTTGTGACACTGCCCATGGCATCATTTACAGTATCTGCTCTCACTTCCCACAGCAGTGGCCATGGGGGAAATGCTTGTGCTTATACAACTTAGCTTTAAAAAGGTTTCCATGTGTATCTAATATTTCCAGTCCAGTGTTTTCAAAGAAAAATGAGTAGAAATTAGACATAAACTGCAAATGACGGGGAACTTTTCTTGAGGTTGATACGACGCTGTGTGTTCTGTCATTGTCTATGCTGCACTTACTCCGTGAATTAAGAAGGTTTACTTTGAAAGATCAGTCCCTGCCTCAAGTTCAGCCTACTTACTGTCAGAAAGATAAAGATGCCTGACCTTCAGGAGAAAGATGTGATGTATTTCTTGAAGGTTTCTTAGTTTGAGTATCTAAAAACATGAGACTTTTGCAATTACTAATCACCTTGTGAAAGTCCAGGCCAGGATTTCAGACTTTGAGGATAGCAAGCAAATGCCTTAAATTAGAGGTTTTAATTAAAGATTATTAAATTCTGTTCTGTAACAGGAGATGGTTTAGGAGAAATGGGAATAGCCAGGTGGGAGTAATTGCTTTGGGAAGAGTTGTATGTGGGAGCTCTGCCCAGCACTTTCCTTTATTAAGCCTGTTTTCTTTCCACAGCTCAGGAAAACTCATATTCATGCAAGCACTTACACTTCACTGGGATTCCCTGACTCAGAGGCTGTCAGCATCGGCTTATTATTAGCCCTTTGTTTTATCCTGTACAATAGATCTCACTAGATGCAATTTGGCCTCTTAACCTGCCATGAAATATTTCAAGGGCTTGTTGCTGGAAGCCGAGTCTCTATCTGCTATGATGTGTGCAGCCCCGGCTGCGTTTTCGTGATGGCTGATAACGATTCGTGGTGGGTTGCAACACAATGAACTCATGCTGCAGAACAGCACACTGAAAAAGATCTTTCAAATTATTGTTCCGGTGCAAAAGGTGCCCAATCACCTTCCACCTGCAGATTAGTTGGTTGCTATAGGAACACACTGTAGCTTTTCAGTGCTGTGCTACTGTAGTGCCCAGATTACTGACTCTGACAAACACAATAGGGGAAAAGAATCACGGGTTATTAGTGCTGCTGCTGATGTGATGTTATAAACCTGGGGTGGCGTAGAGCGGATGAATAGAGCAAGAGCCTTGAAACGCGAAGGACAGGAGGAGGAGAGAGAGCAAAGTGAAGTGGAGATAAAGTCATCACTGCGGAAATGTTGTCTTTGATCTTATTTTCCACTCTGTATAGATATTTTCATAATATAATGCCAAATGCAAGCAACGCTGTAACTGATGGCAGAGCCGCTGGTCATGTCTTTATGTTAGTAGGGGGCTACTCCTCCTCCCTTCGTTTTTCTTCCAGTGAGTACTGAAATCTGAACCTTTTCATTCCTGCTGGATTAACTCTGACCAAGGTCAGAGCAACTAGTCACCAATACTCTTCATGGGAGAGTCAGGCTTCGTTCATCCCTGGGATATATCACCTGAAATATTCACACACGCACAGGACTTTAACAGAGAATTTTGCAGCATGAGAAATGTGTGGTGAATAGCTGCGATCAGGTCTGTGTCTACTTTGGTGGCAATAACTGAGACTCGAAAGTTTACACTACCGAGCACCCTCCTGCAGAGTGAACTACCTATATGCTTCACAGGGGAGAAATAACTGCTTGCATCTCTGATTTGTCGACGATCTGAAGTTCCCAGAAATAGTTTTGTTGCCTCTTGTGCTTGGGCAGGGTGAAGCAAAGGAATAAAATATATCCTTGTTCATTGACCGTGTGCCTTGAGCAAAACAAGCTGCGTTTAGTCACAAGTTCACCAGATGGTACTCTGGGGGTTATTGCTGTTATATTACATTACTGCAATATATTAGACAAGGCACAGTGATCCATTCTCTCTCCTCATTGCTTCAGGAGGCTGTGTTTCTCTCTCAATGGAAGCACAGCTGACCCTGCTGCTCATGACCCTAGAGACACATGTAGGCTCCCTGTTGGTGCATGTAGGTCTCTCTCAAAGAGAGCCAGGAAGGCCAATTTAGTAGCAGCATCAAACATTAGAGAAAGACATGGCTTCCATTCATCTCTGTGGCTGGAGAAGCCTATGCTTAAATGACTCCACTTTCTGATTAGCCAGATGATTTGTAACTTAATTTCTTCAACCCTGACTGCCTTCTCCCTCTTTCTGCACTCCTGTCCCACTCATTTTGCCTTTGCTTTGGGTCCTCTTCAGCTTCACAATCGGACCCATGTGACCCTCTAAGCTGGATAATGACTTTGCTCAACCACTTGTTCACAAAATGCACTGAAGTAAAGAGTTTGCACTACACTTCAAGAGCCCAAGAACTATCAAAATACCACAGGGAGGCATTGTTTTCCTCCACTTCTGCTGCTCTGTAGGCTGAAACCCTTAGTTGAGTGAATTATGTGCTGACCGACACCTAACAACCCATACCGGATTGTTGCCACATATGCATTCAGGGCATAGGTGCTGCTGCTGGTCAGCTGGGCTGCCCCTGGGACCATATGGCACCCCTCTTTGGTCTCTATGTCACCACCATTATGTTTACTGAACAGCTGCTTTTTCTCATTGCCATTGACAAAGCTTCCCAAGCCACCATTTCCCTGATGCTAGCAAAGGAGACTACAGCTTCTCCTCCCCTCCCAATGACCTTGAGCTTCTGGTGCCCTGAGGCCCTGCCCTGGTTCGCAGGTTGCCTTCTGCTCTTCGGCAGGACACTGACATTAGCTTCCCCAGTGCCTTATTGCACTCCCTAGCCACAAGCCTAAGATTACCTATTCCACTTCCACAAATTAATGAATTCATAAGTAATACAAGGAGTGACAAAACTTATTTCAGTTTTGCCTGAGGCATCTAAGAGGGTGATGAGACAGGTTGGTCTGAACACGCTTGGATCAGAACTTCACCACAGGTGTTATTGTAATTTCAGGCAGCTCGACAACTGCAAATTGGACCCTCTGTCCCTTAGATGATACTTTTCATTTCATGATCCTCTGGAGGAAAATGAATCTCCCAGGCTGAGTTCCTGTCTGCAACTTTAGAGGGACAGGACAGACTGTACGGTTTTAAATGACTTGAAATGGGGACTTGCGATGGACATGGAGACAGACACCTAACCAGGGAAGTATAACAATACAGCTCCAATAAAATAATAGGAAAATCTTCCATTACCATGTATGTATGACCTTAACAATGCCCAGGACTGCTACAGAAGCAACAGTGCAACACTCCCATTATGCCTTATTTTTTTATCAACAATGTTCTCCTCCACTTTGACGTCAGCCTCAAGATTGCTTGCTGTGATGTGCTGCACCTTTCATATTTTCTTTCCAGTCATAATATTGCTTCAGTCGTAACCTCAGCACTTTGAGGAATAATTGTCCCTGACAAGGGGGTGAATCACTGGCAGAGAGTTGATAAGCATTACATACAGATGACAGAAGTCAGGACATATCGGATTACTGCTGTGAATATAATAAAAGAGAGCCTAAACACTTTGGCAGCTCAAAGACAAGCCATTTCATAACTCTCTAGTGGGGCTATTATCTTCCATTTACTGCCACTGATAACCAGGTTGCAACTGTCTCCCTAGGATCTAGTTACAATTCACTTAACACTTAGAAGACCAGACATACTGGAGGACACTCAGATGAGGATAATTTCTTAAAGATCGTTTATTTTTAAATTTTTATCTTCCTTGCTCTCCCCTTTCTAGTGTGGTAAGAACCTAAATCAAGCAGCTTTGAACTTCCTTCGGGAAAGGAGAGTTCATGGTCATCTTCCCTTTAATCTTGTACTCCTGAGTTTCTTTTGAAGCCAGTCATTCATACCCAGCTAAATAAGTGACAAGCAAGTTTCCACCTCTCTTACTCTTGTAATACATGCACCTAGACCTAAAAGCTTGTTCTAATGCTGACTCCCTTAGGTTTACATGTAGGTGTTATGTTTTTATTTTTCTAGCCAGGAAAGGGCATCTGAGCTTACAAATCAGGGGGTGTTGATGTGTATCAGTAGCAGATAATTTACAGCAGTGCCAATTGCAGTGCACATAGATGGAATCTGGATACAGATGATATTTATATACACTACGTGAGATTTTGTTTCCAAACCTGAGTGCCTAACATGAGTTTAACACTTCAGGCTTTTAGATATTGAAGTTCTCCCTCTTAGGATAAAGACAAAAAGAATTACTTTGCTATGGCAGAAATCTGGCACACAACTAGCAGGTCTTCTTACTATCCAGCGCACCACTGAGAAATATTTATTGAGCTTAGGGATGAAACCCTCTCTGTGTGAAGTGAAACTCTATATTCTGAAGATTTTTTCTCCTGAATCAATGCCATGAGCAGCAAATGTGAGCTCTGCTCAGCTCTCAACATGGAAGGTGTTTTTAGATGTAAGACAAAAGCTGTTTCACTCTTTCTCAGGCTGAAGATATGGATATACATCTGTAGATGGGCGCCTTATTTCATAAGTTTGGCCATTGAAGTCCATACCTGGAGCCTAGCCTGCCAGAGCCTCTTTCGCAGCCACTGAGTGAAGAATATCTTTGGCAAAGTTGGATCAGGAGGTTGGGAGGGCTTTTGAGACCAGGTGCTATCAGCAGCAGAGAGGTTGCACATGTTTAAATGTATGCCTAGACCCCATATAAAAAAGTTCTTAAAATTCCCATTGCTGGAAGCTCTGCAAAGAAGCCTCTGTACATATGTTTGAATAGCCAGCTTTGGTGAACTAGCAAGTAAAATGTCCTTCCTCCTCTACTACTTACACCTTTGTCACCCAGTGCAAACTTCATGTCTCGGCTGGCCAAAATTAGATCCTCACTGTTGTATACAAACCAACACAAACCTATTTGGGGAGAAATTGAACCCAACTTCCTTAAACTACAAATAATAAATGACGTTTTAAATTGCCTTTTCAGTACAATTTAAGTCCTCACTTGATTTTTCACAGCAGAAGACCTCTTCTGCTACAGAGAACAAGGACAACAGCAATCAAGGAGGGAGGAAAAAAGTTCAGTCATTGTTGAAACAGTAATTCCAAGTGTCTTCTCTTCAGGACTTCTGGATCTTACCACTAACTTTCTAGAAGCCAGGGAAAGCCAAGTAAATACTTTTCTGCCATGTTTTACCCATCTGTAAAATAAGGGTGATCAATCTAACCTGCTCAACAACTTTGTCACATGGTGCAACCAAGTAATATCTGTAAATTGCTTTAAGATGTTGAGTTCAGGGGAATGATGGAAGTGCCAAGTGTTGTTGTTGTATTAACAATGTTGGCTGTTTTCACTGTTCATATGGTAGCCTGGCTGGAATTGGGCAGGAAGCCCAATAATACCAGCAACCAACAAGAAACTAAAATAAAATGTTTTACTTAATGAGTGCCTCTGTTTAATCAGAAGCCTGTGTAATTATGTCACAGAGGGCTAAGGATCTAATGTTTTCCTAATACATTTGCTTTTAAAGGGATGATTAACCCTGCATATTTCAAGATGATAAGCTGCTTCTTTGTTCAGTTCCAGTTACTTTTTTTCTGCATTCCCTGGTGGGTCCAGAGAGAACCTGAGAGTCAGAGGATTTTTCTTAATTGCACAATAACTATCTTGTATGTCTGATGCTAGAATATTTTCCAAAGACACAGGTTATTAGTCCTGGGTTGGATGAGTTTGCAAGACAATTCAGGTGCTGAATTTATTCTAGTTTGGCTCCTCTGAGCCATGGTGCACATTACAGAAAGCCCTTAGTATATCTGCCTGAAACAGACAGTTATTCTTACAAGGCAGTTTGGCTAGGAAGAAGGAGTAAAACTATACCTTCCATTGAATTGAATAAATCTTGGTTTAAGTACTGAAGATTGCTTTTATTTACTTCTAGAAAGGATGTTTCTGCATGCATTTTGCAAAATCTGTGTACGTGTCTGTCCAGTTAGTACTTTTCAAATGTTTTGAAGAGAATAAAGAGCAAGGCATGCTAAACATCACTTTATATTGAGATTCCAGGGAATAAATTTATTCTGTAAGATATGGAAAGAGTGATTTTGTATCACATATATGAGATTCTCTGATCTTCCCCGCTGTGAAGAGGTTAGACAAACTACATTATGATCATACCTTATAGATGTTTGATCGTTTCTGCTTCTGAAGATCTCAAGTGTAAAAGATCCTGGGGGCCCTCTGGGGAGCTTATCCCTGCACTATGTCAGTAAGGACATTTTCTACTACCTAAGCAGGCTCTTTCCTGTCAAGCTTTGGTTTGTTATGGTGAGGATGGAAGGCATACTGTTGCCTTCCCTTTCCTCTAGCAGGTAGCTCCATGAACAATATGTGTTTAGAGTGAGAAGACATTTACTGGGTATTTGTTCAAACTCACAACATATTTTGTGTTTGTGTTGAGCTGTGAGAATGGTGAGAATGAGGAACTTTTTTCATAGAGTATGGTAGTCTTACATATTCCTTGATTGCTATAAATTACTTTTAAGGGGAAAAAAATATTTCCTATTGGAAGCAAAAAAGATTTACCTGCTTTTACATCAGCTGTTGGCCACTTGGGAATTTGGTAGGAAGGAAAGAGTTAATACCATTATCAGGTCAGTGACTTTGAAAGGCTCTTCCACTTTGAAAACCATTTTCTTAATTATTTTAAGTTAACACTTAAATGCATAGAAAAAATTCATGTGTAATCTGAAACTCGAGACATGGGGACAGGACTGGACTGAGATAACATTAAAGATTTTATTGCTGTTACATTATAAATTATTTCTATTATGATGGCCCCATGGGTATTACATTCTGTCAGTTCGCTTTCACTGTTACATCACTTAATGTTATTAACACACTTTAGGGTATAACATTACAGTTTTATTGTGGAAACCTTAAACACTTGCATCCAAAGTACTGAATCAAGTTATTATCCTAGCTGACCAGATCTGGTCTATTGTCATTTTATCACTCATAAAAACCTGTGATTCAATTTGATTCAGCAGTTGAGGAAAAATCATGGCTTATGTATGCTTAAACCTAGTTGCAATATTAATACAAAACAGCACATGGATGACTTCATTTTATTAAAGTTGACGTAGCCCTGGGAACTGCATTTATGATCTTCATGCCATATGAGAAATGTGATCTGACCTGTTGCCATTTGTGATTCAGTAGTAAACTTATAAGCTTTTCTTACCAGTATATTAAAGAACTGTGAACATTTTATCTTTCTTACTGCATTCATTATACACTCAGAAACCATGCACTGATCACAGTGTGCTAACCAAGGAAATGGTATCTCTTCTATCTTGGACTCTTACCTCATAGACTGGGAAAATATTGTACTTTGAAAGGCAAAATGTGCTCCACTGGCTGTAATAGTATAAAAAAACTAAAATAGGCCCTTATTTCTGTGTTTGGAGTGTAAACACTTTTCTGTGCAAACAGCTCTGTTGTCTTCTGTATAGGCCAGCAAAGCTCTTTAACACTTGCACAACCTTTAGAGGCAGAAGCATTAGCATTGCCCAGAGTTGACTGTTGGTTCCAGTTTGCTGGCTGAGTCAGAATAGAATACATTGTTTGGCTCTGCCTGAATTACTTCCTCTTTCCTAACTGATCTGTTTTTTCTTTTGAGAAGGTGGAAAACTCTGTGTGAAATTTAAAGTGTCTTTTGCAAATGAAATACCAGGACATTTAGAAAATGCCAAAATGAATTATTTCTTCTCTTTCATTTTGGGGAGAGGAAGAAGACAAGAGTGTGCTGATGTGAAGAAGCACTGCTGAATGACCTCAGCAAGGAGATCTGCTCCTGCAGCCCATTTCCCACTGAAGCCAGAGGAAGAAGTTTGCTCAGCCCAACATCCAGGAGTTCACCAGTGCAATGACATTCCCTGGCAGTAGGGTGGACACACTGAACCAACCAGTCCCATTCTGGCATGCATGCAAATTCTCCCTAGCAACAACAAAGATGACAGCTTGGTAACAGCAGCTGCTGCTTAATGGAAAACATTAGAAAAATAACTCATTCTAGATTTATGTTCCCCCTTTCAATTTTCAAATTTATCTCAAAAAAAAAAAAAAAAAAAAGGTGTTCTAAGAAAGAATACCACCACCCAGAACTTGCAAAAGCTTTAAGGCATGAGGGTCAGACACACAGTTGTACATGTAAAGAGTTGAGTTTCAAAAGCTAGCAAAAATGGAATTCTGAAACACAAATTTTCCTTTTAAGTCACAGATACATTGTTTGCAACTTAACAAGTAGGCCTATGCACAGGTTGTGAGAGTGGAATGCATGTGCTACTATTTATTCTTGCATTAAACATGAGAGAAGGTCAAATGTGTGCTAAATTCCAAGTCAGCATTTTTGGTTATTGTTTCTCGAAGTATATCTGTTTCTGCTCAGAGCTGGGCTCACTGGAAAGGGAATAGTATCCTATCAAATTATTGTCTCTGCTAAAATCTTCCCCTTTTTATTTTTTAATAAAAGCAAACAGATTTTTTTAATTCTGTTGCAAATGTTCTGGAAAATTCCAGTGAAGACATAAAGAAAACTATATGGCAGCTTCCCTAGGAATAGAACAAATCAGAGTAATGTTACATCACCATGTGAAATACACAAATCAGGTGGAGGTACATTAACTAATGTCATTCATCACTCTGAAGTGATAGAATTTATTACATGATAATAATGGCCATAGTTGTATAAGTAGTATAGGCAAAATTACATCATGACTTGCATTAGCAGTATGAGATTATATCCTGATTAATGCACAATTAACTTGTCATGTGTACAATGCATATGTTTGTAGGTGGACAGATGGGTTATGCTACATCTAAGGCTCACAAATGTAGCATTTATCACCTTCTCCTAACTTTCTCCTCTATCTTCAGAAATCAGATGGCTACATCCACTAAAGTCCATAGACACTCCACTAGCTAACACAGAGCCACCTAGAGCCAATATATGATTAAGAGACCATTGTAGATGACCACTGGGAAATCTTGAACAGATGAATCCTATTCCTCTACAGATTGGGATCCTCAGGCACAGCTCCAGGGAGACATCTCCAGGTGAGACCAACAACCTCAACTGCTTTTCTGCTGACAGGCACTAGCTACTTGAACTGTTTTCAAAGCTGCAGATCACAGCTCCTACTCTCAGGAGAAAGCCTTCAACACACTAAATGAATGTGGATGAGGAGTTCCTCTGCTCCTTTTTTATTCTGATTTTGCAGGGAAAAGTAATTAAACTACAGGGACAGCTGAGAAGGATTTTTACTTCTAATTGCAATTATGGATGGAGGTACCTCAACTTCATGTGAACTTGTCTTTAGGTACAGAAACATGTTGTTTGTCCATGTGCTGATGTTCAGGTTTGCCTAGCCATATACTCCCTCTATTTTTTTTTAATGTTGAGTGTGTGTATGACTGTACATCTGGGTGTATGCAAACACACATAAAATAGTGAGGTAGTTAACACTGTCAAAAGAAAACAAAGTTTTAATTATCCAAGTTTTCATCTCTTTTCTATCACAGACTCAGTGTTTGTCCTTGAGAAGCTCATTTTAATTTCTTTTACCAGGTTTCTCAGTCTGAAGTGGGCAGGAGGGATAATATGTTGTTGTGTTAGCCTACCTCAAACTGTATGTGCTATTCAATTAGCTGTTTGAAGTAGTAAATTGCTGGGTGATGATGGAATATAACTTTCAAAATAAATGGCATCAGATTTTATTCTTTTTTGGCACACTTTTTAGTCCTGAAATCTTCCAGAAACGGTTGTGTGACTTTGATCTTTCCTGTGCTTTATTTTCATGTTTGAAAATTCTCCCCAGTTCCAAAACCAAATGATGGTTATTTTGCAGCACTTCCAATTTAGAAAATCTGATATAATATGGAAAAAATCTAATAATTTTGTTGTCTTGAAATTTATTGTCCAGCTGATAATGTTGAGTACTTGCTGATCTGGATATAAGGCACACAGCATTTGAGAACATGCAGATTTTGATTTCAAATTTTGCACATCTTTAGTGTTCAATAGAGAAAGGGAACTATATTAAGTTTGAATTCAACTGTTAAAATATTATTAAATTCTTCAGAATTAATTCTTCTAAATAGAACTCGGCAGACTATTAATACTGTTTAAAGTTTTTAAAGGCTATAAAATATCCTGTTAGCAATTAATACCTAATAAAAATGCTTGTATCAAACAGTCCCAAGACAGATAGTACAGTTCATCTTTTCCACCTCTATCTGTTTAGGTTCTGTGATGATTAGCTAAACTCATTTTAGACTATATTGCTCCTGCCTAGACATTTGACTCTGTCCTGTACAAAAAGTCTATTTTTGTCATTAGGAATTCACTTCATTATGCCCTAGTCTCTGTTTTCAGTATATCCTGAGAGATGCTATTGTGAGTTGATGCTACAGAAAGATAACCAAGGATTCATTTACTCCAGCAGAAATGAAAAACCACATCAGTATTTATTTGAGATTTTAGGTCTTGTTATAACAAAACTCAAATAAGTTTTTACATTAGTATCAAGCTTGTATTAGGCCTTAAATTAGCATAGGAGAGAGCAGAATCTGCCCTGCTCCATTTGGAATGTGACTAAATACTCATGTACTATTAAAAATAAAATCATTCTTTCTTCTTCAGGAGAAGTTTGTGTATCTCTTGAAGTATTTCAAGATGACAGAAGAGACTTTCAATTGCACCAGCTGAAATAACAGACTTGATCTTCACTTGGAAGAGTTACTTTAAGATGCAATGATATGTAAGTGCTTACATTGGCGATGGGCAAAGGTAGGAGGAAAACTGTTAATTTCCTTTGTTGATAATGTTACTATTAAAAAGAATTGTCAGTGTAAGTAGTGGGCCAATTTTACCAATTATTGTAGACACTGGAAATGCTGAGAATTCAGGCAAAATACTTTGAGTTGAAGTTGTTAATTGGTAAGTCTGAAGCATTTCAATGTTAAACTATTAAATGTAAATTTTTTAAAAATGTAATTACATTTAAGACAGACATTTACTTCAGACTAAGACATTGAAAAAAAATCCCTAAATTAAACCCCCCAATCATGCCATTCTCTACATAATGTGTTGTGGGAAAAGAAAAACAAATAAATATGCCAATGGATTTTGCATTGCCAAAAGATAAAAAAAGTTTTGTCCAAGCACACAATAAAATTTTGCTGTTGCTCAGAAGACATCATAGCTCACAGAAAACAATCACAGCACAATCACTGGCTCACACCTGTGTTAATTCCCAAGTTTCCCACCCAAGGGCTGGAGTCTTCCCAAAACAAAGGTAATTTCTCAACCACAAACACCTGACTTGCCCTCTGAACAGTTCCCTACCAAATAAATTAGGGGAAGGCACACTGTATAGTTAGCACCAGCTCCACTGTCTGGGAGGACCAGACACTTACTACTTAATTTTGCTTTTTGAAATTCCCTCTCAGCCCCAATTATTGGTGTCTAGGCAGGAAGCCTGTGAGTGCTTAAGGGATCTGACATCCATGACTAAGACAGTTAATACGCTTCGTCAGAAAGCTACTAACAGGAGCCAGGTAGCAGCTCGCCTGTTAGCATTACGGAGCAGAAATTGAAGGGGTTTAGGGTGCATCCTTCAAGCTTCAGGAGCTGCTCTGCAACGTTTTTGAGCAGAGAGCATGTGAGGCAAATGCAAAAGATTATCTCCCCCTCCTCCTCCAGTCCCCATCAGTCCCCAGCCCAGCCTGTAATTTGGCAAGATGAATGAAGTGTTTTCGGAGTGTCATCACTTCTGCCTCTGGCAGATTTGCTTCCCCAGTCTGCCTTTCGCCTTTTGGACCTGTCACTCAGCCCTTTGGCAGAGGGGAGGAGGGGGAGGGAGGAGGAAATCATCTCTTTGCTAATCACCTATCACAAGCAATGAAATCCCGCAGGCTCCGTGCCAGCTAGGTACATTTCAAAGGGAAATGGAGGGGGGCAAAGTGTCACTCAAGGCAGATATTTATGAAAGATGACAGTTTGCAAATATCTCAATCTTGGACAAGGCTGCTCCAGTGACACAGAGGAGTGTTGCAAAATTGGAAGAGTCAGCAGCCAACATTTATTTCATCAGGACCTGTCCAATCTTCAGTGATCGCTTGACAGTCTGGGGATTGCTGGCACAAGCTGGCCTCTTTCTATTGGTTGCTTTCATTTAGTTTGCATGGATCAGTCTAAAGAGTTGTAATAAATATGTAAAGAAGGATAAAAGGAGTGGTTTTGCAGAGCTGCATCCTCAATGGAAGAGCAGGCACAAAGCAGTGCAACCCTTTTTAGCTATGCCAAATACCAACAGTAGTAATTACATCTCTATTGATCGTTACTGTATGGGAACAATGAGGCATAGGCCCCATCTTGCTCATGGAGACTCCCTGTGACTCCAGGCTCTCCCCATTGCCAGCAGCATCTGCCCAGCAGGGCCCACTTCTCCAAGGAGCTCTTATCCTGCTATGGGTATTGTACCAAAGAGACACTTCCCAGGGCTGGAGGGGTGCTTAGAGAACATGGTGCTTCTACAGGAGTCAGGTGAACACTTCAGAAACTGATTTCCCCAGCCCTGTCTGTCTAGGGTGTTTGCCCATCCCCAGGCTGCCTCTCCTGACCTCACACCCTGAGGTTGCACCATGGTGGAGGGTGGGGCACACAACCAGCTGCCCACCCTGGGCAGCTCAGCCATTCAGGGGCCTCCAGTGCCATCACATGACCAGTGCAAGGGGTTATAGCCTAGCCTCGCCCCTGCTGCCTTAAGTCCCTCCTTTGAGGTTGCAGGTGCCTTTTTGGGTCTTGAGGATTGACATGGATGAGCATTTGCTGCATGGAACAAGGAGTGTCTCAGGTAAGATTGAATCTGTGTGTATGGCAGCTGGGGAACAGTGTTACTGCAGGGAGAGAGGTAGACAGGAGGTTATGAGGCCCTGGGAAACAAAAAGGTAGAGAAACTGTGGTAAAAGAGAGGAGCTGTGTTCATGTGCAGGGGAATGGAGTCAGAGTAGGGCAGCAAGATGAGGACTGCTGGTGGATTGTCCTGCTGCAGGCTGTGAGAACCCCCTAGAATTGGAGAAGTACGTCCCAGTGTTAAAATGCTGTTGCCATCAGCCATCCCAGCTGGGAAGTGCTTTTACAGTCTGGTACTAGTGCTGGTTTTCTGCCTTGTTCTATAGCTCAAAGCTTTGAGGACCTGAATTTCTGATCATGGAGTATGAATTTCTGCCTTTTAGTTGCCCTGCTCATTTCATTTGCCCCTGTTACAAGCTAATTTGGAGGAGAATAACACAAAACTGTTGTCTGCTCCAGGAACAATGGCCTAACAGAATGAATTACTCTGTTGTTGGCCAAGAAGCAGCAGTTTGTTAGAAAGGTCTAAAGCAAATACAGTTGTTGACAGCAGCAGAGGAACAAATACAGATAGTTGGCACAAAAACTGGGATTTCCAAGTGAAGATATTTCCTTTCTTGTAATTAATAATGAATTGTAGATAATAGCTGGAATCATCCTATCTCGTTTTTCACTGTTTTCATGGTCAAATAGAAGGCCTAAAAGGAGAGGCTAAATGAAGCTATTTGCTATGTGGTGTTTTCTTGCATCTCATGCACTAAGGGGGGGTGTGTGTGTGACTCATGAAGAGTAACATGGTTGGAGGTGGATTATGTTAACAGAATGCAAAACTGCTCCTCTGTTTTAGAGCTTTACAATTCCTTTGAAATGGATTGTGAATTCAATTAAAGGCCTTGTTCCTCCTTTCTTTATAGCTTGCATATCTTAGAATTTTGTATAATTTAAACTCAACTTTGGCATAAAAGAGCACCCTTATTTCAGTCACCAGGAAGTGAAGTGTTTTCACTGAGGTCTTGGGGTTCAGTCAAGATGCAGATGGGTGACAAGTGATAAGATGCTATAGAGCTCCTGATGAGAGAAGCTACCCTTGCTTTTAATCTAGTATATTACTAGTATATTTTAAGACAACAGATAACTCATGAATATCAGTAGAACTGTGTTGGTCTCCAATATTAGTAGTGCAAGGAAAAGAAATGTACCAACAAGGTCTTCCTTGGTTCTTAGAAGTGCAACTTGCTTTTCATAAACTGTGGTGTTTACAGATGTGCTGAGGCCAGTATATTTGTAATGTAGGCCCCAAGGTTAATTTCTTGTTAGCCTGAATGGTTAAAAGTTGCAGTCTTCTTCATTGCCTGCTGTGATAGACCATTCAAATCTGGCATGGATAATCCTCCTTCACAGGTTTCTCTATTGGCCTCTGCTGGCAGCACAAAGAAAAGCTGATCAGCTGAGTGGGTGGGTTAACAGAGGGAGAGGTTAGTACCCTCCCTTTACTCTATTGCAAATATCTTTGCCAAAACAAATTATTCTTACTCAAGGATTTCTGGGTAAATCTTCCATCACTGGGGGGAAAAAAAATGGAGTGCTGTAAAAGGCTAGTTAATCACTGCATACCCTGCAAGGAGCAGAAGGCCATTCCGGAGTAATTGGAGTTATCTTCATTATTCTTATTTTCAATTACATTTCAAAATCAAATAACAACTTGCCTTTTGGACAATTTCATGATCTAAATCCCAGTTCTATAATTTGTACTTAGTGCTTACTTAGACAAAAGTTCTCCTTGATTGTAATGGCCTTTTAGCTTCTTGAAGAAACTTGCTGAAAAAAGAAATTTAAAAAGTTTTGGTCTTTGAAACAGCAGAATCCCAAGCTCTCTACACAAATGTGCATACAGTTCTTACAAGTCACCTGTCCTGTTATTTCAGACTATATTCAAATTACTGCTTTTCATATGCCATCTTGACACCAATTAAACACACAGCTGTGCATCTGTTCACATATAGGGCTAGACTACTGATGTGTTCTAACTCAGGCCATTGCTGTTACTGCAGAGTAAGCAGAAAGATTCTTAATAATTATTAAAGAGTTGGAGAAAAAAAATTAATGAGTGCATCTAAACCATCTGAAGCAGGTGCACAGTCTATTGGTTCACCTAGTTTCAAGGAGGTAGTTGCCTGTGCCCTGGTTCTAGAGCAGGACTGATGAGTGGACTGGTGTTAGGTTATACTGACTTTTACAGGGAGAATATCCTTAGAGGTTTTTGATTCTGGTGATTATCCTCTGGATAAGGAGTGCAAGCCTCTGACAGTTATGGAGACATATCTTTTGTAAGGTTTCCAGTTATTTTTCTCAAGTGTTCCTACATGTGTCTGCATGTGCATGAATCCTTACATCAACATAACCACCCCGGTAAGGTAGACACCAGCTAGCAAGAAGGTGCTTCTGTTTCTCATATCAACACAAGTCAATCTCTCTCCAGAAGACATAAAAGTAATGCAGTCTATAGAAAATTATATGCCTGCATGTGTCTTCATGCCACATACTCTGTCCCTTACTCTCCTGAAATATTTCTTGCTTTGCAGGAAGGAAGAGTACTTCAGGAAAAAGATGGGGGGGTGGGAACCAAACCACACAAACCACCAAACTCTGACTGTTATTCATTGGCATTCATCCTACAGGACAGGAATTCTCATACAGGTCAGGAAAAAAAAAAAACCACCTCCTTTTCTGAATATCACTTTTCATATGGTAAATCCCTCAGAGTCTTTATTGTGGAATGAATAATAGATTAATCATTCCTCTGTGTGCAATGCCGGCACTCTCTAATGTCACTGATTATTCTATATTGAATAAATAGTGTTGCTAGGTTGATATGTTTAAGGCAAATGAGATGCTTATTGGTATCCAAGAAGCCAGTTAACAAGATCCATTTTCCTCCATTGACTTCTACTCATGTATTAATGAGGTTCAAAAATGTCTTTTCTGTGTGTATCAGATAATCGTGCTTTTGTTATTCCCAAGAAGCACACAAATATTTGCTCCATTTATGTTTGTATTAATGTGTCACCAAAGCTAAATCTTCAGAAAGGGAATAAATACCATATCCATTAAGCCACTTAAGGGGTGAGTTCTGCAAAAGTGTGCTGTAGTTGTTGCCATGGCAAATATCCATATTTGGGGAATTGTGTGGCATCAAATCTAGCAAAAGGACCAAAAGAAGGAAATGGACTTTTCCCCAGACAACTGTCACCTACATATATGTATTTTAAAAGTTTCAATGGCTGAATTGGTACTATATTGGATGGTAATTTGAGTGTGAAGTGAGGAAAAAGTAGTACAACCTAGCAAACATGCAGAGAGAGGAAGACAGCAGTGAACAAGACTAAACAGGGCTCAATAACTCTTGGAGCTAAGTGTCAAGATTTCCTGGGCTGAGGTGTGCACTGTGTTTCTCTGTGAAAGATGAATATGTATATTCCAGGCAACTGAATCCTGAAGAGACTTGGTTATGTCAATCCTTTTCCTTTGTCCCAATGTACTCTGCAGTAGGCAAATGTTCCCTGTTCATTGACATGTGAGTTTTGTTTGTTTGACTTTTCATGTGATGTTTGTGGGTGTTTGGAAAACTTTTAGGCTGAGGAACTGACAGGTCTGGCAACTATAATCTTTATGTGGGAAAGTAGATTTCCTTTATCTTGAAATCACAAGTAGGAACCTGCTTAAACATTTTTACCTGTAGCAAAGAAAGTGGAGCAATTTTTTGAGTATAAGTCTGGAGAAATAAATTTCTAAAGCTTCTAAGTTTAAAAAACACAAGAAAAAAACCCAGAGTGCAGTTTTTTGATGTATGACAATCTATCTTTCTTTGTAACTGGAAAATATTTCTAAATCAGTTAATCTTACTGTTTTCCTCCTGTCAAGTTAAATGAGTAAATTGAGTAAGTTATTAAGATTGTTCCAGCACTACAAGATTTTACAATCTTGTTTATAAAAGGAAAGTGCTGGAGTGACTTCTAAGATAGTACCTCTTAAGTTATGGGTTTACAAGGTCTAATATAAAATCCTGAGTGAGTTCACGCCTGTTTAGCAATGTGGACATCTCAGGGCTGAATGAAGAATGAATTGCACATGGACGTTGGGACAAGGGAGGGAAGATTAATATATAGGAAAGCCAAGAAGTTCTCCTTTTCTTCACCTACCTGGAACAAATTTCCTGAAAACATCTGTAAATGCTGTATAATGGGAAAGCAGCCTTGGGCACATATTGTGCAGGAAGCTCCAATCTTTGTCTTCAGTAATATCAGGATGGTAGCAGAGGAAAGGTTATCTCTACATATAAATCCAAATCTTTTTTTTTTCTGGTGAGGGGGAAGGGGGAAACTGGGGACCAGGTTGGGGAACACCTGGGACCCATATGGAATTTACTGATTTTTTTAAATTAAAATTCTGTAGCTCGCTTTAAAACATTGCAATAACTTAATACAGAGTAAAATTTTACTGGATTCAGTGCAATAAAGTGCCCTTAATATTCACACATTGCCTACAAATGGCAGTTGTCTTCCAATGCAAGATGAAGGAATTGCTGTTTCTCTGTGGCCCTGATCCAAATCCACAAAGTCAGTGGGGGGCCCTCTGGCCTCCAGATCAGGTCTGCAGCCTGGATGATACTTCAGACCTTTCTGAGTGTTCTGAAAGTGGATGGGATCAAAAATAGGATTCCTTTTCCAGACATTGGAATGTTTGCAAAGAGTAAAGGTCAGGTTCCTCCAGCTGATACTTTTGTTTGCAATTTGTACAAGAAGAGGTCTATTGCTATATGTACCTTGGTCACACCCAGACTCTAATGTAGACCTATTGGGGAAATTCCAGATGGTGGAAATACTGTGAGAAGAGGTTTACTGTCAACATGCCCAAATGTCTAGTAAAATACCAATAGAAAGGGAGTCTTCCCCAGTCTTGGTTCAGACTCCTGCCTGAGTGTAATCAACTTCAGCTCACTGCTTTTCCAAGCTAAGGCTGACTGGTTTGAGCCAGAGGTTTTCTGGCAACAGACCAAAACCCTAAGCCCCTTCTGGATTTGCTTCCCTAAGTCTTATTTCTTGGGTTGCCAGAAAGGATCTTGTGCCATGCTGAGTATCACTGATTAGAAACTACCTTTTCAATTACTCCTATAAAGATAGAGCAGGATTAGTTAGATAAACTAAAATATGGGTTTTATCTTCATTCCCAACTGATGTTTTTGTGATATTAAAATTTTAGAAACAGTGGTGTTTCACTCTTTTTTGCCTAATGTTTTATCAAAGAGGCAGGAAAGAATAAAGCAAGAAAAGACACATTCTCACTTCTTTGGATTCTGTACCAGGCAACTGGAAATAACCAGTTTCTTGCAATAAAAATTGGTTTGGAAGATTACTTTAGTTGGGTTTCCACTCTAGTTCCAAAAACTACAAACATGAACAGCATTTACACCTGGTTTCATGTGATAGAAGTTTTTGTTCCACAGTCTGTGGGGTGTTTGTGTCCTGGAAGGTTTCTAAGTTGAGATGTGTAAAAAATCAGATCGTTCAAGAGGCTTGTTCAAGTACTTCTCAAAGTTATTTTAAACTGAGTATGAAATACAAACCTATTTAGAGATTCCTGATCATCTGAAGTTTACAAGTCAATGCTATGACTTGTTGAGCCATTTAGCTTGCTGCCTGCTACTATAACTCTGTCAGAGACCAGACCTTCAATCTGAACCCTCTAACTTTGAGTTTGAAAACACTTGTGTTTCAAGTGGCAGTACAGTATGTGGATCATAAACATAGTAACGCAGTCCTAGAAAATCAAATGGTGTGTTTTCTGAGATAAGTGACAATCTTGCAGGTGCTCATAAGCACTTAGTACCTAATGAAAACCAAGTCTATAGAATACTCCATCTAATTTCTCCTATCCTAAAAGGCATACATTTCACATGGGTATGAAAGGATATATAAGAATAACTACATAAAGTCAAATATGATTGTGGTGTTCACTGTAGGGCACAGAGAGGGGAGACAAAACTCCTGAGTCTTTGATTATTTTTTTTAATCTGCATGCAGTTACACAGGTCTACATCAAAGAGAAGCAGGGTAGGAAGAAGTAGTTTGAGATTTTGTGATGGAGATCAGCAAATCAATAGGTAGAAGGACACTTGCAGAAAGGTTATTCTGCAGACAAAGTGGTTACTGCTTATTTTGTTACTAATTTCTTGTACACCTAGGGTGGGAAACCAAGGGGAAGTTATTCCTGATTTGTATAGAATAATCTGTCTAATTACTGACTTTAAAAAAGAAAATAATAAAAATGCAGGAGTGCCACTAGTGTCTTTGAAACAGATGCTTCGAGAGTTTGTCTGTGAGACTTAACTTCTGTGTAGTCCTCTGGAGTCAGGCAGAGCAGTGCAGACAAATGTAAGAGGGAGGGCAAGGCTGGCTAATTGAAAACTGGGAGCACTTTCCAAACACTATTACATGAAATGTGAGAAGTGTAACGTGGCAGAAACAAGGCAATGCCTGGTGTAAGCAGTTAATTGTGTTGTACAGTGGTGTGTTAGACCAGCACACTGTTAAAACCTGATCTACTGCCATTTCCAGCCTCCTTGTCCCCTTGATGACTTGGGTTACAGAGATGACCATTTGGGTGAGTGTGTCTCTGGGGGAGCCAGCTTGCATTAGCATGAACATTTCCTCTGTTTGGTGTGCCTTTATCATACTGCAGCAGCTCAGTGGCTCCAGTTATTTACTAATGCACAGCAGTGATTTGTTAAAAGAGAATTTATTTAATTCAGGATGAATATAGGCTTTTACGTTAAAAGCCCCAGCTAGTTTTCACCTGTAAATGAGGGGGGGTTATTCATCTGCTAAAGTCAATGTCAGCTGGGGTCCAGAAGTGCTGTTTTCCATAAATATCTTAAGAGTTCACATACTATTATTCAGGGGAGAAGGAAGCAGAAAAGAGTACGTTTCTTCTTCACAAAGTTACTAAAACAATCAGGTAATGATTCTCCAGCACTGTCTTAATGCTGCTGTTACTGTTTCAGCTCTAATCACTTACAAACCCCAATTTTGATGCAGTTAGCTACATCAGTATGCTTTTCTCTGTGGTGTCAAAGGAGACATCTCTTAAAGTTCAAGAAGTGCTAACTTTTTTTCTAGTGTAGTCTTAAACTTTCCTCACTTCTGTGTCCATGTACCCACTTATGTGTAGCTGGTAGTGTTCAGAGATTCAGTTGTCCTGAATTTATGGACTGCAAAGTCCCAGATACAAGAACCAGTTTTAAAACTGCAGTTATTGAAACTCCTTAATTTTCCCCATTTCTGTCACTGTGCATACTACAAAGATCGTGGGGAAACTAGTATCCAGCTCTTTACAGTGTAGGCATTAATAATTAAACTGATGCAGAATATTTTGATATTTGAGGAAACACTTTCCAAAACATCCTTGCTTTGTTTAGGAAATAGAAGTATAGTTGAATATTTTTTGATGCAGGGTAGGAAGTACCAGTAGTGTGTATGTGAATGTTTTTTCCATGTGGATGCCATGAGTAATTTGAGGCTGTTGTTGATTCATGTTATATTCCAATTTAAAGTATTCTTGCTAGGGCAGTTTATGTGGCTTCCAAACTCAGTGGTTCCATAAGGAATGACTTGAATCAGCTTCAGACGTGTCAAGTCTCTCCTGCTGCTTCTTACTTCCAGTATGATTAGGACTCTTAAGGAGAGACACTGAAGATAGGAAAGCTTCCACTCAGCAGAAACCTCACCATTCCCTTTTTTTTAACTTCTGTCCCTTCACAAATAAGCCCTGTACAGACTCCTTTGATGCAACTCTAGGATGTGTGATCTAAACAGAGAAAGGTTGTTCATGTGAATTGGCAGGATAATGGTGGTAAAAGGTTGAAGCCTACATTTAGTGTTCAGCTGCTTCTTCCATAGTGGAAGTGTTTCAGCTCAAAATAAGTGGAAAAGGGAAAAGTGGGGAGGGGACTTGGGGAAGAGGTAGTAGGTTTTTTCATTAATTCTTCTGTTTAGTTTTCCCAACTGCTAAATAAAACCCCAAAGCCTTATAGGATGAAATAATGAAGATGGAGTGCTCTTTTGACAGATACAAAGTGCTGTGTCGTATTACTTGGTGTGTATTATTCTGCATGCAGTACTGGATTGCCCAGACTTCAAAAACTTCTGCCAACTTGTTAGCTTCTTTGAGGAGACCACAAATCTCTCAGTTGGCCTGCAAAGAGCTGAGGCCTTGTCTAACAAGAAAGTGCAGAATTAAAACACTGAAAGTGACTCATTACAAAATTCATATCAAAAGTGTTCACTGAGGTATAAAACTAGCAGGTTCTTCCTCTGCTTTCCTGTGGATCACCTTCATATTTAGGAGCACTATGACACTTCCTGCCATGTGGATAGCCTGACTGGGCATTGCTGTAAATTATACATAATGCAACAATAAGTATTCAAACTAGCCCCAATAAGGCTGGCGACAAAGAATAAAGTATATGCTCTCCCTATGTGGTTTTTCAAAAATGAATTATGCTATTAAGTGCCAAGAAGAAAATTAGCTATGAGCTTTTAAATTTAAAATGATCCCCTTTTTAATTGTAAAACAGTGGCACTTAACTGCTATTGATCCAACAGAGACACATTAGGGAACAGGGTCACCATAACTGTTAATATTCACTGCTTAGTGAAAGAGCATCAAAGGACATTTTAATGTCACAGACTTTCTTGGGGAGTTTTTAAAGAAAGCTTAAAGCAGCCAGCCTATGAATGAAAAGGACATGAGGCAGACAAATGTAGAAACAAATGTGATAGCAATTTTCTGCTAATCAAATCGTAACTCAGAATTGATTTTTAGGCAAAAGTTTGTGTCATATAGATTTCCAAGGCTACCGACATTTAAAAATCTAGAGTACACACTTTTTGTACTAGGACTTTATAAGAGCTGGTCATCAGGGAGGGAAGGCTTATTTACTTTTGGTGCACTAGCTGGCAGCAAGTTCTCTGTGGCTGCTCTCTGGATCATTCTTATTCCATGACTTGGAAGATACAAGTAAACTGGGAACATCATGTTTTTCATGAGCTTAAAGGTTTTTAGCTGATATTACAGCTTACTCTGAAAATCTGTCTTAAGGTGACCACCCAAAAAGTGAAGCTTCATTTTCACCATGCCTGGCTAGCAGTCCCTACGAATTTGGCATCATATACAGCATTATTCACTATACTGGTGGCAACACAATCTGTTTCCAGATGCTAATGCAGCATTTTCAGTAGTCATTGGTTTTGCAAGTAGAAAGTTTTAAGCTGTAAAACTTTCATTTTCACAGTAGGTTTCTGTCCCTGAGAACTTTTGTTAGACTGAATTGAAGTGATACTAGCAGTGCTAACTCAAATTGTTATGGTACATATCTGGTTATATCCTAGCCAAATTTAGGTAATTCCAGAAATAAATGGATTTGGTAATCTTTTATTCCAAGTGCTCCATGGTAGCACTTTGACAAGTTCCCTGTGGTCAATTATTCATGATAGCTTGTTTACTTCCAAGTTCAAATTATTGATCCTTTTGGTTTCTTCATCCAGTTTTCATAAGATAGGATTAAGAATACAGGGGAGTCTTTGAAAAGGCAAATAGTATTTCATTTACCTTTTGAAGGGGCTGTACTGAGAAATGTTATCCATTCTGAATGGGAAAGGTGATAACTGCTCTGTTTTTGGAGTTACCATGCAGATGTCTCTTTAGACTGAAAACTCCTCAGACCTCTGGGTGCTATCATCATATGTGTCTGTACAGCCCCTTGCAGAGCATAATGGCTTTCCTAACATAGGGTTAAACATGTATCAATAATATTGTATAAAGGAGACAGAAAAATCATATAAAGGAGCAACAATTTGCCCCTATTTAAAACATGTTGCTTCTAGGATTAAACTGAAGACTCCTTCCCAAATATAACGAATCCAGAGCTGAAAAAGATATAATATGATTAGGAAGGCTTGTTCAATATAAAATAAAATAAAACAAGGGTAATTGCCATGTATGAAGAATGGCTTCCTGCTATTTGGGGAGAACTCTTTTATCTGCAAAGAGCTTACATGAGAAGTTTGAATGAGGGATGCTTTTATCCTTCATGATAGAATTCGATAACTAGATTCCATACCTCTTTCACTTGTGGGTTATTAGGTCTCTTTCACTCTTGGGATCAGCATGGTGTACGGTTTGTGTAGGAACAGATAGTTCTTGTCTCTGTTGTGAAGACTGTGGTTGTAGGAGCCCTCCTGGGACTCTTATAATGATCAGTACAGAAAACTCAAGTCTATCCTGGAGCGGGAAAATGCATTGCTTAATGAAAACGTTGTCCGTTATTAATAGAGTGATGGTAGAACTGAGGAAGAAGCAGGCCTGGGGGGCCTTTGGGTCTTCAGCTAAGTGTTTCTACTCTGCTTCTCTCTTTTTTTCTTCCCAACCCCTGGAAAAGAGCAGTTACAGTAACCTGAAGGAAGAGATACAATCAAGAGACAGCCTAGAGCAAGAAAAGGTCTCTGTTGTTTTTCAGTGAGGTCATTTGTAGTTCACAAAGCAAGGTCAGACGGATGAGACTGCTGCAGGGTCTACATGCAGTCACTATCACTAAAAGTTAAATTTTCAATTTTTTTTCTTACATGTCTTACTGTATTTTGTTGGGGGCTGCACGGGTCTGTTATTACAGAGCATCTCATCAACTGTATTCTCTATAACGAGCAACTGTTTGCCTGACTTCCAGAGACTTGTTTAGTTAATCGTACACTGTGAAATCAAGTAGTAATCACACATGAAAGGGTACACATGGGACATTAACCTATAAACCAACCAAAAGATAGACTGAGATTACAGTTGCTCATTCAGTGAGCTTGCTGAGTGATCCCTGACATGTGTTAGTCTCCTTTTTCTTGTTTTTCTGTTTAATTTTCTCTGTTAATGGCCAGTAGGAAAGCAAAGGATTTCTATAAATCCATAGGCAGGAGAGCAGCTGCTTGCATAGCCAATTGTATATGAAGAAATATTTAAATTGCCCAGAAGGCATATCTGTCCCTGCATATACAGCCTCATAGAGTCTATCTTTTTCTGAAATCAAGATAGGGTTAGGAGCAAACAAGTTAAGGATTTGTTTGAGACACAGGACAGAAATATTAGTGTGTGCACATACACATATCCATTATACATGCACATACTTAACATGTGTATATATTAGTTTTCTTAAGAAAAGCTTTTCTGCACATTTTGATAAAGGCATTTCCCAAACTACAGAATGTTTGTTAGTCCTTTGCCAACTGTGTACATGCAAGAGACTTAAAAGCAGTTAGTAATAAACTGAGTCACTGTTGCCTATATTTGAAGGTGATGAATATGTTTTGAAATTTTCTTCTGGGTGGAGGCAATCCTGCAAGGTGCTGGTAACTGAGGCAGGGAAAGGGAACCAAACAAAAACCTTAGGCACACTCTTAACTGTAATTAGATGTTAACAGCTCTAAAACCCAGCACCCTGCAAGGGTAAAGCCACAGAAATATTCAAAGAATGCATTTACTTTTTAAATTTTTGAGGGGTTTTTTTTGCTGAGGAGAGAGAGATGCAGGATATATATACATGTGCTTAAAATTGTGTGTTTATATATTTTGGTGGACTAGATGAATGTATTCAGCAGACTTGAGCTTTCTAGGGCCAGATTCTGGTGTGTTTCAGTGTGTGATTCCTCTTCCTCTAAAAGAGACTACTCAAGGAATTAGGTACCACTCTGTATTGTTAAAAACTGGCCCATAATGTTGATAAATCATTTTTAACAGATGTTCACCATTAAACTGTATCTAACACACTGCAAATACTGGAAATACACTGGGCCACAAAATATGAGGGTGATATTCATGTAATGCCAGATTGTGCACACATGTTAGTGAGCACTTACCCACTGGGAAGCCTTCATGAACTTATTCAGATGAGTAAGGGCTTGCAAGACAGAAGGGTTGCACAATTAAGCCCTCAATAATTTGATTTATAAGGAAGCCACCCTGAGAAGGCTCCAAGGGGGTCTCCAACAATATCATATATTTTCTTCCTAGAATTATAATGAAAAACATTCTTTTAGAATTCTTTTTAAAAAATGAAAAAAAGACCCATGGAAGCCCAGTGCAAAAAGTGATAAAGCTTAAGGGTCAGAGGAAGTCAATGTGTGAAATAAAGGAAACACAATTTGGGGTAAAACCACTTGGCAGGAAAGATGAATGGTGTCATTTACAATCCTGCTGTCTGTCTCTCGGGTGGGGCTGGAACTCGACAGATGAAATGATTTGAGCTGCTGGGACCATAGACATTCTAGAAAGTATCATAACATCCTCAGCAGTCGGGGTCAGGAATGTATGCGGTCTGGTCAAGGCTAAAGAATCTCCAGGCAAGTTTTGGAGAGCTGGAACAGCACCCTGCTGAGCAGGAGTCACTCATGAATTAACTTGTGTTCTCAGAAGCTGTAGAGCTTCCTTCAAACAGAAAGCCTTCTGAAATTGCCAGCTCTCTGGAGCTGGCTTCATCCTTTTGCTCAGTGTTCTGAATAATACTTAAGGTGTGATGGTGTCTTGGTGTGAAATGCAGATAAATATTATTTAGCCAGGTACTATTTGAACATGTACTCACAGTTGTTTCAATAGTACTGAAGGACAATTCTATTCATAGGATATCTTAAAAAAAATATAGAGCCTCTTTAATTTTATATACTTATTGCAAATTAATCTGTCAATTCCATAGAATTAACCCCACACACTTTTAAGAGGTAGATAGCAGATGTTGCAGATGACTTAAAATATCTAAGTGAAAAGTATTTGTTTTCTGTGGGCAGACTGGTAATATATACACCCCTTCATGCATGCAGACACACAAGATGGAGATGAATAATTAATTATTAACCTGCTCTGGTCAGACAGGAAGCTGCAGGCACAGGTAGAACATGCCCTCAGGATAAGTCTCATACAAAGCACTGCAGATGTTTCAAATTGAATTTTCTTTTTTTCACAAATATCTGAAAGCAAATCTGTATGAAATCTGAACATTTTAGGCCATTGTTTGCTACAGGTCAGCACAGAAATCTTAGTTTGTGTAAGAGCTATTCATATATGAAGAAATAAAGCACACAAGCTTTCAAAATCTTTGAGGGGGGTGCATTTGTGTGAGGGAGTATATGCATGGGTAGCATTTGATGTAGAATAACAGAACACATGGCCCCCAACTGACTGCAGAGTTGTAATCCAGGTGTAGTGTTAACTGTTTTAACTGTGCAGTGTGGTTCATATGCCTGGGGGCTCCAACTGGGAAGGGAATTAGAAAACAGTGATCCTCTTGTTGAAAAATGTAATTAGTTTCATAAATATAGTAGTGGACAAAAGGCAAGAGGGTGAGGGAGAAGTAGTCCCTTTGTTAAATGTTTACCAATGCAGCCTTGCAGGTGCTCAGATGTGCTGAGTATTTATTGTCACTGCTGAAAGGTAACCATTCAAATGCATACTTTCAAAAATTCCCTTCTTTAAAAGGAGAAGCACATTTCTCATGTTCTTGGCCAGGAAAAATGCTCTTCCATTTTTTTCCCCAAAGGAATACACAGATAAGTAATGTGAGTTGATAAGTGGAGTGTCCAGCTCCCATGGAAAAAGTAAAAGGCATTCCTTTTCTAGAAGCAACCTGTTTCTTTCTCCCCAGTTTCAGGATTGCTTCATAACTAGAACCCTATTTCTCACCAAAGTTTGGGATACTTTTAAGTCATAATTTAAATATCTCAAAGAACTAAACTTAGTTTTCAGAGGCTGTCCAACAGGCTAAAAGATTTCCCTGTCAGGGAAGGTCTCCTGCTGGCTTAAATATTCATTCCCTGAATTTTGTTAAGCTTCTTTCCAAAGTGTTCTTTTTACCTTACTCATCACTTCACCAAGCCAGCCACAGTGAATTTCGTTGGTGGTTCTCAGAGCATCACTTTATCTCCTTCTGGTCTGACCATGTCATTTTACCTATTTGCATTTTCACAGGCTTCAAGATTGTAGCAAACAAATCCTATTTTCTCTGTTCCTGCACCCACCCCTGTTTATTTCATTTAAATTCCTTTGTCAAAGGGGAAGAAATTTTCAGCAAAACTTCCTCACAAAAGATTATAGACTCAGGTTGATACTAACATGTAGTTAATTTCTCTTGTGAACTCGTTTGAACTGCAAAACATTTTCAAAACAAAAAGTTCAATAGCTGAATCCTAGTTCCAGCATTTGAAACTCTCAGATGCTCATTTCAAAGTGCATTGTTAATTTCTCCTGAAGAGTTTTGTTCTGGGCTTTTTTTTTTTGTGCTGATCCACTAAATTACAGAAATCTCATTTACTTCAAGGGCTTAGCCAGAACAGCTAAACCTGTCAAACTATAAGGCCTGATAATCAGTGAGTCACTTCCTCACTTGGTTGAGGAGGTAGCCATGGGGAAGTGCTGTATCAGGAGATTTGATAGGGAATGAGTGAAGTGGCCACTGCTCTAGGTGCTTCAGGAGTGGATTGACTAGTGCTCAGTGATGCTAATCTATCAGGCTATGAATAATCAATACATATGAGAATGTTTGTCTGGAAAAGCTTGTGAAGTAGGCCTAAAAAAATTAAAGGATGTTCATACTGTCCTTGGAAAACACCCATGGTTTTGTACTGCTGAAACAATTTTTGCAGAATATATGTACTACCCAACTGCCAAAATAAAACTGCACATAATAAAGGAAATACTTGGAGAGCAAATCCCCAGATGCATTTGGATGAAATGTTGTGAAAAATTGCAGCCTGTGTCTCTTCTTACAACCTTCTTGCTAAAGAGTGGCTTACCTTACCAGCCAAGAAGTCCCAAAAAATAAAATGAATTTTTAACCAAAGAAAAGACCACATTGCAGATGCCTTGATAGAAGACACAGCTTACATCTGCCTTCAGGATCCAGAAGCTGTGGAATGTCTGAAAGGGAGGGATATGTTTTGGCAGTGTTACCTGATCCATGTGTCAAGGGAGGCATTAACACCATACTTCCATCCCTCACAGACGTAGATTGATGGAAGCAACATTCTCGTAAACAAATCACAAGGGGCCACCTCCCTCTCCTCTCAATGCTTCTAACCAGGCACATCCCACAAAGCTGTATGTCTTCAGCAGTGTGTCAGAAGCCAGGCAAGACAGAACCAGCGCACTGATACTACAAGCAGTCAAAATTGTCATGTTGCTTGTGCTATTTTTTCAGTGTGCAGGAGTTTATAGGCCTGCTTTGTTATCACAGACGTGCTGTCACGAGAGCTTTCCTGACTCTTCTTATGTAACATTGGTCTGTTTAAAACAATAAATAAACCAGGAATAGGATGCCAGGGGGACTACAGTGTACTACTAGAGAGAATAATGTTTCAGAAAACACTTTTAAAGAAATCATGTTAGCCTTTCATATGCTTTCCATAACTTCTTTTGCTCTGTTAATTACCAGTGCAATTGTTGCATTGTAGTTCATCTTACTTTAGACGAGCTTGCAGTGAAGCCATAATGTGGTGTGATACAATGCAGATTTTTGCACTTACATGGCATCTTTCATCCCAACAATCATAAAGCAGGATACCAGTTAGAATTAATTTCCAAATGGGGAAAGCTTAACTGAGAACAGTTAAGTTTGGAGGGACACGGCAAGATGTGAGCAGAAGGGAGAGATCAGTAATGCCAGATAACCTCAACTGTTACTTAATTTTCTCAGAACATGAAAGCAGAATCTCTCTTTCCACTGCAAGACATAAGTGGTTTTAAACTCTTTATCCCACACAGACAAAGTGAGGTGTGCAGCATTAAGATCATCTTGAAACACTGGGGAAGTCAGACAGCCTGCTTTGCAAGGTGTGGAGGTACAGTGCAATTCACTGGTTGTAATCTCCTCTCCCGCTTTGTTTGTGGGATTTCCCCCCTGCAAAATAAGCTGTATTATATCTCTGGATCTGAAAGCTAAAGAGTTGGGGATTGAGAGTAGGAACATAGTTGCCTTAAAGAAAGAAGCAGCACTATTTGTCCCAGAGCGGAAGACATTTATCCCAAAGGTATTTGGAATGGACACTGGAGGACCACATGCAAGTGATCCTACTTTGTACTACCAAAGCAGTGCAGAGAACAGTGAAAACAGAAGAGCAGCAGTGCCAAGAGCTTGCTTGCAGCATAGAATCATTTTGTGAGTAAGTCACAGCACCTTTTGGTTCCCTCAGGGTAAATATAGTAACAGCAGAACGATACATGCTGTTGTTGTGCTCACACTGCTACACCACCAGAGTGTTACGCTGTTACAGGTGTGTCTTAGCAAGTAGTCTGGTAGGAGTGGGCCTGTCAAGCAAAACAGTAAGGACTTGGCATCCATTTATTCTTGTTTTGAGGGGCTGCTTTGGACTTGGCTCTTTGTAGTCTCGTTAGCAGCTGGAATGCAGTAGGTGCACTTGTGGAACATCTTCTGCTTTAGATTCATCCAAGAGGAATGGATGAATCTAAAACAGCCCAGACCATTCCACAACTCAAGCCAAAGCACAGTAAGGAGGATTAATCAGAAGCACACTCCTGAAACCAACTAAAATGCTAATGTGTATGCACTTGGCATCATTCAAAGGTCTCTTAGGGTTGCATCCGAAGCGGCATGGTGTGTGCCTTTAGCAAGATGCCTGTTCCCTCAGTAAATCTCACACTGGCTGGTTAATTTCAACCATTCAACATGTAATATCAGGCAGAGTTCTTGAGTGCTGTGTTCCTGTAAGTTTATGGAACACAATTGGATGCATAGGAAATCAACTCCCAAACAGCGTATTTTGTGAAGATGAAGTCTGTTGTAAATTCAGCTATTAAAAAAGAGGCTGCAGGGAGTCCAGAGGGACAGAACAAATACCCCAGCAACAAGAAAAACTGAGGTTAGGGTTCCACCTTATTAGACACAAAGTAATCCAAACATGAGACACAATAGCACAGGCTTAATAGAATCCATTGCTCCCCAAAGTTACTTGCTTATAGAACAGTTTCTGTGGTTACCAGGTGTAAGTTTTCCCTGTCCTCCAATTTACACACTGGATTTTACAATGCCAGGAAGAACTACATTGTTTTGTGCAACTCCACTGTAGGTGACAAAGTTCAGAGCCAAGAATGGTATTGCAGGTGTGGAAGGAAACAACCCACGCATGTCTGCTTAGCCCACACATATCCGCTTGCCCCATAGGTAGGCCTGCAGAGCAGGAGGGTGCACCTCAAGTACCTACATAGAAGGGTGGGTCTGGTTTTCACCCACAGCCTTAGCTTCTCTGCTGCATCCACCACAATGTGAAAATACCCCAGGTTCTTAGTTTACATGCTGCTATTTATAATCTTTGTGTGATGCCAGACGTGCATATATCAGTATGACACTTTCGGAAAGCAATGCTGCTATTTTAGCAGCCCTCTAATGAACAGCGTGGGCGAAGCCACCTAGACAAGCTGATTGAGACAAGTGTTGGTGGGGGAGAGAGGGCTGCGGTGGTCTATTCCCACCCCCCCTGCCCCTTTCTCTCCTCTGCACACTTTGTTGCCATTAAGAATAATCTTAAATGGCCCCTTTCTTCCCTGGCAGTCCTCCCTCCCCTTCAGCATCCCACCCCCAGATGTCTTGATTAGTGGCTGTGTGTATGCTGGTCAGATTCTGGGATTAATGATGGCTAATTTGTCTGAGGTTGGTACAGCCTAGCCAGCAGGCTCTCTACCACCAGCTTTTGCTGCCATATGGGTAGAAGCAGCTGTTTCAATTACTTTCTGTGCCCAGATGTGTCAGACGAGACACCAGTGCTCTGCAGGGTACGTTCAGCCGCTCGGCAGCTAATTACTTCAATCGCGTGTCGAAGCATGGTGCTGTATACTGTAAAAAGGGGTTTGAGAACAGCCGAGTGCCAGCTGTCAGTATGGCTCACATTGATGTAAGCCTGATAGTCTGTGACTAGATTTTAACTTCAGCTTTCCAAGAGTCTTAATCCATACAGTGGATGTGTCTAATGATGAGACTCTTAGCTGCTCATGCATGTGTCCATATATGTACTTTTGTGGAAGAGGAGTGTATATTGAATAACAAAAAGTATAGAATATATGCTGTGTAGAGTCCCTACGTATACATGTAAAATACTCTCAGCTGCTGTAAATCAGACTAGCTCTGTTAACTTCAGCAGAGTTTCAGACACTTACACAAACTGACCATTTCCCTAGGCTAAGCATATAAAACCTGTTTTGTTCTGTTTGTTGGTTTGATTTTCTTCTTTTTCCTTATCACTGACACCAGTATAAATTTGGACTCGTCATATTTTAGCTAATGCAGTACCACTGACATAAGGTGAATGTGACAAGAGGATCAGGTCCATTGAATGCCTGTCAGTTGGTGTGACAATCTCATGGTAGGTCTTAGTTGCTAGACTCAACAGCTTTGCCTCAGTCATCTAGTTTTACTTTCAGGATCCTTTCAGTGTCAACCCCTTCTTGATCTAGAGTTCATTGTCCCAGGTGGCAGAACCACATGTGGCTTTGGGCTGGATTCCTTCCTAGTGAGGAAAAGTCAAATTTCTTTGACTTGACAATGTAATGGGACTATCCAACGTGCTTACAAGTTAAAACATTAACTGTTATACTCGACCTAGTATACTGGTAAACCAAACATGCTTACCAGGATCTGGAAAATGTGAGCAAACGTTCAGCAGAGAAACCAGATGACATGCTAGAATCATTTGCAGGATGAATTAAGCCAATAAATGGGATTAGATGCATAGAGGCTTAAGAAAAGCAAACAGAAGTCACTCCCATTGCACTCCCAGCATTTCTACTTCATTTAACATAGTATCTTTTTTCCCCTCAATGCACTTAAGCCCAACCCTGCAAGTACCTATTGGTTTAAATTCATATTTTCACTTATTGTAGTATAATTCCTTGAGTATACAATCTCTGAGCATAAAATAAAATCAAACCTGTGCTATCTACTATCTGAGAGCCTTATAAAAAGGTTAATGGTGCAGTGACTAATATCAGAAAAGTGTTGTGGTCAGCTGTGAAATGATCAATGAATCCAACTTACGTTACAATTAGTTGGTAGAGAGTCAGGGAGGAAGGACAGAGTGGGAGAAAGTGAGGAAAGAGTCTGTTATAAATACACTTCTTACACAAATTGCTACAAGTAAGTCTGAAAACAAGTGCAGAGCAAAGCATTTACTGCAATGCCATTGGCCATTCTGGGCAAATACTCT
Source organism: Galbula dea (assembly GCA_013399015.1). Classification (NCBI taxonomy): domain Eukaryota; kingdom Metazoa; phylum Chordata; class Aves; order Piciformes; family Galbulidae; genus Galbula; species Galbula dea. Next base: position 2,789,188 of record VWZX01000349.1, on the reverse strand, counting down.
GTAATTTGGGGTAGTTACTAAAATCATCATCATCATTATAATACATGTATTTAGGAAAAATAAACATTTGTTTTGTGTAATTCTATGGTAATCAGGGTGATTGTACTGTACTTAGCTACTGTTTGTTACCATGGTTATTTCTAGTGGTTCTTGGTTGTTAATGTCCTGGAAGATTCAACAATCTTCAGCACTATTTCAGCTTACTTGCCTCCAATATGCACAAGTATGTGGGGGTTTGGTTTTTTTATTCTAATGATCTACCACAGGGTTTTATAAACAAAAATAGATTTGCTTCTTGTCAGACAAACACTAGACATTGGTTTTTTGCTTTGCACCAGTCTAGCAGTGTAAAGGGCCTGGAGTTGAGTGTCATCTATCCTCGCTAGTAAGCTTTATTTATCTTGCCAGATGGATGCAAAGAAGCCTTCATGTAAAGAGAATCAGTCTTCCCCATGTGTTATCTGCAGTCTAGAATCTCATAAAGATGGACAGTGTTGCAACATTCTTGCAAGTGAAGTAACGAGTGTCACAAAGAACAACATGCAGACACATTTTTTAATGTATTCTAGAAGTTATTTTTAGTCTTTCAAACGAATTCTTAAAATCACAGTAGCATATTGGCACATACCTACTTCCCTTTAGCATGATGGAAGTGCTTGGGAATTTAGAGTGGGATTTTACAGGTTGCTGCTGCTGATCTGTGATAACCACATATGTGTGCTCTTTACGAGAGTGACCGAGGCTAACTCAGCACATGGCTGCGGCTGCCTGTCACTTGACAGGCAGTAACCTTTTCCTGAGTCTGAGCTTTACCCTCTAATCCTATTTTCCTACTCACTTTCTTCTATCTTCCTACTTTGCTCCATAGTTAATGTATTGAAAAAAATGTAAATAACAATCAAACAGCACTTCGACAGGCTCTGCAAGCAGTAGCTTGTGTACAAATAGCTTGTTTGAACTGCTTATCTTAGCTCTGTATGCAGGTCCAGATGAGAAAGGTACAGTTATATGTTAAAATGTATGGATCTAAAATGTTTTTCCTTTTTTCTTCCTCTTGTCCATAACAGTAAAGTTTACAGTAAAGATTCTTTTGAGACTATTTTTTGCAGTGTGACACATCAGTGTATCCTGGGAATGCAAAATACTGTATGAAAGACTGGTAGGACTCTGGACACTTCCAGACAGGAAGGAAAGCTTTTGAGGCAAAACAACTTTGTACAGATTTATTCCTGATTCAATGCATGTGTTATTCTTGGAACCAAAAGAGTTGTTTGTCAGATAAATGCACCTCTTCTTCAGATTTCACTCTGTAAGGTTGTCTAATGGAAAAACTAGGTTAAATAGTATTCAGTAGGATTATTAATTGTATCTGTGCATATTCGATAAGCTGAGACCTGAACTGGATCCAGTTCGGATTTGAATTGGCAGATCTCTTAATCCAGTAGCAGAGAAAAGTGATGATAATAATGGAGATGGGATGATGGTCAAACCATTCTGCATCTTTTCCCACTGTGTTTAACTATACAAACATTAAAAGAATAATCTGATAATTTTTTTCAGCAATAGAGGTCTGACACCAACATCTGTATTCATGCTCACCTGATACTGTAGTGTGTTTTTCCTGAGGATTGTAGATAAGACTATAGAGATTGTCTCCAGATCTAGGCATTTATGATGGTCCTAGTTCTCCCATCATCAGTTGACTGTCAATCTGTTGTAAGTGGCAAGATACAATGAAGAAGGGAGTCAAGCCTGTTGTTGGAAAGGCAGAATCTTCAGCTATGGGAAAGAGCCATCAAACTCTCATCACAGATGGAGCCTCAGTAGAGGACAGCTCTTGAATCCTGTGGACATTGTCTTAACTGAGCCAGAGCTCAACAAATGAACTGTCATTTCCTGAAAGAAATGAAAGTCAGAAGTACAAATGAATTGCATAAATGTGACAGCATTGAAGCCTAATAAGCAGACAAAAAAGTGAAAAGCTTCCAGAAATATTCCCTGGGGAGAAGTCAAGAATTATCTAATGTGGATAAATAGGTTAAAAGGATATCCACATCTTGGGTTTTGATAAATTTAGGATTGACAGGTTGAATGAGGAAGAGGTAGCCCTAAGCAGAAGCTTGTATTTAGGGCGAGATGTCAACAGAGGGGAAAAACAGGCTTAAAGCTGAGGCGTATGATTTAATCAAGGAATCTGACAGACTAAGTGAAAAATTCTTAGATGAGACACTGGAAATAAAAGAGATAATGTCAATAAATACATTTGATTCTTATACTTCACCCAAGAGGAGAAGTTTAACATTGAAGAATGGAAGTTGAGACCCCATTCAAGACCATTTCATATCTTACTTATGGAGCAGGGTAGAGGATCAAAATATCAAGATGTGTGTTGGTATAGAGGGAAAATTTATGCCCAGGAGTAGCTTCACCTAAATCGAGATATGTCTTCTGTCTGTGGACTTTGTAACACAGATGAGATTGCATGAGTTTGGGTATGGATTACTAATGCATGTTGAGCTATAAAATGAAGCAGGTGATGTCAAACCATGACAGAAACCAGATAGGCCTAGTTGGATTTGGGCATAAATTGGTTTGTGTTCCTTTTAGACTCATAGCTAGATTTATGGAGGCTAAATGGCATGGGAAAGCTTACACAATGAGTCAATAGTTAACTCAGGATTAGAGTGTTTCGCAGCTTTATTCCATGTTCCTATGGTATATAACATATTAAATTTATTCTACTGAAAGAAATGGCTTTTGATATAGGCCTCTATGAATATGTGTCAGTATTGGGGATTAAGGAGTCAATGTGAAGGTTTCTTTTGGTTTATAGATATACATTAAGTATGAGGAATAAAAATTACTGTCTTATACAACATTAAATCATGAAATAATGACCTTCAGAGTCCAGTTTGTAACATCATAATGTAATAACAATTTTGGAAACACAGGTCAGTTACTTTGTGCAGAGAAGAATTGCCAGGTCCTCAGAACCTGACACCTAAGTTGAAGAACACCACAGGTAAAAATGCAGTCCATGGAATCTTCTTAAAAGAACAGAAAGAATACATTAGATGAGCAGTTTACTGCAGCATTCCTGAACAGAGACAAAGGAGAATGTGAGCATTCTTAAGTTACACATAAAAATAACACTAGTTTTTCTTCTATATTTTTATGATTGAAGAGCGAGGTTCATTAGTATCTAAGAACTTCCAGAGCTGGCAGAGCTCTTGGAGTACACTGTTACTCCAAGAACAAGACAGGAACCATCAAGATAATTGTCTGATACAAATCTTTTGTTAAAGTAATAGATTTTGTACTGTCGTGATTCCTGAATTATAGCCATATGTACTAGTGAATGATGAATCACATAAATGGGAATTCATCATTAACTCCCTGCATAAGAAACTATATTTTTCTTTCCAGTGCTGTTCTTGTATCTGAGACATGATACATTGTGTTATACTGTAATTTATAGACATGGTGGAATCAGCCAAAAAGTTGTATTTTCTTGCTACACATATAGTTTAATATTCAGGCTTCTCTTCCCTCCCCTTATTCATTCAGGTTTTATTTAATAGTAATTTATTTCCTCAGGGAAAATTATGAGTAATGGCTTTGTTCCAGAAAAATGGGGTGCAGCTTAATATGGCAATTTTGGATTTGTCTAGAAGTTTTGATGCCAATGGCCTGTGTAATTTTGAGGAAATCACTCAGTCTTTCCATGTATACTGTAAGAGAGGACAATGATTTAGAACTGTGCCACAGGGATGCCACTTAATATTTAGAGGTGTATCTAAGGACAAGCATGAAGCTTTTCACCTTCTTCAGTTAGTAATCAGCCTTATCAAAGTTTGAAAAAGAGGAAGATAAATGAGTACTTGTGAGTTAAATCCCCCTCTCTGGGTAAAAAAAAGACATTTTTCTATTTTAAAAAGAACATCAAAATGTCTAACTTTGAAAATCTTACTTTGGCTCTCACTGTTCCATGGCAATAATTTATTTACCTTTAAATGGAAAGTGGTCTCTCGGTCCGTTCAAATGTAATGTTGGCAAGACACTGCTGCTGAGGCAATTCAGGTAAAGGTTAGGTATAGCTGCTATCATAAGTGTCTTAAATCCTGTTATCTGAAAAAGAAAAGCCTGTAAAGGTATTGAGATTAATAGAATACTGTTAGAGAAGTGGTTGTGTGATTTGACTGTGTTTATTAACATCACTCGTACTGGCGTGTTCTGTGCAAGCTATAGCACACACCATGGTGATCAAATAGATGGCAAAGATTTTCTGTATTTCAATCCAAATGATAAGAGTAGATGAAATTAAAATCAGAAACAGATTCTGTATTACAGTTTAAAGGGCAAAGGAGGGCCAGGGTAAGTATTAATGCTCAAGAAACAAGCCTTTTTAATTGACTCTTCTGGAAAAAGATTTCTGGTATCAGAGAAGTTTCCCCCAGCTTGATGTCCCTTTCCAATGTGGTTTTTTTTCTCTCTACATCTGTAAAACATAGAAGTGCTGTATTGTTTTATCTCCCAGGGAAGATATCGTTTCTTCTAGATGTAACCCTACCTCTAAATGACTTCAGACTTCAGATTCCAGGAGGTGTAGTGGATATATGGGAATCCAGGACGTAATTTACAATAAACCATTTTCTGACACCACTTCCATGACTTAATGTTGGAAGTATGCTGTTGAAGCTGCCCTACACTGCCATGGTGAGGGAGACTTACCATGTCATGGTAAATATTATTTATCCTGTTGTGGTTTCTTTGTATGCTGCCACAGACGTTTTCTCCATTTGAGTTTCTGCCTGGACATGTTTTCTGATATCTCTCTTGGAGCAGGCAGATGTTCCTAATGGACAAAAGTTTCAGTATTTGCAGCATCCACTGCCTAATTTTAATTTCCTTATGTACCTGTGATGGTTTGGCTTTCCATCTCTCAAGAGCAGCGTTCAAATCCTGAGCACAAAATATCGAGGAAAGTGAGCAGAACTAGAAAAAAAAAGAATTCATATTTTTCTGTATGAAAGAATGATTGGTCAAGAATGTTTTCTGTATGACTCTTGATTTTCTAACTGTATTTTGTCTTGGGACGATTGCTTATTTTCACACAAAAATCAATGATCTTGAAAATGCATATGTTTCATGATGAAATTGGTCAGTAAACTATATTGCAGTAGCCTGCAAAATTAGCCAACACTTTCAGATCAAGAGAAGTAAAGCTGTGCAAAGTGACAGTATTTGGAATGTATGACCCTGCATGTCTTCTCATTGAGGAGTGTGGTTGGGACATTTATCATCTTTATTCTGTTTGCTCTATGTTCTCATGTAATTTTGGGACAAGTTACATAACTATCCTGTGATTCAACTTCTGCATTTATTAAGGATTTAATGATACAGGAGTAAGATGTTTACTTCACTGGTACATGTGAAGTCCTAACTGTTGTATTATTTAATCCAAGAATTGCTTGAAAGTCTTCAGAAGGCTTGAAGTGCTGTCCATTACTATGAAACATTGTAATATAATCATCTTTAAATTGTCTGCTTAGACTATCAATTAACCAAAAAATACCAGTAAGAATTATCCTACTCCAGTTACTAACAGACATCTTTTATCTGAAAATTGGAGTTGCAAGAACAATGTCAGGGAAAGACTTGTAAAGATGAAACTTTTTAGTTTTTTTTCTGTGAATAACACTAATATGCATCTACTATGCAGCAGATGTTTTTGTGTGGGAGAAGATACTTTAAAAATATATTTTACACGTCATTTTAATACAATTGCTTCAAAAGTATGTAACATGAACAGACCTCTCTTGAGAGATATCTTTTGGCAAAGCGAAAAAGCCCTGTTCTAGCATTACAAAATCCCTACAGATAAATTTGAAATATATGTCCCTTTCAGTGTTTTGACAAGACTACAACAGAATTACTGTGAATGAAAGAAATCTTGGGAGTAGAAACTGGAAGGGAGGGGACTACTTTTGCTTCGGGGACATATTCTCTACAAGACTGTGCCTGATGTTATTCAGCGTCATTTGTGTGTTCATCATTTCTAATCCTTAGTACAAATGAATATCTGCACTTTTAAACAATCAAAGGTTAAAGATGACTCAACCAGTCATGTGATTTCATTGTACTGTGCTGATTACACTACATCAGTGTTATTTATAACCTTAGTTCATAAAGTTGGATTTCCAGTAAGTGAGTTCCTTTTCAAAGGTTAAATATTTATGTCCTTATTTTCTGTCTGAAACAGTCTATAGTTATGAACACGCACTAACTAAAGAACCATCACAGCCATCTTCAAGAAGAACAAAAGTTTTCATTTGGTATACTGACTCCCAAAGCTTCTCCTTGCTTAAATTGATTTTCACCTGTGGCATCATTCTTTTATCCACCAACTAACACCAGTGTTGATCTATTAGACATTGATTCATTGATTTCTGGACTTGAAGTTCTCCCAGTTGCCCAATATGGCTGGAACACAGCTCTCTGAGGCTATTGAGGGTGGTTTCTGTTTAAAATAAATCAGTATATAATGAGTTAAGTTGCATATTCATTATCTTGAACAATACAAAAAAAACTAGAGGTCTTTGTGCAGGAGGAGAACCATGCTGCATATTGTCCTATGAGAAGATAGAAAGAAAAAATAAATTTGTCTAATGCTGATTATGCTGATTTCAGAATCAAAAATGTATAAAATAATACCTATAAAAATATGAGAAAAGGTGAAAAAGTAGGAAAGCATTAGTATTCAAAAGGCATTCAAGGCATCCTGCAGCTATATCACAGACATTTATGCTACAGTTTACTTATTCTTTTTTTTTTTTGTCTTGTAGTGAATCTTTTTAAGCAGTGAGTAATGGATACTAGCATGGCATATTTATGCTTGAAAGGCAAGTCTTAGTATTCATTACATTTCAAACTTGGAGAGTTTGGCTCTGAAAATGTAGAGAGTTTAAATCCCCCAGCAAACACAGACTCCCCAAACCAATCCAGCTGATTTCCAAGATCACTAGTACTTTCTTCAGGTTAGTCTTCAAGATGAGGTTTTTCCCCCAGTATTTATCACTTGTGAATTTTTCCAGTCATTCAAATTGAAGGAGGAAACACATGGTGAAACTTTCAAAGTCACTGAAATTTTTCACTTGTGTCTTGTTTTCTTGTATCCCCATAGCTACCTTGATGTAAATGTGTGCAGAGTATGCTGGGACAATGCAGGGTGGGGTGGGTGTGTGTGTATATATATATATATCTCTACTGCATGGGTAGACATAAGTCCCAGTTATGGATGTAGAAACAGTTTGCTAAGGCATAGATAAGAACCAGCTCTTGCTGTCAGAAATCCCTGATTTGGAGAGCATTTGGGTCTGAAGGTGGTACGCTGTGTTGATATATGCTTATGTTGTATCCAGCTGCCTGCTTCAGTGGCAACTGCCACAACTTCAAGCATTAGTGGAAATAAGAACCCAAGTGACCTTCTTCCCAGTTTTTCTTTCAAGCTGCTTTCCTCTTCCCCAAAAGCCCTGTAGGTCTTCACTTGAGCACTTCAAGCAGATCACATTCAGTCTTTTAGGAATAGTATAGACTGCAGAGATGAGATAAATGTAACTTCTTTTTTTCCTAAAGCTCCTTATTACAAGAGTAAGGTGTAGAGTAAAAGATAGATATTATAACATTGATTTGTGGCTTGAAATGTGCAGAAGAGATCAAAGTTACTGCCAAAACTTAATTTCTGCATAGGAGCAGGAAATTTGTTAAATTATCTACCCAGGTGATGCTAGAAGGATGGTATGTCGCAGACTCTAGAGGAGTGACAAAACCACAATAATATCCATTGTCAATCCTGGAAGCAATATTCATCTCTAAGCCTGCTGCTAGAGTCTCTGGGTAACAAATTTTCAGTCATAAAAGCTTTGAATCCCCTTCCCCCCTACTACAGAATTATAGATTGTTGAGACAGGAGAGATGATTACAATTATCTACCTAGCATAAGGTGGTAATTTCATCAAATTATGAAACTCTCTATTCCAAGGACATAACATCTTTACAAGAAGACGTCCAATCTCAATGTCAAGTGCGTGGGACAAAAACAATTCCTGGGCTTTTCTGTGGGCAAGGGATAAGACTAACATCAGGACTACTGGTGGTGTGGTACTAATCTGTAGCCTTTCCATCTCCTCTTTCAGAAAAATAGTAATCCATAGTAAAATATTTTTAAGGGACTGTTTTACTACTTTTTTCTCTTGAGCCTGAAAATTATGGATGAATAATGATCTCCCAGTTACCCTTCATAATCATGATACAGCCAAAAGTTAATAAGCCACCTCTGTAGCTCCCCTCTCTTCTCTGTACAGACATTTTTTACCACATGGGTGAGCACAAAGAAATAATCAGATAGGAGATTTTTCTTCTAAATTAGGCCTCTTGTTTGTAAACTGAAAGAGTGCTAATGCAGTTCAAACTCAGCTGTGTACCACATACGCACACTCGGCTCAGGAGTACTATAAAGAGTGGGAGAATAGGAGGTTTTGTTCTATTCTTTGGTCTCTTTCTATATGAGAGGGCCATTCATTCAATCCCTATGCTTCTGTCTCTCAATCTCTCTCTCTCTCTCTCTCTCTCTCTATTTCTCTCCATAATGCCAGCATTAGCTGCAAGCTGCTAGCTGTAAAAGTGCTTTGATGTTGACCTCTCACTGCCATTGACAGACCCTCATTGGTGGGTGAGTAGCAGAGCAATAAGGGCATGTGTGGGAGAAAGGAGGATGAAAGCCTGGACAGCTAGGAAGGGATAATATGAACAGATTCCTGCCTGTTCACTTAGTTTCTTTTTTTTTAACTGGGTCTTCTGATTACAGAGGTTACGAACCAGTAAAGCTTCAGAAATGACCACTGAAAGCCTGCTGTACATGAAGAATCAGATAATTGTTCCAGCTCTTGCCTTGTAAAATTAAATCAAGCCATGAACTAGGCAAGAACGCGTAAGGGAGTTGAAAACATTTCCCTGTTTAAGGCAATGAAATAGTGGGGGTTTGTCTGATATGTACAGTACTAACACAAGGGCAAGTAGTATGTAAATGACATGGGGATAGGGGACATACTGAAGACTTGCCTACTAATGATAGTGATTATTTTGTTTCTCATCTTGTGTCAAAACCTGAGCATTAAGTCTTGGGCTTTGAAAGGATCAAAACAGAAAGGTGCCCTAAGAGGTCAAAAGAACTTAGAGAGGTTTCTGCCCCAGGGAGCACATGCGTGTACACACTTGGATGTGTGCACATTAAAAGCTACCTATTGCTCCCTAGCGTTCTTGCATGTAGTGTAAGTGCTCCTATATCCAGATCACAGTGGAGCCCCTAACCCAGAAGCAGCTCTGCACCCTCCAAAGAGAACTGAGAGATGGAGGATAGGATGAGGACCATGGGTCACCCAGGCACCCAGCCAGCTGTTTTGTGGAAGCATAGTCAGCTAAGCTGGGAAACGCAGGAAAGTGTTATTGCTGCCAGTGCCCTATTGAGGCAGGATGTCTCCAGCCACTTCACCTCCGCACTCTCCCTTCACCTCAGTGAAAGCTCTGCTTGTCATCCTAATAATTAAATGTAACTTGAAATGGCCAAAAGTCTCTGCGAGGCCAGTGAAGGGAACAGGAGGGAGGGAAAGTTCACCCAAATTTGTATTGGAACCCTTGGTTTTAATTGTGATTCTGTGACCAACTTCTGCAGTAAAACTGCATGCCTGGTAGTTCTTGTTGCCTGTGCCCTGTAGAGTAACATCTGGTCTTCTGCTTGTTTGGGACATGAAATTGTACTACCTCCACTTCAGACCCTGCAACAACTCCCTGTTAGGAGCTGTAGATTATTGGTTCAAAGCTGGCCTATGCCACTGGCAACACACATGCTATTACATGGTAAGTAACTGCTAGCTGGAACAAAGTGAATTGGTGGGAAAGGATGAACCAGGTGCCCATGTTACAACTGCCGTGCAATAGTATTCATTAGCAGCACATCAGCAATCTCAGCATTCAAGTAATACTGCGTTACAAGCACTTGAATAAGAAAGAAGCCTTCACTGTTATGATCTGGACTGGATTTCTTTATAAATGATAAGGAATTCAGCATGCAGTTTTGGTGCAGAAACTCTTCACACATTAATGTACTGGGAAAAAAATAAGTCTTCCACTTAATGATTAAAAGTATTCGCATTTTGGAGGGGACAAACTTCCTCCCTTTTTGCCTTGCCGTCTGTATTTGCTCTCAGGGAACTAATTCTCCAGACAATTTCACAGATGGTTTCCTGTCATTATTATACAATTCTATTTATTTCATAATAATTTTATAGGACTTTTCCAGAGGGATTTGGAACTACCTGTTCAGCTTGTAGCAGTGTTTAAAAGGTGTGTGGATACAGCACCCAGACAAAACTTCCTTTTCTGAACTTTTTAACTAGAAAATGCATTTTCAATTCAAGCGAGAAATCTTGCCAGAAGTGTCTTGGTTAGAGTTTTTCAATGCATTTATCTCTGTATAAAGGGAACTGTATAGAACCCTCTCTGTTCTGTCACTTTACCTTTTGCTCTTTTCAACCCATTTGAAATAAAGACTTATTTTCCCCTTTCCAACAAGAAATGAAACAGGACTTCACTAGTTTTTCAAAAAAGTACCTTTTTAACTTGAAAGGAGAAGGTAGCATATATTTTAAATTTCATATTTGCTTTTACTTTAAGATAGACATGATGAACTTAGTCTGGGTCAAACATTGCAGAAAACTGGGTTTTGTGCAAGTTGAAATTCAACCCAGAAGAGAATGTATCCATCCTGTTTCCCTTCTTTTTCCAGGAAAGATCTCTTCTTCCTGGCATCAGTTTCTTGACGAATATTTTCCTTGAAACAGTTCTTGAAAACAATTCAGGCTCTGGTAGGGCATTGTGCTGATGTTGAACTACCTGAGATTACAAGCCCTTGCTATTTAGTGGGACTCCACTGAGCATGGCACTGTTGGAGTAAGCAAGTATGGTCATTAAAGAGAACAGATCTTCATGGGGGAAAAAATTCCATTCCACAACTCCAAAGAGAGAATGTTTGAATATAGATTAAGCTCCTTGAGAGCTGTGTTGCAGAAGCCTGTGGAGTTTCTGCACTATGAGCTAGGCCCACAACTGTAAAAAAAAAAAAGTCTCTTCTCTAGTGTTTTCAATTAATGAAGCCTTGGGGGATCTGGATAGGCTGTTGGAGTGTCCATTCAAAAGGATTAAAAATATATCTTTGCCAGAGGTACAGCAGCTGTTTTGGTTGGTACTTTGTATTCTGCCTGTCTGTGGGCTGCTGGAATCCTTACTGTTCCCTGATGTATCATTTCACTCCAGTGAAAATCACAAGCGATAACTCAGGAGGCAGTAAAATTACAGGGGTCACAGAGTACCCCCAGTATGCTTGAAATCAGGTCACCAACCTCACTCAGCTAGCCCTCTTGCTGATAACTCCCCGTTTCCCTTTCCTCCTCTCCTCTGTTCACTCTGTGCCTCAATTATTTAAAAAAAAAAAAAAAAAAGCCAACTCTACAGGGCCTCTTAAAACAAGTGCACTTGGACAGCTATGGCAATGGGCAGTGCTGGAGTAAGGGAGAATAGGTGTCTGCTCCCCTCCCCTTTGGTCTGATCTGGCCATGTGTTAGGCACAGGTGGTAATATCCTACACTCCTATCATGCTTTGAGTCCCCCAGCACTGCACAGAATGGAGCCCTGCCTGAAAGCAAGTCTTCTTTCAAAAGGAAGCTCATGTACTAAATGTGTGATTGTCAGCAGGAGTGACTGTGTTATTGATTCCCAAAAATGGTTTGATGAAGCCTGTCAACATAAGCACTTTGCAATTTTATAGTATAAGCTGAGCGTGAAAAACAATGGAGTGAGGGAGAAAATAAAAGGGATATGGATGCAAGAATGCAAAAGGCAGAAAGTTTTCCAGTCCCATTTTTCTTATGGTGTTCACAGATGTGCCTTGAGAACTGGATCAGTCTTTCAAATTCAGGTTTTCTCCCAAAACCAGCACAGTCAAGCATCAAGAAAAATTATAGGAACTCAGAATATTGCAGGGGTATTTCCTTGGTAAAATGTTTGTTCCTTGAATTTTGTCCTACTTTGTATAGGGAAGAACTCCAGACTAAAGGGTACTGGGTGAATAGCATCCATTGAAGATTGCCAACAAACCTGTTACTTCATTGTTTTCTTGTTTAGTAATGCTCTCTTTATATGGTCTTTCTGATACCTAATCTTTTGTTTGGGTTTATGCAACTTTGCTTTTTTGCTGATTTGGTTATAACAATTCTCTAGCAAATGCTGAGCTGGACTTCTCTAGTTTTGATAAATTGAAGTACAGGTACAAGTACTAGACACCTACTGCACCAGGTGTTTCTGTCCTGGCTGCCTCTTCTTCCTCTCTCAGAAGTCAGTACTCTTCACTGAGGTAAGCTTTAAAAAAGTCCAGTTTCACTGAGGATTTTTTGTGTGGTTTGATTATGTCAAAGCAAGAAAAAGTACAGTGATGGCTTGTTTTCCTAAAGCCTCCACAAAATTTTGGAGAGCGTGAGCCTTTCTGTTCCTTCTCACTCCAAATGTCCTTCTTCCTGCTATTCCTTGCAGAAGGAGCTCAGAGATCACTATGCTTTTCTTGTAAGCTAAAAGAGTCTCCCTTCCTTGCAGTGGAGGGAAGAGCCTGTTATACATCAGTAAGGCAATGAATGCATTTCGGTTGCCTGCTCAGTAGGATGAGGGCAAGGAACTGAGGAAACCACCTACAGATGAGGCAGACGTGTGAGTCATGAGAAGAGAGAAACCTTCAGCACTTCTCAGGAGGTTTTTCCCAGTTGTAGAGAGTGAGCTGAGCACTTCTAAGCACTTTCAGAAGCTCGTAAGTAAAAAATCCCAGAAAATACTAATCTGTTAGCTCATGGACAGTCCTGAGGAGGCCAAGACCCAGTGTTTCCTTCTGAGGGGTGCTCATCCCTCAGAAAGGGAGGAAAGCTTGCAGTGGATGTTATTGTGCAGAGCTCCTCAGGGCAGGTTTGTTCACTTGACTTTTGATTTTCCACTTTTTTCTCTGTTTGTGCTAGAAATTATGACTTGGGTTTCATTTTATAAAAATAATAAAGCTAGAAAAGGTTAAACTCAGACCTGGCCTCTTTGCTTTCTAAAAGACAGCAATAGACATTTTCAAAGGACCAATTCTGAGCTTTATTATAGTACTACAAGGCCCACAGGAGGGAAGAGTGTTATGCCCAACTCGTGGTGCAGACAGAGAAAGATGGATTTTTAAATTATCTACCTTTGCTTTGCAATGTGAACATTTCAGAGCAATTATCCTGAGATAATGCCTACAAATTGCTGAATACTTTGGGTTTATAATTGCCTATGTTCATTTAAGGTTCCCAGCAGACTAGACCAGGAAAATCACTGCCAGTCAAGCCAAGGTTGATAATATACGGTAACTGAGTTTTTCTTAGAAGACAGACAAGAAAATCAGTTTTCTTTAAGAGCAATAATTCTAACTAATTGTTTGGTTTCATTGTATTTCCATAGCAGGAGCTGTAGTGCTTGGCAAGGCAGAGCAGTGACACTTCCCATCCAAGACACATCCATGTAAATGGGCAAATTGCATTCCCCTGCGTGAGGTTATTCTCATACAGCAGCACATAGTCAGCAGCACAGGACAGCACCTCCCCACATTTCCTTATTTACACACCAGTAGCCATTCCAGTTACCTTGGAAAGTGCATCAAGAATTTGCAGTGAGATAATGTTATCAAGTCAATGCCCAAAGAAATAACTGTACCTGCCTGCCATATTTGCAATTGAAGAACATTTCTTAATGTAATATTTAGCCTATTTTTCAAATCAGCAAGAGCATTCATAATATAGAACACCATTTCAAAGCAGAAATGTGTTCATATGTTTGTGGCATTTAACTACATTTATGTATACCTATTACATATATTATTTATATACTTACATGACTGTATATACCTGTATATTTTGTAGGTAGCCTTGCTCCTCACTTGTTTTGTTGTGAAGCTCTGGTAGCATTCCTATCATAGATATCCTCTGCAGGCCCCAGGCATCCATTAGACAACAGAAGATTCATTTCATCATTATTATTGGCTAAGCCCAAGCAGCATTGGCTAGTTTAGGTGTCTAAACTCCAGCAGTGTAAAATCTCCCCTTCTGTCCCTCCAACTGTTGCCATTAGAGCAGCTGAATAACCAATTTTTCTCATCCAATAACTAAGATTAAAGGAAAAAAAAAAAACCACAATAGGACTTAGCTGACATTTCTGATATTTGGTGGAAAAAAGATATTTCTGACAAGAATCAATCCTCCTCCTGAAAGTGCGTTGGGTTACCAAAAATATTTTACTTGACTTATACCCAAAAACTTGGATTATTTTCATGTTGTTTTTTTAATGTGCTTCAACAATATTTGGACATAAATAGCCAAGTATATGGTTAAAAAAGTTGAAAGTGTCTAGACTTTTCTGAATATTTTTGCCTTTTTTTGGCCCTCTTTATTCAAATTTGCAGATAATAGTGGTCAGTTTGAAGCTATATTTTTTTGAGTGAATAAACTGATTTCCTGAAAAGTTCTAGCTAGGATTAGGAAGCAAGTAACGTGTCCTCCCTAGTGCTGAAAGTGTCATTAGTACACTGCCTAAGTACTACAGTAGCTGTTGCAAAATTATTCTTTTTTTTAGTGATATTGTAATGCTCACCAGGGAAAATTTTTGGAACTTGTGCCTTTATGAATTCAAGCAGATCACTTGCTGTGTTTGGATACAATGTTGAAAGCCATCAGGTCAATACTTACCCTCCCAGCCAGGCAAAATACCTGCTTTCTTCTGAGTTGTTCCTTCCCAGCTCTTAATTTTTGCAACAGCTTGCAAGAAAAGATGTCCTGGGCATACATGTAGATGAAGGTTTTCTTGTTTGTCTCCTCCTGTTATATCTCCTGGTGGCTTTGTTTTTCCGTTTAGTTTTGTCCTGTTTTTTTTATCTGACCTTTTGCAAATTCCTTTTGCCTCCTTGCTCCTGCCTACCTCCTCCTATTTTTTTAATGTCCTGTTGTACATAAAAAGGGCAGAGCTGAAAAAAAACTCAGGTCAGGGAGATGGGAGTTTTATGTCACCAAATTGCTGTTTTGGTATATAAAGCACAGAGATTTGAGCCCGAGATACTGCCAGATTGTTTTACAATTTTATTCATTATTTCCTTTCTCATGAAAACAAGTCTGTAAAAAATCAGAACTGTTTCCAGTGGGTTAGATGGGTACCAATAGCTGATCTCTGTCATAGATAACCATATCTAGGACTTCTAATAAATTATTGATGTCAAGCCATATTTCCAGAGAAAACCAAAGAACATATGTTACTGCTGGCAAGCTGGATCTTAGAATGAGGGAAGATCAACTTTTTATCACAGTTCTTCTCAGCTAAAAAAGTAGTAACTTTCCCTAAAATGGATTCAGGATTTGTCATACACAGAAACTAAGTTTTTCATTATCCTTTTGAGATATTAATTTGGTTTACTCTTACCTCCACTTTGCTGCCTCATGGCCATCATGTTTTGTAGTCTTGTAGCTTTCATAATCTGATCACATTCTGTTTTTAAACTATCCACATGTATTTTAGTATTTTGGTTTGTTGGGGTTTTTTTTCTCACCATTACATTCCCTGGAAGGTTATTTCAGGAGTCTTTACTCCCATGGTTAGAAACATCTTGTAATTCCCAAATTATGTGAAATCAAAGCCAGTTTATAGCCATCAATGGGCCATATGGGATGGGCCATATAGCCTGGGTCATCCCTGCAGATAGATATCCTTATGGAACTGGTGCAATTCCTGAATTGTACCTGTGTCCCTTTAAGGCATCATTTAGGTAGACTGAACAAGGAGACTCTTTTACTTTCCTCTCAGAAATTCTCCAGTTCCTTGATCATTATAATAGCCCTCTTTGCACCCTCTGCTCCAATTTGCATGCATCCTTCTGGAGCGTGGGTAGCTAGAATTTATGCTGTATTTCAGATAATGTCTTACCAGTGCTTTGTATAGTAGCATTAATATTTTCCTCTTGTTATTAGCACTATTACAGGTGATGAATCCTAGGATTGCATCTGCCTTTTCAGTTGTATTATATTATGGCCCGTATTTATCCTGTAATCAACTAGCAAACCCAGGTCTTTCTCCTCCTTTGTCATTCCCAACAGCTTCTAGCAGAAATTCTCATTATTAGTCCTTTAGTGCATGACCTTGCATTTTGTACTGTTCAATTTCATCCCATTTCTATTACTTCTGTCCCCAAGGTCATCCAATTCTTCCTTTATGATATTGCGATTTTCGTTTGTGTTGTCGGTGCCTCCCAACTTAGTCCAATCTGCAAATGTCATTTGAACACTCTTACTTTTTGTGCCAAGTTTATTAATGAAGCATTAAATGAGATTGGTGCAAAGACTGATCTTTGAGGAACTCCCATAATATCTCACCTCCAGCCCCATATTTCCCACTGCTGCATATCACATCTTCACTTCTCCTCTCACCAACCCAGGCCTCAGAGTTCTGACTGATTCTCTCTGGTAGGGGGTTGGACTAGATGATCTTTTGAGGTCCCTTCCAACCCCTGACATTCTGTGATTCTGTGTAATGGCTGCGATTGTGTTTTCCCCCAGTGAACTAAGTAGTTCCCAAGTGGTACTTGCTGAAGTACTTTAATGAAGATGGGCTACATTTAAAGAGTTTTAATCTAAAAAAAATTTTATCAAAAACCCCCTCAAGATAACCTGGCACAGTCTGGCTTCAGGAAACCAATATGGTAAAAGTTTGCCCTTTGCTCCTTTTGATACTTTCTTTAAATTTATTCTAAAACCTAGTAAGCTATTAAGGCCTAACTGGACAGGTCTTCCCCAAATTCACTTTATCTACTCTAAGAAAAAGAAAATGATACTATGAGGCACAAGAAGTAAGTACAAAAGGGGTAGGTATTGCTATTCCCTCCCTATGTTATAGTGCACCACTTCACTAGCACTGTTAGCTACTGACATCCAGTTACCCAGTGATGATCCCGTCTCCTGGCCTAAATGAACAGACATTTTGTTTGATGTTGAGATCTAGGGATATTTCTAAATGACAGTTTCTTATTTCCTAATATTTGACATTGTCACTCTTAAGAGAAAACAAAAGCAAGATGTTCATTTAAGCTTGTGACATTTTCTGCACTCTCAACCCGTCCTTTCCCCCACAGCAATTTTCATTCCTTCTTCCCTTGTTCTTTCCTTCCACTTAATTTATGTTGTGATTAGTTAATTTTCTTTCCAAGGTGAAACACATTTTTTTAAAGTTCCCATTTCTCTCATCTCTTTCACAGCATCCTTATGAGCTCTGAATCCCTGCTTGAATTCCAAAGTTTTATGACACAGAAATACAGCTCCTCATGGCCTGTAAATGTAGAAGAAACATGTCAACTGTGTGCACACACACTGCAGTAGGTTTTGCAGCAGGAAACACAAGTGATCAGAGCTCTGTAGGGCTCACCATAAGATTTAATGAACCCTGATGTTTTCTCAAGGTTCTCTGACTCTTCTTTTTCTTCTTTTTCTGGCTCATAGTTGCTTAAAGAGCTTTTAAGAGCTCTCTTGTCATGTCCATGTAGAGTTGTTTCTGTCTGGCGGAAGGTCATGTCATGGGAGTCCAACTTTTTTTCAAGCAGTGGCTTTTTTGGTAGCAGTGACTGCAAAAAGTGTCCTCTAAATATATTAGGAGTAGTACTAAAATGATATTTGTTAATTTCCAAACTTGGAGACTGACAGCATACTGAAAAAGCAGTGATCCTTCCTTGGGAGAGAGCATGGCAGGTACTTTTGAACTAAGAAACAACTATCCTTCCTGGTTTCTAACAGTGCCTTTCACCTAAATAGATTATTCTCTTTCTCTTGTGTCATGTCTTTCCTGCTCTTTTTTTACCCTTCCCCATGTTTTACTTTTCTGATGATTTGATCTCTTGTACTGTCCCTCCTCAGCCCTAGCATGCATTTTTGTGTGTTGTTTTTGATTTTCTTTGGTGTATGGGATTGTATATTTACAACAGACTTTTCCTGAGCCTGAAAAGAAGAAATATGTCTTGGTAGTCAGAATGAGAAAGACATCCTCTCTAAATAAAGATTCCCTTATGCTGATTATTGGGGAGGGGAGAGTTTTAAGGCCTTGCCCTCAAACTCTTCCCTTTTTGTGATCTGAGTTACTTATTTCAGTATCAAAAACACTCAACTTGTCTCCTTTGCTTATGCCACTGCTGCTGATGTGCAGTGAGCATGGTGTATAGCAGTGTGATACCACAAGGTGTGGTGACATAGCAGCCTTGGAACACTTTACCATGACTGGTTTCTAATCCCCCATTAGGGTATATCTTGAGGGAGGCCTTGGCCAGCAAAGCTTGCATTCAAGGGCAGTCTTAATGAAATCACTGGTGGAGTTGTGGGGATGGGGCTTGAAGAGCTCCCTTCCAAAAAGGCCCCAGGTCCCATTCCAAGGCGAAAATCAAATCTAGTTTGCTTTAGTAGAGTTGTATTATGCTGCAATGAATTCTGGGCTTCTCTTGTTTGAATTACCAGGACACTAGAAGAGATAGATAGGGTCAAATTAATGAAAAGAAGATGACAGGAAAACGCCTAAAGTACCAGTCAATGCAGAAAAGAAGGGCTCTGCTATCAAAACCTTCCCCAGTGAAAAGACTCAGGAGGATACAGTGACTAAACATATTCACCACAGCACTGATAGTTAAAGGAAAGTTACCTTTTTCCACTTCTGGTGAACACAGGTATCTGAAAAAGCACTTCTTTTTATTCCCTTAGTTCTTGTCAACAAAGTAAAGTTCTGAATGGGAAGGGGGAAAATCATCTCCCTGTATTTCCAGGCAGTGCAGTCTGCCTGCAGTGTTGCTGTACCTGGTTAGGGAAATGGTCACTCCCCCAAAGAGGGATTACAACCCGAGCAATAAAATGGTGACACTGTCAGTGGAAGGTTGTATTCTGAAACTGCTTCCTGCATTTCATTTCCTGTGTGAAGCCCAAGGAGAATTTTTTTTCCTTTTTGTACATGTAGGGGCTCAAAGGCTGAAATATTCATCAAGGTACTTGTGGAAAGTGAGAAAGGAGAAAAAGCTCCAATTGGTACCAGAAGACTGAGCTTCCTTTCTTTGTACAGAATCCAGGGTGATTTCTGGGCCTGAGCCAGTAGGTATCATCCTTCCATTCACTAAAATACAAGTGCAGGGGTCTCTAGTGGGCTCCAAGTTTTATAAATTCTGAAAAGATCTTTATGGTCACATAGGTAAATGGTTACTTGGAGTGATGTAGCAAAATGTCTCAAGGAAAGAACTGTTCAGGGAACTGGAATGGTCCAGCAGCATCCCATCCTCTACACATTATTGTTGGACCCTTGTAAATGTTGTTCCAGAGACTTTCAGACCACAGCTGTCTGAGTCTTGGTCCTTGGTTGTGCTGAAGATCTCTATTTTTTGCATTTCTGTGAAATACATGGAGTTTCTCACAGGCTAGAGAATTTTCCTGTAATCCCTAAGGAGTTTTAGCACTGCCAAAAACATCAGATTGTTAGGGTGATTTGTGTTTTAACCACTCTGCTCCCCGAAACATCTCTTTTCATATGCTTTGCATTGTAATACTGCATGTGACATGCTGCATTGCACTTATCTGTATCTTATACCAGATAGCTTCTTCTCATCTTCTTTCATGGATGGGAGCAGAGTGGTTTAAATCAAAGCATTTGACTTTGAACCTCTCTTGAGCTGGCCTTCAGGCAAGTTCTTTCTGATCAAAGACAGAAGCATACCAGGGTCCAGGTATTAAGGCTGAATAATTGGTTCAGACTAAAATAAGAACTGTCCCAAGCCTCCACAGAAAAAAGTTTTTATGAGGTTTGAAAAAAGTGCAGGTAACTTTTTGGACCTTGATACACTTTTGTGTTTTCTGAGGGAGCTCAACTGCAGAGAGTGCTAATGCTGCATCTGACAATGTTCATGCTAGAAATACCAGTCAAATTTACCAGCCAAAGCTTAACAGACTACTTGAGAAAATACAAAAAAATACTTGAGAGTTAGGGGTCCTGAAGCAGAGTGGCTTTTTGTGTAGCAAAAGGTGGAATACTATCAGCATAGCATAATAAAATTGAGACAATTTTGAAAGATCCTGATTTTTTTTCCTGCAGCACAGGATTCCCCATTTCACTGGAGAAATGAATATAGCATTTATTTCCACAACACACGTAGTTGTGTTTTTAGTGCAGATATCACAGACTCTTCAAACTGGGGGGAGAAAAAACAAACCAACATCCAGGCAATCACAAGCAATTTACCAGACGGACCAGGATGCCTGTAGCATCCCAAGCAGCCTGAGCCTGTCTGCCTCTGTTTAGGATAAACACTGAAACCGCACCTCTGTGAACTCCTCTGCCTTTGCCCATCAGTAATGTGTATATAAAAAGTCTATGCCTGGGGATCAGCTAACGGGATTATTCACAGACACAAAATGAAGCTGGCTCGATCCTGACGTCCTTTGCGGCCCTCCCTGCAGCCTGCTGAGAGGGGCAAAAGCAGGATCAGGCTCCAGGTCCTCATAATTTTTGACAGCCTTTGAGGAATGTGGAGGGAACCTGGAAGGGAGGTTGTAGTGGAAATAGGCTTGCATTTATTTTTTTGGTGGTGGTTTTTCATTTTTAATAGAACAACTTTCAGTCCTAAAGGAAACCCTGGTGAAGTGGTGAGGCTTTTGTCTCTTGCTATAATGCCACTGGGCTTTGGATTGACCTGTGTGATACAGTGACACTGTGTGGTTTGAATTTTTACATACAGCTGCATAAAGCAATTCTCATGTAAATGTTGGAGGTAAATAAGCCTGCTGTTGGTCTGCTGCATGGACACATATGCTCAAACCATTAGGCTCGAAAGGAGATTAGAATTAACCCAGCCGTCTCTCACTGGCTCGCTCTTTCCCTCCCCACCACACAGCTCTTACAAGAGACTAAACCACCTCGCTATTTTAACGAATGGCAGCAGAGTTAAGGCTGACAGAGAAGAAAATTGTTGTATCCCCTCCCTCCCCCCCTTCCACACTCACGGAGCCTCTGTTAGAAGCGGTGTGAATTTAGACAAGGCCGCAAGCTGATTACCGTGGCATAGGCAGGCAGGTTGGAGTTGATACACTTCCCTCACTCCCTCAACCTTTGAATTGCAAAGGCCCGAGCTGAACCCCTTTGGTTCCCACTGTGGCAGGAGGAAGGCTCAGAGCCTACGCTGTCAGGCCACTTGTGCATTTTCCTTCACCCTGGATAGCTCCATTACCTCCTGCTGGGTGGGGAAACGTTTCAGAGGCAAAGAAGCTGAGAAGTCCTTTCCAAGCACCTGACAAAGGGATGTACCCAGGTGCTTCTGCAGGGCTTGAATGGGCAGGGTCTCACCGAGCAGCAGGCAGTGGCTTCTGTCTACCGTTGGATGCGGACTTGACGTCTAAACGGTTTCGCTTTCCAACTGAGGAAGGTTTTTATCGCGTGTTCTTTCAAGGCAAGAGAGAGGACAAAGCCTGGGCGCGTGCACACGTGCACAAAAATGCAGACGGGGGTGAGTGGGCTAAGGGGAACCTGGCCTGGGGTTGTTTGTTTATGCGAACTTTAAATAATTCATTTTTGTCCCTATTGAGCTCATCACAGCGTGACAAAAATAAACGTGTCTTCTTGGCCTATTGTTTGGAGCTGAGGATTGTCAAGCGAGAGGAAAATATTACAGTGACTGAGGGAGATACACGCAAGAGTGTGACCTTTAACTGCAGTACCTATAACCAGTCTCATCAAATTAAAGCACTGTATATTTTCCTTAATAATCTCTGATTAGGCTCGGGGTATGAGCGGACACGAACGCCCGCCATTGCTATGCAGCGGGAGGCCTGCTAAGCACCAGCCGAGCGCTTGGGAATAAGTGAGCAAAATGCTTTAATTTGATAGGGTTAGAATCCTGCAGGCTCCGGGGTGAGAAGTCACCAACAGCTCCGCTCGCACTGAATATGCAGAAATAAAAAAGTAAATTGCTTACATCTGCTGCAGGCAGGAGGGAAAATGATCTGATTGGACAGGCCGAGGGCTCTCCATCTCTTTTGGGTTAGAAAGAGGGGTTTGGAGCATCAAAAGCTCGTAATTGGAGTAATTCTGAATTAATGGACATAGACACACATGCACACAAGCGCGCACACCATTTTGAAGCAGCTGGTCACAGGATGCACATGCTCAGGAATGTTTGGGGATTGCAAAAATGCAGTTAAAAATGCTGTCCCTTATTCCTAATATTATTGACATTTGGATTTCATGGCCTGTAAGAAGTGCAGTAAGTACAGAAAGCCCTGCCCATCTGCCAGACAAAATTGCCTGCCTCAGCCTACATCTGTTTGTTCACAATACAATTATTCTATCTCTCTGTCTGTCTCTCTATCTCTGTTGTATATCTGTTCTATCATGTCTGAGGGTCTTTGCTGTATGCAGAATTCCAGGCTTTAGCCTTGCCATCTGATACTGTATTTAATCTGTGTATTTGATCAATAAGAATCAAAGACAAGGCTCAAGGTCTTTTTGGCACAAGGCATTCAGCTTTGTGTTGGGTGTCAGGGGTTGTCTACAGTGTCACCTTGATGGTGTCACACTAATTTGTAACCTACTTTGCTTGCCTCTGTGATCACGGTCTGCACTGGGCTTTTTTTCTGTCTCTTTTTTTTTTAATGGTTGTTTTTATTAGTTTGGGAGGAAAGGGGTGGGAGAGCTTAGAGGTGGGAGGCTGAAGATATTAGCTTAGAGATTTAAGGAGCACCCTTCTTGACCCTCATCCCCCACCTCTGTCTTCTCTTTGTGAGTCACTTACAGCACAGGATAAGGTGTTACCTCTACCTGACAAGCACCGCATCCCAAGGGGAAAGGCATTAATAAATCCAAAATGACCAAGGGAAGAAATCCTGCAAGGCAAACTTTCAAGAGTGATTTCTCAGCTTGCTGCTGACAGGGAAAGGCAGGAATACCAAAGCCAAGACTGAAAGGCCAGAGCCCAGGTTTCAGTCCACTTCTGGGTTAATCCACAGAGTAGATACATCTCTGCATCTCACTGCTATTTTTCTTGGAGCCGGGGTTCTTTGGATCTCACTGTGATGCACAAACTTGAACAATTTGTTCTTTTATGGCTGCCTGAGGCTCTACTGCTTCATTTCAATGGCCTTTTGTCTTGTGACAAGTATTGCAATGCCTATAATGTACTAAACATTCTAAAAATCCATGTAATTAATTCCCCAACATATCTAATATAGAACTATTATCTTGAGGACAGATAAATGCAGTTTATCTTTTTTTTCTCTTTGCCTACACCTCTTTATTTTTTTGTGCTGTTATTTAATACAGAAAATAATAGCACAGTAAATGTACTATCTAACTTTCATTTAGAATTGTGTGGGTATGAAGGCGCTGCACATAATGGGCTGTGTTTAGACCCAGATCCTTAGATGTAGACTTCAGGCTTCACCACAGACTTCCTGAGGTGCCTTGGAAAGTCAGCCAAAATTTTCGCAAATAGGTGACAGACATTAAGCATCCATTTTTGAAGCTTGTTTTTGGAGGCACCAACCACCCACAATGGCTGCAAGAATCAATGAAAACTGGAAAGCTATAGAACCATGCACCTCCAGACAGTGCAGGCAATTTTTCTGCTTGTAAAAATACATATTACAGTTATTATTTAACAAACTCGTGGAAACATTAGGACTCAATCCTAGGAGCAGATGAACCTTCTGCTGTTCTTGTGTTCCCTAATAATGGCTGGGGTAGATGTCTGAGGACAAAATAACTGAGAGAGGGTAAAAAATAAAAGGAAAAAATGCAGTTGTATTTTTAAAAAACATAGGCTTTGGGAAATGGAGGGGGCTACGTGCTTAGGTTTGCTGTTACAATTAAGCCGCATGTTATGATTAGGATGTGTTTTGGAGTTGTCTAGAAGAAGGGACACCCTGAATGGATCCCACACGGTCTTCAGGCAGTGCTGCTTTTTATGTCTGAGCTGGCTGTCAGCCACTGGAGGTAGAAAATGGGTTGATTTTTACAGCTTCTCCTCTAGAAGCTTCCTTGGGGAAGCTGGCTGTTTCCTGGTTAAGGTGCTCTGTCTCTTGAATCGCTCTGCTCCGGTCTCTGTGGTAAAGAAGCCTCTTTTGTCTGCCTGGCCATGCCTGCCACAGTCTATTGGAAGGTATTTGTCAACAATTATATGTCTATTAAGGACAAGTCAATCAGGCCATGTGCAAATAGCCAGACCTCCAGGGTCTGCCTATTGATAGGGACCTGTCAATAGCCGATCCAGTCTTTTTTCAACCAAACAAGAAATTAAGCACTCACCAAAATCATTGCTAGTCTAAGTCCCCATGGCCCATTTTTATTCTCAGAGTGTTGGTCCCTTTTTTTTTTTTCCTTTCCTGGGCTAATATTTATTTTGAATAAACAAAATAGACTAGAAGGTGCTTGTTAAAGCACTGTTTTAACTGTAAGAAGAATGTCTCCTCAGTGTAATTAAGAATATTACCAAATGGTTGTGCTTGTAGGTGGCTGCAGTTAATCCTGATGGCAGTGGAGCTATAAAAGAATTAATAACAGAAACTTTAAATTAGCCCAACTGTAATTAATATCTACAGTATATAAATATCCACTCTTCCACAAACACAAATTTCAGACATATTTACTTATGTTAGGCTGCAGAAGGTATAATATTATGCAATATTTTCATGCATATTCAATTTCTAAACTCAACAGTTGATGTTGTAATTTATATTGCAAATTACTTTGCTATTTCACACACGTGAACAGGAGAGAGAGTGCGAGAGACAAGACAGTGTGCTGGAAGCATGCTTTAAACAAAAGCCTCTAGCAAAAGCCATGACATGAAAAAGATGCTCCACAGGGCCATCTCCTTTGAACTGGCAGAACTCTGGTATCACAGCATACATTGGTGTTACACAACAAACGGCAGCATTAAATAACTTTGCACAGAGACCCGAAATGACCACAAATATTGAAAGCAGATGTATTTAAAGCAGAAATAATACCTGATCTGTCCTTCTTAAGTACATCACAGCTGGCTTTGTTAGTAATGACAGAAACAAACATTTTCTCCATCAGGATTTTATTTCTCTTCATTTCTACCCTTCAATTAGGACAAATACTGAGAGCTGACTATTTTTTCCCTATATTTAAGCACCAAATTAATAACCAGTAAACCAATTAATATTAAAATTTGGCACTTACGCGGTAACATCCTTAAAACATCTTTTGAACTAAAATGATGCATTTCTGCCCTGAAAAATGAGCAGAATGGGAAGACTTGCTCTTTGCAGAATACTCCACAGCCACTGGAGGATTGCTAGGGATAGTGACCGTTTTAATTTGTTCACAAACTTTCTTATATTTTGAATCAGACTTTAACCAAGGGAAAGCTTTTAACTGGACTGTTGTTGCTGGATTTTATCTTGGTCTTATTTTAGTTACTTTTTTCATAAAAAAGAAAAAATTATCTTTTCAGTTTCCCATTCTAAAACCACAAAATACTTTCATGAAAGTCTTCCTGATTGCAGTTCCTTTTTTAATTCCCCCCTTCCCCTCCTAGCCTCCCAGATATGGACCCGTTAGAAAACAGCTTTAGTTGTTCTTTAATCTGATTTTAGCAGGTGCAGCATGTGGACGAAAGCTTTTCAGCAGATGCTTTTGGAAAATGACCATTAAAGGCAGGCGATTTATTTCACTGCACATAGGAGCTATTTTTGCAAAGGAGCCCTAAAAACACATTCAAACCTGTCAGTACATGGCTTTAGCATGCGTGCTTCCAGCTTCTCTAAGCATGCTGGGCTGTGTCAGTTTTCACATGTAAAATCAGCTCTCCAGAGATCATTTATGTAATAATCTAACTTCAAAAGAGATGAATCTGTAACATGAAAAAGCCTCGTTTAAGACAATCTTTCATACATATGTGGGCACAGAGCTATGGCACTTACTTCTAAAATAAGTGCCAAGTAAAAGGTATTTTTCTAAAAGTTTTTAATTTGACTTCATTTTTTACTCCCTGAACTAAGAGGAACAATGACTTCATAGATAACTGGAGTGGTTCCCAAATTTATAAATTTTAAAACTGCAGGAGAACCATATCATCTGGTATCATACATAACAGAGACCAGAAATCCTACTGCTCACTTCTGCCCAGGTCCTACTGAAAACAAAGCATGTGTTTAGAAATTATAGTTTAAAAAAAATATACCCATCCCACTGGCATTGTTGTTTATCTGGTTGATGAACTTTAAAACATCCAGGGAAGGCTGGGGGTGGGGGTATCCTTTTTAGTTTTTCTTCAAGAAAGAAAGAGCAAATTTTATATTTAAAGGGCTTGAAATGCTGCTAAAGGTCTGTCTTTAAATTCCATAAAGTTTAGGGAGTTTAGCAAGGAGGATGATGGCTCTTCTGCTCTGCATTTTTATTTACACAGTACAACAGCCTGTAAAGAGCATGACTCTCTAAACTGTGTGAAATGGGCTCTAATTCCTTGCCGTAAAGGGGTGTGTGAAAGAGAATACTTGCCTTTGAATTACAGGAGTTCTCTTTTGGTGGTGGTCAGCTTTAGCTGAGTTACTTGCTATGAGATATCTTTTCTGCTATATCTTCAAAAATTACAAGCTTTGGGGTATTTTTTCCTCCTTCATTAACAGGTTCTTTTCTTAATCAATACTGTGAGATAAAAACAATGCCAGAGTAAGATTTGAGACTTGGTAGGCTAGGACCTAATTCAGGACAGCACTGAAGGCTCTCAGTACTGACACAGGGGTAGAACTGAGGCATTTGTCCTTGCTGCTCTGATACAGCTGAACACTTGCAAAATTCAAGATACCTGAGTAAAGAGTTTAAACATTTGATGAGAAATAGCATGTAATAACACTCAACCACCATGTGTTCATTTTCTACTTCTTCTACTTGGAAAGGTATGTAGTAGGCAGGAAAAGATTCTTTTGGGGATGATTTTGTAAAAGGAAATAGCATGGAAAAATTAATTGTGTTGTTTGCAAAATACACATAGCATAGGCACTCCAGATTTTGTTTGGTGGTTTAACAGTGGTTTGGTTTTTTTTCTGTGAGGCTGACATTTGTATTAGGCAGTTTCTATTTGAAATACCTGCTTCAAACAGAATGGGGAACAAATCAACAAACAAAGAACAGCTCTGCTCTAAAGCGCAGAATTTCATCCCCTCCTCAGGGATGGCGAGGCAGTTAAAAGGGAAGGGGTTGAGCGTGTACCTCGAGCGATTCCCTCTTCACCGACTGGAGAAACAGACTCTGTCCAGAGAGGTTGCAAAAGGGTAACAAGTTCTTGCTGTGATTTTAAACTCTGTACAGGCAATGCCTCTCTCTCTTTTGATGAGTTAGAGAGATTCCTCTTCATGAAAAGAATTGCTACCCTCTGCCCTAAAGTTGCGGCGTGCTCAGTTCCATGTCTGGCATGACAGGGCTTTCTGCTCAGCAAAGACACTCACTGCATAGATTACTAGCCATGAAGTTTTCTCCTACTCTAAAACAGAGTCCAGTGAATACAGGTTTGCTACAGATGCAAAATCTTAACATATGTGTGGGAAAGTGGACATAAAATCACCATTTAAAAAAGGAAAAAAAAAAAAATGCAACCCCAGCATTTTGCAACAGATGACATCCTGTTACCATAGTTATAGCTTTCTAGATGAGAAAGGGATAGTGCTCTCATGTGCCCTTACTGAAAAGCATGTACAGACAAAAATAAGGAATGCAATACATTTGCATGCTGTGCAGTGCCGGTGCACAGAAAGCAAGCTATGGGTACTGCAATACGGCTCAGAGACTGCTAAGGAAATGTTCTCATTTTACAAATTGTTAGGACTCAGGGGTTCACTAAAATTATTCTTCTGAAGCTTTTCTAGTCCTTCATGAGTGTTCCAATTCATCTCTTTTTACTGGTGTGAAACTGGGTTTTGTTAGGACCGAGTGCATGATCCCTTCTGCCCTGTGCTCAAAGGAAGAAGGAAAAAGCCTCTGATGCAGATACGTAAGAAGGGAAGAAAGAAGCAGCTTCTGATCCAGTTATTTTGTGACCAAAATTCCTTGAAATGAACTTTGATCCAGCAAATATTCTGAAGAGGTACATAGCAAATAAACCCAGTGGGAAAAAAAAAAAAATCCTTAAAGCTTTCATTCACTCCTCAGTTTCCTTAGGTGTCTTGTCATCAGCTACAGCTCAGTTCAGAGGAAACTTCTCCAGACTTTGGACCAGGTCCCTCCATTGTTGCTTCCTAGCAGGAGGGACTGACTTCTTATGTGCGTGGCTTGTACAGCACGGAGCACCTGGTGCTATACAAGTGATAAGTAATAATAATAACTGTCCATGAAACACCTAAATCTTTTAAGTATCTCACATAAGTGGATAACTTGATTTGTAAATAAACTGCATTTCAGGAATATTTCATAAACATCCTGTGCTAAGTTGGTGCCTGGGGTAATATAGGTTTTCATCAATATTCATCTCTACGCAGGAATTCCCTGGAGCTGCTTGGGGGGGATGCAGCAAGCGGATCCTTCAATGGGAATTTATTATGGGTTCGAAAATTGTGATAGGAGAGGGGGGAAAAAAATAGAAACCAGCTTTAATTGCATCACTCGCTAAACAAATGACCGCTCTCTCCAGTGCCGGGAGTGGTGGAAGTCTCCCCCCTTCCCTCCCCCGGCTGCCGCAGCCGCTCCAACCCCTCCGCGTTGGGGCGCGGCAGGAGCGCGCTACGCTCAGCGGCACTGCCTTGGCCTGCGCGGTGCGACGGCGCCATCTACCGGCCGCGGCGGGGCTGGGTGGCGGCGGCACTGCCGAGCACAAAGCGGGGTCTCGGTCTCTCGGTCTCGGTCGTTGCTCGCCTTGCCCCAGGCAGCCCTGCAGCATCGCCCCCGCGCTCCTCGCGGTGCTGCGCTAGAAGGCGGCCTGGGGGGAGCGCTCCGAGCATCCTATGCCCGCTCATTAATATGGTCCAGGTGCGGCTCCCTATGGCATCCCGGAGCACAGGCTCGGCCCCGGGGAGCTCACACCTCGTGTGGGGGGTCGTCGGCTTATCCTGCCGTGCAGCACATTTGTGTTCTTACTGAAGGAGGGTGTTTCGTCAGCACCTCGTTCCTTATCACTTATTTACATGCCTAATCTCAGTCCCTTAAACTGAGGAGCAAATGATTTTAAAAATCTACGTTTATTTATCCTACAAAGCATGAGAATCAGTCTCAGGGAACGAAAGGATCCATAATTCTGTAGTGTGAATGCTGCAAGGGCAGGCCAAAAAAGCCAAACCTGCCCAGAGCCGAGGTGTCCATATGCGAGATGGTCTGAACAAAGGGGTTTGCACTGTTTTTATAGTAATGGTGACTAAGAAACATTTTTATGTTGACTGGTTTGCTACTGAACCAATCTATCAGTGTAATTCGTTTGATTTCAGTTGTGTGCTGAACTGGGGTGATGGAGCAATTACAAATGTAAGCCGTTTTACGTGTGGCTTTTCATTTTAGCTACCAAATGCATTGGGTGCTGGATTTATTTTGGAGCAACCAGTTGCCCCAGGGTCATGAA
This sequence comes from Galbula dea, assembly GCA_013399015.1. NCBI lineage: Eukaryota > Metazoa > Chordata > Aves > Piciformes > Galbulidae > Galbula > Galbula dea. The sequence goes on along the minus strand of VWZX01000349.1, from coordinate 2,759,457 downwards.
TCTGACAGTCAGCAATCACTGTGGCAAGAGATTGTGCTGAGTAGGTGTCCTGCTGTCCCCAGCTGTGCACTCTAGCAACAGCTGGAAATCCCCATGAAGTCCCTCAAACACGGAGGGGTCCTCAGATCGATTCATTGCAGAGTAGCATCATCAAAAGTGCCCCCAGCCCAGCGCACACATAGCACCCGGCTGGAGCTCTTTACACTCTTGTTTTGTAGCGCTGAGCCAGCTCTAAAGTATCTCTTCTGGAAACTAGTGGTTAAAGCAGCTGTCAAGGGCCTTGCTTCTGATTTAATGTGACACCAAGGCTGGGAAACAATATTATTCCAGTGTTTTCCTGCAGCAGTGAAACCACGATCGGCTGTGACTGGTATTTAAAACCACCACTACTGAAAGTGTGGTATGTCTTACTCAAAGCTGTGCTCTTGCAAGGAAAGAAGTTAAGGTATTTTTCTCTTGAGTATAATTGATCTATATCTCTGTTTTCAGATGTAACAAAAACTGCACTGAATTGCTGGAGCTTTGAATGTTGTGATTTGCACTTTAGGAGGTCACATGGGGGAGAAAGTGTTCCTGCTATTTGATTGTTATTTGGTTACCTTGCCTCGCAACACTTTTACAGCTCTTTCTGTATAGATTTTTCCTGTGCTTCTGCTTCATATCCTTAATAGGTGAAGAGCTATTTTAAATATTTACAGTTTTTAAAGGGGATGTTTGGTACTAAGTGTTTTATCACATAAGAGTAAAGCATCTTGTGGGAAAGGAAAATATGATGCAATAGACACATTTTGCTCTTTTAGTGGAAAAGTACTTTTAAATATAGTAATTACAGTTCAGGAAGATAGGACAACAGCACAGGCTTGGTTTTGGAATTGCAGTCTTTGTGGTAACTGAAGGGGTAGGGAAAAGGGGCTTGCAGATTTGTAACAGAGTTCTGCAATTTCCTGACTGAAAATCTAAGTTTAGAACTAAATCTCTGCCCTGTTTCTAACCAGAGGAAGCCGTTCTGGGGCTGGCAGTCTACCTGCCATGTGGGCACTGGAGACTGGCAGGGAATGCTGGGAAGAGAATGCAACTCTATATAAGCTTGCTAGTGTTCCTCACACTGAGACCTCCAGACCTTGGGCTGTTTCTGTCTCTTCCTCTGGGAGCAGGAATCATCTGGAATTATTCCTGCTGGGGTAACTTGAGCTGACCAAAGGTGAGGCTTTGCTAAGCCCCCGAGTTGCTCCAGAGAGAAGATAAAAGATGTGCATTGCTTGAAAGGTGGCTGGTGATCTCAGAAAGCTTTAGCTGGACTTCACATCTGCCTGGTTGTGAACTTGCCTCACCTCACAGAGGTCGAATTTTTTTTTTTTATTAACACTTCAGTTTTATTTTTATACTAAAGGTTAGGTAAATGTAAGACCTCTTCTTATAGCAACCCTTTCAGTCCTGGCTGAAGGACTGAATTGTGCCCACAGCTTTGCACTATTCAACCATCAGGTGAAGGAACAGAGTTTGCAACAGAAAGCAGAAAGCTGGGTGAGGACTGGAGTCCTTCCAGTTCCATCAGAATTTTGCTTGGCCAAGGACATCAGCATTTGGCTACAAATTAATTCAGCTTAGTTTTTACCCTGAGAATGCTGCAAATTCCCCAGAAAGATAGGTTTGTTGCTTTGTTTTGTTTGTTTTCCTCACTAACACAATCACAAAATAGTACAAACTTCTCCCCACAAAGTGTTGATTGTTCTGTAATGAAATCGTAAGTAATTTTGTAGTTGCTTTGGGGAAAAAGCAAGAACTGTTCTTAGCACCTGCTGTATGATATCACAAAGCTACTGCTCATAATCATTCTAATATGTGAAGGCAGTTGCATAATATCATCATATTACAGTTTGTATAAGGAAAAAAAAATCATGGACAAGAGATTGCCAGTAGAAACTCTTCACAAATGCTGTATTTTTTTTTTTCTTCACTGCTGTTCCTCTGTCTCAAAATATCTTTGCATTTTCCTTGTCAGAGTCTGTAGGTTTCACTGGTGGAAATAACAGCTAGCAAATAATGAAGAGGGAAGGGGGGGGGGAAAATCACCATGTTTAAAAAAAAAATAATCATTTTTCTATAGAAGCTAATGTTCTATAAAGAGATGTAAAAGGAAGAGAAAAAGATACTAGATAGCACAGCTGCATTGAATTGCAAGACAGCTGGAATTTTTCAATGTAACCAGATTTTAGATGAGTTTTCTTTTCATTTCTCTATAATAAGATCTTTGTAAACCACAGTCCTAAACAAAATCTTCTTGGTGATGATGAAAACAGGGGAGAGCAGTGCTGCTTGTGCTCTGTGTGTGTGTGTGACAGTCAAAATATGAGGCCAGATTCTTAGCAGCTATAAACCTGTGTCAGCAGAGGTATGCAATTTTCATTGGCTGCAAAGCTGTCTTGTTGCAGGCACTGAGGTATAAGGATAGCAGCGTGTGAAGGGATATTGTCTAGTGGTCAGGATGCCCTGAGTGCCCTCGGCTGAAAGGATAAGAATGAAAGAAATTTCAGGCAGAGCCTCTAATAAGACTTAGAGCTGAATCAGAATTTGCCCTGGAAAACCCTGGGCAGCACATACCAGAGCAGCTACTCCAGCCTTGGAAGAAATCCAAGATGCCTCTGCCTCACGTCCAGACTCTCAGTCTGACCTCACAGAGTGATAAATAGTGAGTTCACATTTCACCCTGATCCTTCCTGAACCTGCTCCCTTGCTGAGGGCTTGGCGTAGGAGAGGTCAGAGCCCTCGTGGGCATGCAAAGGTGTGATAAAAGGAGAGAAGTTCTTGTGCACTCTCTCCCTTGCTCTCTTCCTCGTTACACTCACACAGGTCAGCACAGTCTGACTTTTCAGCAGACAGAAGAACAAGAGGCATTTCCAAGCTCTAGTTCCTGTTCTGCCACCTGCCTGCCATGTGGTCTTTAGCAAGTTACCTAATGTCTCTGTTGGTTTACTGATCTATAAAACACAGTATAAATGCAACCTTACAGAAAAAAACTACAAGTCTTCTCCCTGGTAAGCATCTCCTTGAGAAGCCAGTTGATTCAAATATTTTGAATACCTTAACACACAGAAATTTTCAAAACCAAGACTCCCTGAATATCCATTTGAGGAGGCTTTTTAATGCACCTTAGCAGGGTGGAAAGAACTACTGGCTATCTGCAGTTGGAAAAGTAGTCTCTTAACATTTTGTGCTATACAGACCTTATGGTGGCCTTCCTATATCTGAAGGGGGCCTACAAGAAGGCTTGTGAGGGACTTTTTAGGAGGTCAGGTAGTGATAAAACCAGGGGAAATGGATGCAAACTAGAGGAGGGTAGATTTAGATTAGATATTAGGAGGAAGTTCTTCACCGTGAGGGTGGTGAGACAGTGGAACAGGTTGCCCAGAGAGGTTGTGGAAGCCCCATCCCTGGAAGCTTTTAAAGCCAGGCTGGATGTGGCTCTGGGCAACCCGATCTAATGGAAGGTGTCCCTGCCAGGCAGGGGGGTTGGAACTAGATGATCTTTAAGGTCCCTTCCAACTCTGACAATTCTATGATTCTATATCCTGACAGCATTTTCCTTTGAGGTAGAAATCAGTGCTGTATTCGTTTTTTCCAATGTGGTTACTTTAAGTTCTATAACTGAATCAGAACCAATGTGTTTTTTTGTGGCAGCAGGGGGATGATTTAGTTAGTGCTGGGATTGGGTGCCAAGTCGTGAGTTCCAACCTATTCCTATCAGTGGTCATCCATCACCAAACTTGGGGGAGTAAGGCAGAAATATAAGCACACTGACAATTTGCTTGAATGATTTAAGACCTGGCATTTAAGAGTTCCTGTTGTAGTTGTTCTTTTGACATGTTTCCTAATTTGCTCCCATCTTGAAGACACTCACTACTTTAAGTTTTAAACAATCTTCATCTGGGAATGAGACTCAGCAGCAGAAACAGGGGGGGGCCTTATCCGAGGGTAAGGTTGCACAAGGGCAGACAAGCTACTTACTTTTGGGTCATCAGCAAACATCAATGTGCCTGTAGTAATGCTATGTGTACTGCTCTTTTGGCCTCGCCTCTCATATGGGAAGAGAAGCTAAAAAGCAATATGCATTATTGATCAGCATGTGCAGGTGAATGAAGATGGACAAGGGTAGGTCACAACTTGATTAACTCCACGTAGCCTGCACTTGCACAGATCCATGGCTGAGTTACTCTGTCTGGATACCCCAGATCACAAAGAATAGTGATCCACAGATCCACTCACTCCTCCAAATCCTTCACCACAAGATGTGGACATGGTACCAGAAAGAGATTGCACATTCAAAGACATCAAGATTTCCTTGCTCTCATAGTCACAGATGCCAGCATAAGAATTCAAGGCTGCCTGTGTTATGGGAGCCAGTCTCTCCTTCACCAGCCATAAAGCAAGAGCCATGACTGAGCTGAAGTACTGGGACCAGAGATGTGCAGTTGTCTCTCATGAACACAGTGATCTGCTGCCAGCTCATGCTTACCCTTCTCACACAAGCAGGAAAGCAGAAGAACCTGCTGATAACTCACCCTATCCCATTACCATTTTTGGCTGCTGTCTCTACTCATGTCCTAACATCCTTTCTGTACACTCCTGTGACAATCATTCACCATAGTAACAAGAAAGTCAAGAAACACAAAAGCTATGGAAAAAGCTGAACTCAACCAAGGTATGGAGCAAGTGCTATTTATCAGAGTGCACTGTTCTATGGTGAAGTCACGTATCTTCTCTCAGCATAGTGTTAGATTGGCTGAATAACTGAGTTGGTGAATGCTCTCCCTGTTATTTAATTGCCTCTTAATAGATTGCAGCTTTCTGAGATTCATTTGCTCTTCACAATGAATCACTGAAATATTTTCATGGTCACAAATGTTCACAGCAAAACTATTCAGTAAAGTATTTAACAGTCAGAAATCCAAGCAGTGTTTTTCTTTCATTCTGACTAGATGCATGGATCACATTTGCAAAAGGTTTTCTCTTCTGTTGCAAGGCATTTCCCTCTCTCAGCACAGAATTGATGTGTCTGTGCTGTTCTTAAGGCTTTTATATTAAGATTGGTATCATTACCAACATCCTTGAAAAGCTGCAAAGAAAACCAAACATGGATACTTGGTTAGCGTTCAATAGTACTTAAAATAGACAAGTTTACATCTTGAACTAAAATGTCAATATATTTACATGCAAAGGATATGTATACATCTTTGTGTGTGACCTGCACCTTTTAGACCTGAAGTACTTGAAGTCTGGCCTTTCTGTTTTCTAGACTTATTCACCATTTCTCCTACTGTATATTTGTAGAGAGAGAGAAAATATTTTTTTATATGTGATTAGGTGAACAAGACAATGAGACTCAAGTTTTTAGTGAGAAAACATATGAGATGGCACCTGCTTTACCATCAATACCCTTCTGCATTTGCTCAGAATTGTATAGAGCTGGTTTTTTTCAAGTGTTCCCACTATGTTCAACAGAGTAGATGTCGAAAGCAAATAGAAAAGGAATGGGAGTGCTTTCATGGAAACTGCTATGTTGTACCTGCTCACTTCTTCTCAGCACTTAGGATTTGAAAATTTCTGCTGAATTTTGAGTAAGATTTGACACAGCATCATTGCTGCCAAACTAACTTGGAGCAGGGCATGCCACCATGCAGAGGTAGCAATTGAAGTAGTAGAGTCAGAGCCTGCTTTTGCTCTTTCCAAACAACACAGGTACAACTATGTAGAAAAACCACACTCTCTGTTTGGGTGGAAGGTAAAGGGGAGTATATTGAGAAAGACCACAGCATAGCCATGCCTAATATAGCCCAGTTCCCTGTCTCCAAAGGGTGCTGGTAATGACTTTGTGAAAAATAATGACCTGTGCACTGATGAAGCATTTTCTTCCTAAGCCAGCCAGCAGTAACCTTGTCCTAGAAAATGTGAGGACATAGTACTGTTGTAAAGATCCACTCTTCCTTTGTGATACATTTTTGAGCGAGGGAAATGCGACTCAAATGCCCTTGGAAATCTTCAAGAACCACTCTTGGAACATTTTCTTTCTTGGGTTCAGATTTTTCTTTAGTTATTTATTCTTTCATTCTGTATCTATCCATATAATTCTGTCTGTTAGTCAAAAAAGGCTCAGTATGACAGTAAAAGAGACCAAGTTTCTTTCAAAAATTCTCCTTTAATTTAAGCCATTTTTTTTTTCCCAGGGAAGTATCACAAACAAGAAAGCTGCATTCCAAGCTCATTTGAAAGGGTAATAAAACTAATAGGGGATCTGTTTGTATTTATTTTTAAAGCAACTCCCTGAATATCACATTTTGTCAAAGCTAAGTGAAACATTGCAAATGTCAAGTTTATGTCTGTACCCAGTCATGATGTCTGAGCAGGCTTCAAGGTCTCAGCCTGCCAAAGACTGACACACACTTAACTTTATGCATTTGAATCTTTCCCTGACTTTAATGCAGAGATCTTCGTGGGATCAAGGCCAGTATTTCTGCAGATACATTAGCTGTCTCCTGTGCATCTCTGCTATGCACAGCCAACTCTGATTCTGTTGCAGTTATTTTTTTAATTGGCTACTAGGGAGGCAGAGGAAGAGTCTATTCATAAAGAATATGGTATAAAGTGAGAGAAGGAGGTGATGGAAAAGCAAAAGAAGCAAAAGGACATATTTCGTCTTGAGGTGGAGACTGAATTCGTTTGCCTTATAGCCAGTGACAGGACATTCCCACAGATGCTTTCTTTTCTGAACAAAGTTGACTCACTTCTGACCATATGCCAACAAATACCTCATAAACATCACTTCTCTTCCTTAACCTGTCTCCTGGATTCTGATAATCACACAGTATTTCCCAGAAATATACAGAAACCAACAAACAAGAACAAATCCCAAAGCAAAAACTATTTCCATGCAACAGATTCATTCCAGGATGTATCAGTGACAGCTCTAGAGTAGAAGTTTACAGCCAGTTTGAGGTGCTATCAGCATGCCAGGACTAAAAAGAGACCAAATGAGCCATGGTGTGAGGGAGAAGATGTCAGCCTAGGTACAGCACACAATATGACTGGGATAAGGAAACAATGCAAAAACCAGCAGTGGCTAACAGATGAGGTATTAGGCCTAGCGGGGAGAAGACAAGGGCTTAAATCAAAAAGACATCCTGATGAGACTGGATGTAAGCTGAGCACACAAGCCTCCAATGAGGGATATGAGAGGTGGTTAGATGAAACACTGCAGGAATTCATCCACAGTGAGCAGTGCAGGAGTTGGAGCAACAGGACGGGAGAGGTGGATGCAAAGGGACTTTTCAGCACTGTCAAGGAAATTGGCCAAACACTCCCTCCTGGAGGCAGCATCATCAGGGCAGCATATGGCTAAAGTAAAAAAAAAAATTAAAAGAAACTACTAGAAAAAAGAGAGAAGAGTATTTTAAGAATCTAGAAGACAGTCCCAGAGCAAGGCAATCACAACACGCACACGCTCAGACATATCTACATATTAGAGGTGGGGTTTTTTTAACTGCTCCTTTTCCACAAGCTTTGTAACAAAGATCTTCCTGTAGCAAAACAGAGATGAAGCAAGGAATGAGCTCAGCTCTTAGTGCTTGATTCTGTCTATGTCAAAGTACCCCTCTGTGCCCAGTGACAGCCACAGTCCAGTGCACCACTTAAACCTTGGCCTGGGGGGAGGTTCATCGAGTGAGTGTGCAGAGGTCCTGCAGTCATGAGTCAATTCAGGAGCTGAGTCCAGGGAAAAATATCTTCTTCCATCCTCTTTGTAACATTGAGCAGGTATAATGGTGCCTTGAGATGGTCCCAGGCTGCTCAGTGACTGGGAGCTCAAGTCACTGTAAAAAGCACAGGGGATGAAGAAGTACCATAGATTGAGTCTAATCCTTTGTATTATCATCCTTACCCAAGTTCATTGAGAGTCATGAACTGAAATGGGAGTGGAGAGCAAGGGTATACCTACGTGGCATTATCAATTGGTGATTATTTGGAATTTGTAAAAGTATTTGAGGTTTTCATATATGGCTATAGACTAGGTGGGTCAGTGGGAGATGTGCTCCTGGTAGTGGGTGCTCAGCATCCAAAACAAACAAGGCAAAAGCGAGGATCTTAAATTCAGTATAAACATAGGGACCTGGGCAGCAAGTTTAGCAAGAGTGAGCAAGGGAAAGTCATAGAATTATTTAGGCTGGGAAAGACCTTTAAGATCAAAGGTCATAAACTCTCTATTTTTTCCTGAGTTCCAGCCAAAGGTCCCATTCAGCCAGGCCAGTCTTCCCTGCCAGCTTGTCTTTTGGCACACGGAGACAGCCTGCTTCTGCACGTTTTAAGATTTCCCTCTTGAAGAATGTCCAGTCTTTCAGGAGCAAGTAAATTGCTTAGTAGCTTAAGTTGCTTTCTAAAGTCAGGGCTTATGAATTATTCTCCTAAGTCATTGGGATGCTTTTGGAAGCATTTGCTAAGTTGCAGGAGGAGTGTGGACAGTCTGGGATTTCAAGCCAAATCTTTGGAGCTGGTGTAGGCCATAAGCTCATCTCCCACAAGCATATTTTTGTAATATCTTCTGATGGTGTAATGTGAAAAGATTTTTATATTTTAAATATTTATCCTATTAACATGATGCAAAATAGTCAATAATTTACATATATTTACATCTAATGTTCATTTATAGGCAGACAAATATAAATTTATCATTGTATGTGCATATGGCTGTAACATATGATTAATACACTGTCAGCATAATCTAACAGCTCAGAACCATCAGTTGTGCAAATAGTCCTTTCTAGCCATGTTTCCTACTGCTATTTAACCTTTCTCCTTGCCTTCCTCCCCCTCTTTCACAGTCTGTCTAACCCACACTCGCTTCAGTAGCCTGCCTTAAAATAGCAGGCAGGGTCTGTGCAATGGCAGCCCTTTTTTATACACATTTCACAATGCCTAGAAAATTAGGAGATCTGTTTTCTGAAGCTTTTGGACACAAGAGGAATAAAAGTTAACAAAAATGTTCCTTTCTCCTAGGAATCTTCATATGCAACTAATAAACAGGAGTCTCCCAGAGTAACACTCTTGATTCACTGTCCAGCCTTAGCTATTAAATATCTTAAAGTACCGTTTACTGGCACACTAAGTGTCCATTTTGGTCTGGGACTCTGTCACACCTTCCTCATGTCTACCAGAATGAGCATGAGCACTTGGCCTCCTCACACAGCATCTGCAATGGCTGAAGCATATCTCACCATTGCACGTTGCTCAAGCGGTGAGACCGCATGGGAGCCTGGTCACAGAGGAACAGCAGCTATCCCAAATAACTTTCCAGATCTCTTAGGTGGAAAGGAGCTGAGCTGTCAAAATCCAGCCCCAACTGCCCTCTGTAAGCGTTCTGTTTTCAATAACCATTCCCAAGAACAGAAGATTAGGTTTGTTTGTACAGCAGAGATGTCTACCATATACATGAGTAATGTCTGTATCGCTGCGGTGCTGACCCACGTTTCATGATACAATATATTTTGCATGCTTTATGGCCAAACACTGAGATTTTTATTTGATGAGAATGATTCTTTATCCTCAAAACAGCCCTGTTGACTTCATGGGACTCCCCAGGCTTCTCATGAAAGGGAACTTTATAGTCTCACTCACATTTCTCCTTTATGGCCCAAAGGACCAAGATGAACTTCAAGGAGGTTCTGTACCTTTGTGAGCAAAGCAGTTGCTTTCTCCCTGGTTTTCTCCCATGATGCTTGCTTCTCTCCCAGCAGTGATCTGAAGTAGAAAAACCAAGACTTAGGGTATTTACTAAACACTTCTAGACTGCCTTGGTCAGAGACAGGCACCTGTCTTATTTCACAGGTTCTGCTTCCTGAAACCCTGCTTGCATTTACACCCTGGGAAATTGCTAAATTTATGGAGGTTTAATTTCCCTCCCCTTTTGGAGCCCTATTCCTGTGTTTTGTCCAGTGCACAAGAACTGAAATGCTGCCAGCCACTGTTTTGTCAGTGACCATGTAACAAACCCACCACCACTGAATGCCCAGACCATGCTTCAGTTCATTCCTGTTAATGATCTAGTTGCATATCACCATGCTGAAAGCCATGTACCTCTCTAGACCTGACCCTTCTGTTTAAGATATTAAAATATTAAACTGAGAATTTGCAATAAGTTTTCAGAGGGATGTCAGCTTTCCATCTTCTACTTTCACTTCCTATCTCCATTTTTAGTACTCTCAGCATGTCTTTGTCTTTTCAATCCACAGATAGTTTTGTTCCAGCAACATGTCAAACAGACTTCTTTCCTCCAAAAAAAATTCTGAACTGTCATTAAAAAAAAAAAAACCTAAATGTTTCAAGTTTTCTGCAGAAAAGTAGTTGGTGGAAATAAGGATTTTCCCTGAAATGCTCTGTTCACAAAATTTTCCTTGATTTGAAAAATCAGGTTTCCATCAAAAACATTTTCATCAGCAAGTTTTTCTCCCAGCATTTTATTCAGTTTGCAGTCCTGCTAACAGTTACTGAGGTGCAACATCTGTGGACTTCAGTCAAAGTTGCACCCCAGTAATTGAAAGCAGAATTGTGTCTGTTCTTTGTAAGGTGTGTTGAATGGATAAAATCTTGCACTGACTGAAGTGTTAGTCTTAGCAGCAAAGTGATCCTCTAATTTAGTCCTCCACTCTATTCATGTCTCAGATACAAAATGCTTAACAACCTAGAGCTTAATGGCAAGGGTGAGTTACCCATCAGTGTATTTCTCAGCCAAAATTGTTGAGTACACTACTCTTAATAGTAGGTTTATGTTACTATTTACATTACTGTGTAAAAACTAAATTGGAGGGTTTATATATTATGTGTTACTTACATAATAGGCTATATAGGTGGGTTTCTTTTCCCAGCTTCCTCAATTTTCATGTTGGATATTGGTTGACTTTAAATATTAGTAATAAATTATGAATGCTGGGGTTTTTTTTCTTTTATATACTTCATGTATCCAAAACCAGATTGTGCATCCAGTGCTTAGTTTCCTGTGGTATGGAAAAGAATCTCCCCATACCTATGATTCTAGGAGGGGCTCTGGTACAGCTTCCTTTAGAAACCAGATATATGTGACATTTCATCATTCCTGGACTCAAAATTCCCTTTTATATCATAGAGTCACAGAATGTTAGGAGCTGGAAGTGACTTTGAAAGATCATCTAGTCCAACCCCCCTGCCAGAGCAGGATTCCCTGGACCAGGTCACACAGAAGCACGTCCAGACAAACGGTTTTCTGCTTATTTCACTAATGTGCTGCTAATCAACAGTTTCAGCTCCTCCACTAATTTTTTTTTTCCACTAAGAAACTTCATATTTAAAACATTCATCTGGACTTAAAAAGTAAGTTTTATGAATGTGTTTTCTCTGAGAAAAGTGTAACTCAGAAACAAAAATCATTAGCTGCCTGCATTGTATTTGCAACCTGCACCTGATATAGTAAATGTCTGCAAGCCAAAAAAAAAACCTGGAATACTTTTTGCAGACTTTTCCATCAAAGTTTAGGTAGAGTTGAAAAATACATATCTATACTCATTTTTTATGAAATTAACTGCTTTGGGTTCCTGGTTTTGAAAATTTAGGCATGAAATTTCTCAAGGAATTGGAAATCTATTGAATGTTTCAATAACTTTTGTTTAAGTGAAACTATTTTATTTTGAAGTGACAAAGGCTGTTTAGAAACATTTAAACAAAAGTAAAGTTGTGGTCTAACTACATGCTAAAAATATCTATATACAATCTTTAAGCATATAAGTAGACCCAAATTAGTAGTGTTATTCAGGGGAATGAAGTTTTATAAGCACCTGAAACATCAAGCCTTTGTGTTTTGTGCTTAGCTTTTTGCCAACAGCGGTTTTGTACTAGCCCAATGAGAGACCTTACCAGTAATGACATTTTAAGAGAAGAAAACAAAATATTTATTATCTAATTCATTACAAATTTTCATCACCAGCTGTAATAGCATAGATTTTCACAGGTATTTTTAAAAGTCCTGACCTGTTTTAAAACAGTGATGATTTAAATCATGATTTAAATGATTCCTATAATGCTAGTGATCTCTGGTTTAAATTCTCCTTTCTAGATAACAAGTTATTTCTGTGAGCAGTTGGCTTCCTGCATCTCTGTAATAGAGTCATCCTGGACCCCAATGTGTTATACCAGCAATTATTTTGTCTTTTAAAATTTTGCATCAATAGGCAAACACACAAGTCTAATATGCAGAATTCATGTTGTAGTCCTAAATGCTGGTGGAAAAAAAATGTAGGTGGTATGATAGCATGGAACAATTCACTGAACCATTTAAAGCTGATTAAATTGTGTTGATCAATCATTCTAAATAACAGAGGAGGAACAAAACTGAATGTTGCAAGGAGTGGGGATGGGGCATGATTTTTCAGCAAGAAAAGCTTTCCTGGCTTAACATGAAAATATAATGTGTTAACAGAGTCTTAAAATCAATATACCATGAATTAGCAGTCAGGAGAGAACAGCCAGATGACAAGGGGAATATGATTCATTTCTTGAAATGACTAAGATCTCAGGCAGCTTGTTGAGCAGAATATTTGGAGACTGTGAATAGAGTTAAAAGAAATTCCTTTAATTTGATCTGGAAGTGTGTTTATGACAGACATAAAGCACTTGAATTCTACTGAGGATTTCCTCTTGTGCTGCAGTCTTCCTGACTCTGCTCTTTACAGCTGTTCTTTAAGTACTAACTACTGAGCCAGACAAGCTAGTCCTCTTACACCTTAATGCATGAAAATAAAGTTTCCAGCTCCAGCTCAGTAATTAGATAACCCAACACTGACAACATAATGATAATGATGTGAAGAGGAAAGGATCCCTAAATAATCAGATCCTTTTTCAAGCCTTTAAAAGAAAATACATTTTGATGTTTTTCAAAAGACACTCAGCTGTCTTATTCTACCTCTTTCCTTTCTTTCCTTTCAGCTTAAAAATTACAGTATGTGCATCAGAACAACATCCATAGGTGTTCCAGATGCAAACTCATGCAGATTACCTTAGTATGGCAAGTGACAGCCCCTGGTATTTGTCTGAATATTAATGCTGAATCAGGTGGAGAAATCATTATGGCTGATGGATTCAGTTAAGTTTAAAATGTCAGAAGCCTGAGTTCAAGTTTTCATGACAGAAACAAATGTTTTTGTAATTTTTTTTAATGCTTAAGTATCAATTTAAATTCAAATTTCCATTACTTTTTATTATTATTTTTCTGAGCTTTCAGACTGCCCAGGAACTTTTATTTTTGAATTGAAACCCACTTTGATCTGGACACAAAATCTTGTTGTCTCTAGTTGCAGCTAGCACCTTTTCTTCTTGTGCAATCAGCCTACCTCTCTTTCTCTCCTATTTGGTCATATAGAACAGCCTTTTCAGAGGAGCTGATGGCCACTTTTTTGAGTGTTTCCAGCCTGGGCAGATTTTCAGAACAGCATCCTGCAATTCCTGCTGTTGTGTGTACAGGCAGATGTTGAACAAAGCCCTTAAGCTGTTGAGTTGTTTTGAAAACCTGGCCACATGTTTCTGTGCAAGCTTCAGACATAAGAAGTGAGCACTAGTGCTGTATGGTTGAGCTCTTGTGCTATTTCTGTCCTTAGAGGACACGTCTGGAAGTTCTGATGGCGCACACATCAGGGCTGCAAAGTGTTGGTGAAGTCTGGACTGTCTCATCTGGCCTGGAAGTGGGCATTTGGCCCCAGTCAATAAAAGGTGTGCTCTTGAGTCTGATGAAGTTATGGCCACACAATCAAGCCAAATGTAGGTGCAAACCGACTGTTAGACTCTAAATCTTAAATGCCTCTCTCTCTTAATTTTCTAAGGCATGTGTTTTCCTTCTTTAGCAAAGTGCCACTTGTTAGCAACCTCCTGGTTCTGCAAGTGCAGTGGTGGCCCTTGCTGTAGTATACCTCACTGAGGCCTGCAGTGAAAAAGAAGGTCCAAAGGTCAGATTTGAAAGAGGGATAAGGTTGAGCTCAGAGGGAAGCACTCCTGATGGAGCAGAGGAGAATGAATGGCTCGTTGTGCAGAGTCTTGAAAGACAACCATGCTTGGCAGCAGAAGGGAGTACGAGGTGAAGCAATCTGCTGAAAACAGGAAGGGAAATTCTGAATGTAAACTCAGTAGGAAGCCTGATAGGCACAACTACAATAGCAGAAATCTCTCCAGCACACGCACTGTGCTTCTGAGCATTACTCTCTCATTCCTCAGCCTTCCCACGCAGAGCCTCCTGCCTTATGAACTGGACCTGTAGGAGATCCAGCACGAGGAGGTGCCAGTTTACTGCTGCCATGCTGCAGACCCTCCCACATCAACACTTCTCCAACCCCACCAGTTTTGTTTCAAGTGGCAGCAGGTCCCCAAACTAAATCCTCTAGGGCAGGGCCTGTGGGTGGCAGCTACACACAGAAAAGATCAGCTATGCTTTTGGGATAACATATTCAGAAGCAACTAAGTGACTTAGAAGCCTAAGTCCCCAGCAATCCCAACTGCTGTGCAGTCTCTAAATTGCTTTGAGGTCCAGGAAGACAAGGGCTATTCAGATGGTTATTCACCTCTAAAAACATTCCTGCTGTTGTTTAACAAATAACAGTATACTCCCTCTTTGAGGGTCTACAGTGAGTTAGCTGTCTACTTCTCTTGAGTAATCCAGAGGAGAACCAAAGGCCTGTCCCCTGCCCATATTTTGGTAAAGAATGTGCAGATTTTGTTCAGGACTTCTGAAGTTCCTTGTTTAGGTGCCTGTTTCCCATTTTAATTCTGTTTTTCTCCACCCTTTTCTAACACTTCAGACTTTTAATTTGGTTGGAGGGGAAGGGAAATGACTGTTTCTTTCCCCTTTATTGTGGCAGAGAATGGGGGATGGTGTCCAGCTTTCTTGGACTCTTATATTCAAAGTAACTATAAATAATTAGTTACAGGGGCCTAGCTTCCCCCTCCTTTTAAGGCCTAACTTAAGTTCTTTATCAAAATGATTTAAAATGCCTTTCTCAGTAGGAAACTATATTTCAGAGCTTTTATTTATTAGACTTCTCAAAAAGTGTGTTTTTAATGCACATCCTGACTTTCTGCCAAAACTGTCCACTGTAACATTGGGACTGGAACAACCCTTTGTATAGAGAGTTATATTTATTAGATTTTTACATATTGATACAGAGCAATTCATCTAAATAAATCATACAGAAAATTGGCACATAAATCTCCCAGTCTTCACTGCTCACTGCACTATATTACTATCCTGACAACCTTCCCTCAAATACAGAAAAACTTTCCTCTTGCTGTACTTTTTTTCTAGTCCTCTTAAAGTGTCAATAGTTTTCCTGGCTGTTTAGCTTGTTTGTTATTGTGAGCTGTACGAGTTTGGGCTGTGGATTTTGTTTGGTTATGTAGGGACAGGAAAGCCTCACTGCATTCTGAAGCAATGCAAACAACCTCAAATTCTGCAAAACGTGTGAGGATCATAAAGTAAAGGCAGATTTCATGGTAGATGGTTGAATATCTGAATATGTTAGCATTATCAGCCCAGTATGGCACTGATAGAAGGTTAATTCCTTCTGGTTTAAAAAGTACATTTCCTGTGCTGGATGGCTGGTTTGAGAAGCACAGTTTGCTTCAGCAGTTTCAGGACTCCTAGAATAAGTGTGCGTGTGTGTGCATGTGTGTGCAGTTCAGACCTATCCATTGTGGGACACCCTCTGCCCCTCTCCCAAATTGTTTCCTGCTCTCTGAGCAGAGGTTGCATACAAGACAGTCTGGGCCTAATTACTTTAATCAAATACGAAACCATAAACCAGGTCGTGCACAGGTATGATTCAGGGTAAGCCTCTGGCAACTTACACCACGACAGCTCTGCCTGGATGTTATTTGAATACTTCTCATCGCAGATCCAGGGATGTGGCAGCCTTCTCTAAAAACTAAAGTTCAGCCTTTCTCCTGTGATGGTTTAAGAGCTGTGGCTTTCCAAAGGGATTTTGTAGTACTAGGGACCATCACTCCAGAAGGCTCTGGTGTTTCTGACGAAAGGACTCTGACATCCAGGCAGTACTCTGGAAAGTTCAGAGTTTGGAAAGTGGCAGCTCTGTAAGAAATCATTATAATAAAAGGTAGAACGGATTCTAGCAAGTGTTCAATCACACAGCATGGTGCCACTTAGAGGCAGAAGACCTTAAAACAACCAGCAAGATGTCTGCAGAAGGAACCTCTGCTGCCAGCTCTCGGCACTCTGTATCCTGTCATTTGACGCCTTTCATCTTGGCTAAGTTCTGCAGATAGGTTGCAGCAAAGGCTGGGTCAACGATCAGAGCCTGGGCACTGCTGATGAGGCACAGTTCAGACGTGGTGTAGGAAAGGGCTTGCTTGTGCAGTGCACTGAATAAAGTCAAGCCTCAGAAAACACTGGGGGCTAATAGCTTGCATTAAACCCTGCTGCATAACCAACCGTACCTCATGTGGTTGTTGCTGTAAGGCAAGTGCAGGTGGCTGGTACAGATGGGCCTGTTCAGTATTTCCAGCCCCCTGCAGGGGATCAGGTTTTGGAAGCCAGGATCTGCAGGCATGGTTTCCACTCATATTGCTCAGGGAGGCACTAGTCACAGCCATGGGGATACCAGGGTCTCATCTTCTGCGGGACAGCAACTGAGTGGGCCAGTCATGAGAGGAGGGATGACATGTCCAGCAAGACATTTCTTTATAGTGTCCCTTACTGTCTGTGAAGTTCAAAATGCCTCCAAGCTGAACATTTTCTTCCTCTGGTTGAACTAGTTGAATGAGCAATACCAACAGCCCTATATTTAGAGGATTAGTTCAGAGGTCTTACAGGGCAACATCTCCTACTCAAACACCTTCTCTGATACAGAAAGTGGGATTGATCCTTTCTTTTAACTTCGCATGGGACACAGCCATCCTTATTCAGTAGAAGAAAATAGAAAATATCCAACTGAATGCTAAGATAATTTTCTTGATTGAAAAATCAGTATCTTATATGAAGATGCTTAATTTAGAAATAGAGAAACTGAGGCACAAAGGCACAGTGACCTACAGGAAGCCATCAGTGACACTGCTGCCAGCTTTAACATTTGACTGGTGCCCAGCTGTTGCAATTTCTGAGACCTGTCATTGGGAGCACGTTTGGGGAAGAAAACAAACAAGGAGAACCTCCTCTTGCAAAAACCCCTTCTTGCAATGCCCTCCTAGTACAAACTTTTCCTGTGGGAAAATGGGATACTCCAGCCATGGTCGCTGTCAAAGTGTCTCATGCCATACCAGCAGTTCACGGTTTTATGGGCAACTCTGTCAGGCCTTCTGCTGGCCAACTCTGTTTGTAAAAGGTTGATAGGATTAATTTGAAAGTTCAGCTCTAAGTGCATTGAACAAGGACAATTTAACTCTAGTTATTATTCTTTATGTTAAGCAGTTTTATTCATAAAGGGAATAAAGACATGCAGCTACAGAGCATTATGTACCACTGGTAATGTTAATGAATGATGGCTGACATATTTCCTTTTTAATATTCAAATATATTGTTTACCTTCTACCTAAAAAAGCAAAATCATAAAATTGCAGAATTCTTTTTAAATACATGTAAACTTGTCTCTGGTAAACAAAAATTCAGGTTTTGTTTTGATTTTTTGTTTTTACTTGAAATATATGTGAGTGGCATGAAATATTTCCATGTACTTTCAAGAATAATTGAAGCATATGTACCCAAAGTGTAATACTTTTCATAATGGTTTCAGACTAAATTATCCATTATATGGGACTAACACATAAAAGCCTTTCTCCACATCAAGTGATAGATCAAAGGGAGGAACGATGGCTTGTCCACATGCATAAACCACACCTCTCAAATTCTGAGAACAAGGATATGCAGTCTGCATTTTAACTACATCTCCACGACATGAAACGATATTCCCGGGTCTCCTACTGCGAGAGAGTCAGGTAGTCCTGGCTACAAAGATTTCCTTTTACATTTTCCCCTCTTTTTCTCATTCCATCTCTCAGATGACATTTCAGTGACTAGTCCTGGGTGAGTCTAATTTGAAAACTAAACTTCGCTCAGTTCCTCCCAGAGCAGTCAGGGAACCTGTTGGGGAGAAGCACAATCCTCAGTCATTCCATGGTACTTCCATGAACCCAAACCCCAGTCCTGCAGCCTGGGGGTGGATGCTGATGGAGATGTGCTCCTGCATAAGGCCTGAGCAGCTTCGGCAGGCGTACCCTGAGGACTCCCGTCCCCCTGTCCCATGGGTGTCTGTCTTTCAGCCAGTGGCTGGTGACCAGGGCTGTGCATCAGACCATCTCCTCTTTGCTGGCCTGGTAGTTGAAATTAAGGTGAATTTAAAAATTTCTGTGTTTCGTTTTCCTATCTGCAAAATTATCCTGATAATATTTCTACCCTTGTAGGAATTCTTTAATTATTTTGTCTACCTAAAACCCATTTCTTCAGGTGGATGCTGTGAAGGAGACAAATGCTGAGCATTATTGCTGGTAAGGACTAATGGCTCACTCTAGGATAGGGATCTAACAGTCTCAGCTATTGGAGTGATTTGTTGTGAGTTTTTCTTACTACCTCTTTATTAGTAATAAAAAATGCAAACTTACTGCTTTAGTGGCATAATTAAAGATGTTTCTGTTTGAAATTTGACTGCAGTAGGAGATTGAAGATGTATAGTTTCATTTAAGTGCATGCCTACATCTAGTCTCCCAGCCAGTAGATTGGATGTTAGCCCAATTATTCCCATTAGCATCTGGTTTTGGAGCATTGATGTACTACCATGATCAGAGAATAAAGTTCCTTAAAATAACCTACCCTCAACTGAAATGTAAACGTACCTTTTATTATGGCCATGGCTGCTAAAAATGTGAAGTGCACCAGGGAAGTACTGAGTTGAGGCACCAGAAGAAGAAGCTGTGATCATGGAAAGGCTGAAACTTCTCCTCTGATCATTTCTGACAGCTCAGAGTGGTTCTTCCACAATTGGAACCACTTGTGCTCCTTATTAATATAATGAAACTTATCCTCCAGCAAAAACAGAACCAAAGGTTGACACAGGAGTGGAGGGAGAGGCTGAAACCTGATCTGGTTAGGGATCTCTTAAAGATGATGGAAGACTAATAAAAGCCAGTCTGCTTCTTACCTCCATTACAACTCCCACCCCTGGTCTGTCTTCACAAACTGAGGTAGAATAATGGCTCCTTCCAGAGCCAAGCCAAACCCCCTGTTCTGCTTGAGTACCAGTATAGCTAAACAGCACCTAACAGTCCTGGGCACCTGGTTTTGGTACCTTCCCTAAGCTATGGAACTCTTTCTTTTTATTCCAGTGGGTGCTGGATGAGGCCTTTAAAATGTCTCTTATTTCTTCAGAGGTAGACTTTTGATTGGTGGAGTTTTGAAAACTATTTTAGGGATTAAAAAATGTTTCCACATTACTTCAGAAAAGCTCAGTATTTGGTACATCTTCATCATGGAAATAAAAGTAGGGAAAACCTTCATTTTTCCATTGGCAATGGATTAGAGAAATAGGCAAAACTTGGCATTTAATAGGATTGCTCAATAGCAGGAGGGTGATCATGAAATGTAGAGTGGAAAAAAATATCCTAATAATAATAATTAAAAAAAACACCTAAAAAACCCCCTGAGGCCTTCACATTCTCAAAAGTAGGCAGGAAAGCAGCTAAACAGAACAGCAAGGGTAAACAGGGCAAAATGTCAGAGTTGATTTAACTCATTACATTTAAGTGGAAAATAAAGGATGAAAGTTTAGTTTAAGAAAAATTAAGGAAATACCCAAGAATGAGTTTACAAAGTGCAATATTTTCTCTCAAAGCCATAGGGTTAGCAGGTTGGTATCCAGCATCTGTGACTCATTAGGGGCATTTGAGATGGCAGGTGGCTGTAGGAAATGGAAACCTTACAGGGCTTTACAAATACTTTCTGTAGTTAGGCAAAGTTATTTGATTTATTCTCATTCTATAGCCTGGTTTAAAATCTATCAACTTGTCTTAATCCATGTTAATATTTTCTTATGGACACAGTGTTGTGAAAAGTCTCCAATCAGATTCTTTAGAGTTGCCCTGGAGAATAATAGAGTTACTGGGTTTACACTACTGAGGGCCGTGTTAAGGTGAAGAACATAAATCATGGCATTTAAAAATGCCAGCCAAATCTTTTAGACAGTAATGAGATCAAGAACCAGATCTGATCATATTTGCTCCTGACAATTTTACAGAGACCTATAATTCTGTGTACTTCCCCTATGTGTGGTCGTACTGAAATCACATCTGTATTAAGAAGCTAACCCCCCTCCAAACCCTGCTAGACTAGGCTCAGAGGGTGCAGCCAGGTTGGGGCTCACCACTGTGCCTAGCACTGTCACACAGCTGGACAATGAGCAGGGAAAGGCAAACGTGCATTTGTTCATGCTCTGGTCAGCAAGACACAAGCTCCACTGAGGCTGAGCAAGATGCAGGACCACAGAAGAGCTTACAGTCCTTTGATTTGGACGAGAACCAAAACTTATCTCTGGGAAGAAAAATTTGGAAGAGAGACTCAAGACAGGAAAGTCAACCCCAAGGGAAATGGCTGGAGCTGCTTTGCAAATCAAGCCAATATACAACAACTGGCTCCTTCAAATAAAAATTATAACGATAGGTAAAATAGAATTTGCAGCTGCAAGTAGTACAACTAGAAGATGGGCAGGTGGAGTTAAAAGTCCCAATTAGCTTTTCCAAACAGCATGCAAGGAGCAAATACTGCAGAAGCCCCAGCACAGGTTTGTTATTACTAGAAAATTAAAATCAGCATTTGGCTAAAACTTTCTGTTATCTGACATTGTAAACCCAGTGCTGTCTGAGATGTTCTAACCTCAGCACATGTCCAGCACCATTTCCAGCTATGGATTGTGTGTGTATCTGTGTGTGTGTGTTCTGCAGATTTATTTTAAATTGTCCTTGCTGATGCTGTTGGGCATCCTGACTTATAGGATTTTCCTAAGCTTCACATAGCCTTTTCTTTTCTTTACTAAGTATGTTTTACTACTTTGTATTTTTTTTCCTGAAGAAATAGATTTTATTGGACAGGGGTTCACACATAGCTGCATAATGTTTGTCTTATGGATTTTGTATTAAACCAATTTAACACTTTTGTAGACCTGAGGAACTCAGCAAATACTGCCAGGGAAATGCCCTGAGCTTCATCTTGCATGCTTTGAACTGAGCATGGTGAACTTTGCCTAGTTACTGAGCTGACACGTGAACAATCCATTTGCAATTCAGAGAGAGAGGGAGAGAGAGAGAAAGAGAGAGAGAGAGAGAGGGCCTGATCCTGCTGTTACCAAAGCCAAAGAAAATCCTGCTGCTGACTGCAGCAAGACCAGCAGCAAAATCGTAATGAGTATTTAAGATGATATTTCACAAGTACAGTAATGTGACAATCATGATGAAGTGGTGGTTTTTCCAGAGGCAATGTCTGAATTAATAGGGTCTTTCCAACCAGCAATCTTTGAAATTGGTTGCAAGAGGTAAAATAAATAAATAAAAAGTCTCTGGGATACTTTCCTGTTGTCAAGATTTTTATTCATTTAATAAATAGCTGTTATAGTTTGAAGTCCCTTTTTTTTTCTATATCGTTGTCATCTTCTTCTTTATTGTGGCATGAGTAATCTAATTTTTCTGCATAGCATGTTGCAGTTTGATAGACAGGTCTCTGAGGGATGCCTTATGTGTCAGCATCAGTGAAAATGACTTCTGAGGTTGGCTCACACCCCTGCGCAAGCGTGGAATCCAAATCACCCCAGAGTTAGGCATCCGCTTGCCCCGTGCCTCACTGCTGGCTAATGTATTCATTTGCCTCTGGCGAGAAAAAAGTGAGATCCTCCAATGCATACTGATGTCATGTGGAAGAGGCCATAATTGGGACTGGTCACATGTTAAAGGAACTGTAAGCTGCTTTTTGCTGTCTGTGTAGATAAAGTTCATGTCTCTTGATCTGTACCTATAGACATCACATACTCCGAGCACACGCAAGGTTTAGAGACCTAGCAATTCAGACACGTATTTCATAAAGAAAAAGGAAACACAAGTAGGCTGGAGGCTCTCAGGTCTGTCTTTTTTCCAGAATCCAGTCAGAGTGGTAGGAGAGTTTTACTTGGCTCCCTCACTACTTTGGTTTATCAGTAATAATTCATGACTTGTGCAATTCCGTTCCCTGATTTAATCAAGGACAGAGTTTTCAAATCCATAGTTCTAGCAAGAAGGCATTGACAAATCAGCTGCTCACTCTTCTTCCTTTTCACAGGCAGACACAGAGAGGGGAAAGAGGGATTTTTTTTGTTTGTTTGTTTTTGTTGTTGTTTTGCTTCAGGTGCATATAAAGCTTTACAGCTTAGCTTCCAAGAGGTGTCTCTGGGACTGAGCTTCTTAAGTTTCTTGCCTCATTCCTTCCTCCCAGCAATACTTTAAATAATTTGGGTCCCAACTGTTTCAAACCCTCACATATAATCCACTGAATGGACAGGAAGATTTCTAGTGACTCATCTGTTTTCAGTTATGCCCCTAAGAGCATTCCTGCCTCTTCTTCTGGCTTGTAGTAGCTGAAAAAGTTATTAGGTCTGCTGGGTCTGGTTAGGGACTCTGGATGTTCTGTCACTGATTTCTGTAGATTTGGTTCATTGTTCTTTGACTCAGTTTCTCTGTCTGTAAATAAGAACTTTAATAAGGGCATGGTCTCTCCAGGGTATGGAATTGATGCTGAGCATGAGATGGAGAATACTGTAATTGCTGGCAATGACACTGGGGCAGAAACTGCAGGTATGAAATAAAGCTGTAAGGTAGGGAAATGGAGCTGGTTTCAGAACAAATCTACCACCCACATTCAGCCTTCTCTAACATTCAGTCTGGATAGCTGCAAAGATGAAGAGAAGAACTTTGTACCTAACATTTTAACTGGGCTTGATGTGTTTCAGTCACATGTAAATAAACTCCCTTATTTGGAGAACTCTTTCCCTGACATATAACCCATTTCTCATTTAGCAGCTTTAATTTCGCAGTCTATATGCATTTTTTTACCCACAGTGAAGCTGTGAGGAGATGTGTCTTTACCACAGAAAGCCAGCAGCAGCAGAGACTCTTTTGAAAAAAAGACTCCATCATTGCTCTTCTTTTAGACTAGGAGCCTGAGACAATTCTAGCTTGGGGTTAGCCATATGTGACATTAGACACCGGTTTACTAGCAAACTTTATAACTCCATATCACTAATGATTTCTTCACAACTCTCAAGTAATAGTGTTGGTAGATATCAAATCTTAAGTACATAAGACCCAATTATGATCTTGCAGAACACAGAAGCTGCTCAAATCCAGTCCAGACTGAGAACTCACAATCTGCTGTTTACTTAAAGTATATAGAAAGCACTTGACCTCTTCTCAGTGGCATCCATGTGGAAACACTAGACAATAGAGGCCTTCCTTGGTTTCCTTAGGAATCATGTTTTGACATTTTTATCTCCTCTTATTAAGGTCACTGGTCATATACACTTACTTCTCTCCTGTCCCCACTCTTCCACCAAAATTGCAGGCAAATATTGCAAGAAATATACTGGGCCAAATTTGCCCATATGCAATTCCATGGGTGGGGTGGGGGTGGGGAGATTGAGCAGAGTCATGGTGATTTGGAGCTTTGCAGAACCAAATGATGTGCCTGAGCTTTTGTGTTCACATGCACCTATACCACAATGAGTAGTAGAGTCTAACAGTCAGAAGAAAACAGGATGCATGGGGTAAGGTTGCTGCAAATGCAATTCCACTAGGAGAACAATTCCTAACCCACAGTGCGTGTTCCCACCCAGTGGGGAAGGTGTGAGAGATTTCTGAAGGAGGGCAGTGGAGAGCGAATCTCATCTCCCTTTGCAACACCACAAGTGCTAATTGCAGCCAGGAAGGAAGGGTATAACTGGTAGACGTCTAGCAGAAAGCTTGGGGAATGCAGCACAAGGCCTCATTTTGTTGTTGTTGAAGAAACCCATGAGCACTTCACATCCCAGCATCCATGGAAAGATTCACTTCAACACTGCTGTGCTGCAACTAAAGCTCTGGCTGCAGCTTCATGAAAACCCTCATCCCACTCAGTGAGGCACCTTTGAGGAATGCTAATGCCCTAGCCAAGGCTGATGTGTTGGGATGGCAGAGCACACCTCCCAGCCCACCATCAAGGCTGAAAGAACACATCCCCCTGAATAAGGGGCATGTGAGGACTAGATTTATTGTTAGAAAGCCCCCGTAGCTCGTTGGAGCAATATACATCCTGCTTAGTATTTTACCTTTACCTCTTCTGAGCTCAGCCATGGGTGCAGGATCAGGGCACCTGTTTTGAGTAGAAAATAACAGCCCCAAATCATGATCATTTTCTCCTCCTCGGCTGGTTTTGTGAGTAGCTGGAAATGGCTGTTTGCTTCTAAGGGTAGAGAGGAGGACCCTGTGCTGTTGTGCAGCTGGTGCAGCACTGGGGGTTCCTCACCCCAGTAGCATGAGGACAGCATCAGGAGTTTTCTGGTGCTGGAGGGAGCTGTTGGAACAATCTTACAACCCAGAGAGATGGATTTGTCATGCAAAAGTAGAAAGTTATTAGCTCCAAAAATGTTCTTTCGTCAGCAGAAGGGCAGCTAGTGCCACCACGGTGAAGGTAGGTGATGGGTCAACGTGGCCCTGCAGAAGGTTTTGTGTTGTCACTTGCTGGAGAATAGTGCAATAAAAATCAAGGATGTTCAGCCTGAAAAAGCTCAATCACTCATGCCATAAGGAAGATTATGTCTGATTAAATATTGAACCCTCTTTTATACTTGCACCAGACTCTAACTTGCATTCCCTTACCTTACAACCAGAGGACATTCCTACATCTTTAAATACAAGGTTAGTTTAGAGTTTTGTTTCCCCTGGAACTGAAACTAAACTACTTTGGAGCTGGAAACCAGCAGCTTTTGAAAACCACGCTGCCAGCAGTTCAAGCCAGGAAGAGAAAAAAATATGGCACCCCAGAAGTGAACTACAGGATGACTTTTTAGAGCAGATAAACTATACTATGAATTAGTACCTGCTTTCTTGTTATGTAGGAGGACTGGGTTACATATCTTGCCTTGAGTTCTGTAACTGACTACTTCAGTTACTCCTTGCTTCATTTCTGCAGCACTCTTCTGACTCCCTTTTGGGGAAACCTTCATATTCCTGCCAAAATGTACTGGAGACTGCTTAGACAGCCTCAGACCCCCTTGGATTTCAACTCCATCTCTTTTGCAAGTATGCTGTGAGTTTTCTTCATTGCTGGGATATGTGTTAGCTTGTTCAATTGCATTTAATTTTGCATCAATTTGCACATTCTCATCCCGGGCTGAATCCGTCAAGATTTTTCCCATGACACATTTTGCCTCTGCTGTTCCCATGACACATGTTCCTTCTGCTGTGACAAGATCTACTTTGTGGATTCATCTTTTTTTTTTTTTTGAGAAAAGAGAGGCTGTTTTTTCTGAAGTTCAGGTTCTCACCATTAGGATCTTCTGTGCCTTCACAAATTTGTACGGATGTATTTAGACACAGCCTTTTATAGTTCAGTAGGGATGCAACTCAAAATCCTTTCTCACTTGAGTCTCCTAGTTGGCTTGAGTGAAAGGTTGCAGTTTGTGCCTCATCATCAGGTTTGCTGTTGGGTGTTTTGTGCTTTCTTTGAGCCTCTTTCTACATCCACAAGGCTATAGTTAAAATACCATCCAAAGACTGGTCATGTGCATACAGCACTGGGATCTCTCTTTGAAGAACCCCTTTGGGCAAGTCACTTGACATCTCTGTGCCTCAGTTCCCCACATAGAGGAGAAAGTAATATTAATACCAGCCTAACTTCCTTCAGATACTGTGAAGGTCAGGGCACCAACACAGGTGATGTTCTTGGGTATTACAGTAACAGGGGTCACAGGAGCTAGGTAGAAAAGTAAAGCAGAAACTAATTAAGATTTTCTCGGCTGCTAAGGTTTAGTGTTCATTTTTAAATCTCTGGCTTTTGACAAATTGGGAGAGTTACTAACACAGAGTGTGAAAACAAAAAACAAACCTGCACAAAACCAGCCTTCCAGCTGAAATGAGGGTGTTAGCCAGTCTAACAGCACAACAGAGTGAACCTTATCTCTATCAGTGAAAAATCAAAGGCATATTTCCAGCTGTGCCCGTGAGCACTGTTCAGTCATTGAACAAAGCAACTGGCACCTCGTATCCAACCCACTGAATGATCACAGCCTGATTCAGGTGCACAAACAAGTGCAGAAATGAGCTCCATGCACAGAACTCATTGTTATTCAATCAAGCCTTTAATTGTAAATGTTTTAAGCAAGGAATTGCCCTGTTTTATGAAAGTATGCTCAGCTTTACTCCACCACAGACATCTGTCATTCAGCAGGCGCCACCCAATAAAAGTGCTTAAAATGTTCTGTTCCTCAATTAAAATATAAACCAGAGCTGTTTAAGGACTTTTATGAGGTGATTTCTATTTACCTGACAGATTTCCACACTGGAGGAGCACAAAATGGGATTTCAGTTTCTGATCAGAAGCAACAGCTCCACAAAATAGTAAAGCTTCAATTGTTTAATTTATTTCTTGGGGTTTTTTTAGCTTCAGGAATAGTAAAAATCCACAAAGAAGAAATTCATGCTTCCAAGAAAAGCTCAGAACTAGGAAGGATTGTTCCTGATCATTCACACTATACTCCCAAAAGAAGCCAGATTATTTCAGCCCCAGACTTGTGTGCTGAAGGAACATGGAAACCAGAACGAACCTCTGGAGCCTGCACCAGCACCTGCTAGCCTCTTCTTTTGCCTATTCATCTGGCAAAAGACAGGAAAAAAGGTGCTGTGCTCTGGTCTGAAACACCCTTTTATGTAGAGGAACAAGAATATGGCTAGATAAAAATCTCCCATTTTCCCCAATGAAACACTGTATTAATGTTTTCATGGCTACTCTATTATTGCACATGGATATCTCATCTCCTGGCCTACCTTACTGTGACTTTGAACTATGGCTTCCTTTTTTTCCTCCTGCTACTCAAGTAGGAGTGGACCTTGCACTGAAAATAAAGCATTTTCACAGAAGAACCTAAACCTTCTGTTTCTCCTTGTCCCAGAGCCCCAGAAACTCACCTTCACTGGCGTGAGAGATGCCATTTGTCACCAGCAGTGTGGCCACTCCAAGCACACCTGCCCAGGGTCATAGAAACAAGACTGCCTCCAATAGGGGTGCCACCTTTTGCAGTACCACAACAGCTGCAGCAGTAATTGGTAAAGGTTCACTATGCCACCAGGTAGACCACGATTTCTGTGTTAATAACCTGCAGATTTACTTAACAGGATCTCATCTCTCTGGTACATCTCGTTGCTCAATTTCATTTGGGAAGCTGCTACCAGCAGGGTGAACTAGGATCCCACATCACACCACCCCACCCCAGGAGACACAACCTTCTCCCAGGAGCTTCAGCTATCTTGTGTTCATCCTGCTGCAGCTTGCTGGAGAAACAGAACTGCCTTTGCTGGAGGTACAAATAATTGCTGATACTAAGCCTCGAGCTGGTGAGTGTTTGCTGAACTGCATCATTAAGGAGAAATGTTAATTTCTTTTTAAAAATAAGAATAGAAAAAAGCAAACAGCAACTAAATCCAAGAATAGTTAAACTAGCTCTTGGATTTTACACTGCTAATCAAAGGGTACTCTCTTGAACCACAATGCTCAGAAAACACTAGGAAATCTTACATTAGTCCTTAACTCCATCTGCTGTGTTTTGGTTTTATTTTCTCTCTAGCAACAGTATGAGTTAAGGATGAGGCATTAGCCCTAGCTGCAATACCCCCACTGTCAGTTCAAGTCAGATTTTTCATGTTACTTATATATACCCTTTTGTAAGTCTATTGATTACACAAGTGAGTTCTCAAGTACTTGGGCACTCAATACAGCCACACAATGGAGAAAAGCATCCAGGTTAACATGGAATTACACATGTGCTGAACATACCAGGGGACAAGAACAAATAGTGACATGTACAATCGAAAGCCATGTCTTAAAAGCTTTCTGTTTTGTTGGAAGGCAGCACTTCATGCTGTTAAAAAGAAAACCTGCATTTTAATTTCCAATGTATAGCAACCTAAGTTTGTCAGAGTTACTCCTAGCCATAGCAGAATTGCCATCTTCAGGCCATTTTTGAACACACTAGATTATTCCATAATAATCCAAAATCCAATGCAAGCTCCTCCCTCCCCTCTGCTTGTCTTACCCTTTGCATTATGAATGCTGTGGATAAGGACTGCCTGTTTCACAGGGGGCTTGGTATCACAGAAAGCTGGTTGTTGATCTCTGGATGCCTGCAGGCCAGCAATCTGTGCTTAAAGTTACCCCTCCTAAAAAAAAAAAATAGAATAAAACCAAGAGAAATGGATAAAACTGATACAAGCATCTGTAACAAGCTAATTGGACCCTTGTGGGCAACAGAGCAGATACAAAATTAAAACAAACAAAACATCTCATTGTACAACTGTACTTTCAGGACCATTATCACAAAGGGATCTGTCTGGATTTTTATTTCAGTTTTGTTTTGTTTAAAAGGACCTAATTATGGCCAGAGCTGGAGTATCACAAGTCTGTTTTCATCTATAAAGAAAGAATATTTTGCCTCTGAACCTGAGAAATTGTTAGAAGTTGGTAATTAGTATGACTTGTTAATAGAGTTTGGCTGTGATTAAGCTGTGATTGAGTGTGAGTTTGGTTCTTGTCAATGTGAATGCCTGTAAGGTTGAGAGATGTTTAATGAGACACCTGTTGTCAGCAGCACCCGGTGGGCTCTGTCGCGCCTGACTGGAATTTGTACTGCCGAGCAGGAGCAGCAGAACGTGGAAGGCAGCACCAGGCTCCCAGCACTGCACAGCCCTGCTGGCGGCTGGGCAGCAGCCTGGGAGGGACCAAAAGACTGTAAGGGAGGGTCTGACCTACTGGGTACATCCGCCCAGCTGCAAGGGGCTGCCCCTCGGTGAGACCCTACAGCACAGCCAGAGCCTGTGGTCCTATGCACCTGGGATGGGCCATGTCTGACAGGTGACAGTGTGTGGTATGATACATTGTCCCTCTCTGCGGCTGTGCAGCTCTGTCTCACCTGGGGAGTGCAACAGGCAAAAAAAAGTTGACATCTTAATTTCATCACTGTAGGTTGTTGGCCTGTGCCACCGTGAGATGGTGGCAGAAGGCAAGAAAGGGGTTGTGACCAGGCAAGTTTAATTCCTTCCTCCCTCCCAAAATGTCCAGCCTGTGGGTAGTTGGCAGTGCTGGGGTTCTTTAAAATGTGACATAGATGGAGAAAGGTTCTGCACAGCCCAGCTCTTGTTTGTCCTTGGGCATCATCCCCAAGGAAAAATGTCCCACAGTGTGACCTCAGTATCTCCTGGGCTTTGGACCAATAAAGTTTCATTTACAGACTGCATTTTTGTCTCAAAAATCAGCATAATTTTCCATGTGACTCCATGTAACCACTCCCCCACCAAACTCCAGGCTTGATGATAAATTTGTGTATCTGGACTGCATACATAAAATATTATTTCCCAAAAAGTGTCTAGTAACCATTTTCAAGTGGCTGCTACTTAAAACATACCTGGATTTTACATGTAAAAAGCCAAAGAAGCTGGAAGCAGTCGAGCTGGCCGCTTTCATGGTCTTTTAATATCTGAGAAATGCCTTAGCTGGGAACAAGAGCAGAAACGTTTTGGCTTGCGTAATCTCCCTCCGGAAGGAGCCATTGGTTTTGTGATGAATCTGAGCAACCACTGGATGGCATTGCTCCACACGAATGTACCTGCGAGCACAGGCAGCTGAGCAGAGCAGGCTGCTGTGCCAAGATTAATTCAGACCCAAGAGGCTCAGGCCACCGTGACCTTACCAAGCCTTTAAACAATATTCACACTTCTCTTAGCTGTCTGGCTGTGAGCTCTGGGTGCAGGGTTTGGTTAAAGTGAACAAAGCTGACATCCCGAAGCAAGTTATTACTAGGCTGATTGCATTTTTTTATTTTATGTTAGATCAAATAGCCAGCCAATTTCTGATGGTTTCCCTTCTCACAAGTTGGGAAAAAGAATCATCTGTAATTTATGACCATATCAAACTATCTCAGGGCAAGCACACCCAGCCAGCAAGCCCTGCTCCTGCAGACACCCTGGCCAGGCAGCTCAGCTCCCCCAGGCCCGAGGCTCACCTGGTGGGATTCAGCTAAAACTCTTTAGCTGAGTTGCTTATTCATGTGAAAAGCAAAACTAAAGAAGAAAGAAAAGCAATTGGGTGTCTGACATGTTCTGCACTGATGTGGACTCCAGAATATTGAGACCAAGTTATTATGCCAAGTGCAGTGCCTCTCTGTGTGACAGTGGCCTCTCAGCACGTGTTCATACACCTTTGCCTTCTGCTATATCACTTATTGATAAGGAATCAGCTGGTAGCCAAATAACCTGATGTTCATATTTTCCCCTGGGGTCTGTGCTTCTTTTATTAATGACTCTCTGCATTAGCCTAGTTCTTTTTTAATGACTGCATCTGACCAAGCCTATCTGAAAAAGTCATTGGCCCAGTTCACGGCCAAAAGAAATCTGCTGATGGCTTTGGAGATGCAGCAGGATATTTGGAATTACAGCCCCACAGAAGGTGTACCTGAAGGGGAAAACAGCATCCATAGAGTCAAGGTTGAAGTCACTTGACATTCATAGCCAGCATATATATGTTCAAATTAGGATATAATTTATCGTCAAGTGAATACTTGTACACTAGCTGTTAGGTGAAGCTGTTCTGGACACAGGTTGCCTATTAGTATTGCTCCAGTTTTGACCAGTCTAATAAATTTAGCAATCATAGTCAATTAGATAACTCCAATTACACTAAGAGTAGAAATAGATCATTGGTTCAAGTCCTGCAAAAGCCCTTACACCCCCAGTTCTCAGTTCCTTACTCTAGCCCCTATGTCACATTCAACTGCCTTTTTAAGTAGTGGAGAGGTAGGATGAGTAAATCATTTTATAAAATAAATGTTACATTTCTTTTATGACCTCATTTGTCTCCTTTTTCTGGACTTACCTCCTTATCCAAACAACAAGAGAACTGTATCCATCTTGATCTGCTCAACAGTCCACTGGTAAATACTTTCTACTGTCAGAAAAGCTTAGGGTCAGTGGGAAATTAAGGTTATCTCAGCAGTGGGCTGTTTAGCTCCCACTTCTGGTGGCCACCACTCTGCTACAGTGACTCTAAGAAGAGGCCAGGACACCTGGTGTTGATGAACTGCTTAAGAGCTACTATTAGGAACTGCTGCTCAGGGTTTCTTGTATCACCCATAGAGAGACATCTATGAAGTGACACCAGCCTTAAGAGGGCTCAGAGGTTTCAGTTTCTTTCCACTGACTTTAGAGGGAAAAAAAGGCAATTTGTTGCCAACTTCAGATAAATATGAATATCTGCATTTATTTAACTAAAAAGAAAGGTACTTTCTATTGCTTCTCCATTGCACAACAGGCTGACTCTGGAAAAGATCCCCTTGGATCCAGCATTCATGAGGGATGGCAGAAATCCTGATAGGGTGTGTACTGCTGTACTGGCTGTTTTAAAACAGATCCATACAGGCAATCATCTCAGCATGCAAATTCACCCTGGCTCCCTCTAGAGTCAGGGCAACTATCCAGACCTCCAAAAAGTCAAGGTGACCTTGGAAACTGCAGAGCAGTCCAGAACACTGGCAGGCTGAGCTTGTTCAGAAAAACAGAATTCTAGACTATTTCAAGCCATTACAAAACTCTCAGTAAAAATGAACTGTATCTGCTGAAGTGGCTCGTTCTGTTCAGTGGCACAATGTAACAGGGGATCTGTCACTGTCAGCGCTGCTCTTGTCTCACTGAAAGCCATGGTGCCTTTCACAACCGCTAAATAAAAATTCAAGCCAGCTGTCCCACCTGCCAGAGCAGTTTCTATTCTGGGCTCTGGTGTGCCATAGGTATTGTGCTTATTGATTAGCTGTAGCTTATTGTCCCTTGACATTCTTAGGAAATATTCTCTTCGTTCTAATCACTAGAACTGATACGGGCAGAACATTTCAAACCTGACTGCAAGCAGCCCAGGAGGGGCTGGGCTAGGCTGTGACTACCTCTCTGGGTCAGACTATGGCAGAATTGGTATGAAATTAAAGAGAAGCTAAAAAAAAAAGGAATATTTTGAGATGTCACCCAAGTCAGAAAAGACTGGGGGCCTCCCTGACTTTAGCTGTCAATAAGGTGTTAGATAGGGGAAGATTAACACCCTTTAGCAATGACACAGCTGTTCCATTGAAGGTGATAACATGTAATCAGGGGAGGGAAGAGTCTAACACAGAATAATGAACAGAGCAAGTGAATATTAGCAAAAGGCAAGTTTTTAGCCTAAAAAGCTGAAAAAACCCTCTTCAAGACGATTATTTTACTGGATATAAATAGTAGTCAAAAGCCCAGAGCTCACTTTAGGTATGCAAACCAAGCTCAAATATTTACTCCTCTTTTTGAAGTCAGACTGGCTCCTAGGAAGGAGAAAAATACTGATAATGTAGAGAGTAAAGTCTCTTATCTGCCTTGGCAGTGAGGGTGCAGATAAACACAAAAATCCTTACCCTAAAGACGGCATGCAGCACCGAATGTCCTCGTCTGCAAGCACAGTAAGCTGTGATAAGAGTGGGTTTGGGAAAACAATAAATTTAATAGTGGAAAGAATCTAGTATTTTGTCCACTCTTGTCTTTCACAGGAAGCAATCAGAACAATTAATTTCTCCCTCTACTGCTACAGGTAGAAATTAGTGTTTTGACATATCTTCAACTTTTCTGCTGATCTGCCTGAGCTTGTCCTCTGCATCAGGAACCAGTCAAACAGCAAAGGTTTGTGCCAGGGCCTCTAAGACATCAGGATGCTTAATATAGAGTTAAATATGAGATGATGCTAGGCAAGAGTGCGGTTTCACAGCCAGCTTAAGGAGGTGTAAGGCCAGGTTGCCACCTCTTGCTCATTCTGTGCATGAACTGCATTTCTTCAGCAATGTAGCCTGTGCTATGATCAGACTTTGGCTGGACTTGAGCAAGATGGGAGTGTCTAGGTGAGAGATGGAGGGAAAAAAAGGATCACTCCTTTACAAGGCTTAACTGATCATGAACTATATGGAGAAGAAAACACAGTTTTCATAGACAGTGCTTGGGGAGCCTCACCTAACACCCATGCTGTGCCTGTGTGCAGAGAGAATCCAAATCCCATGGTGCTTACGGAGAGAGGAACATTTCAGTCAATCTCTACCAAACCCTTCAGAGCACTGAATTTCTGCCGTGTAGGAACTGCCTATTTAACTCCTACAAGAGTCAGGGACCCACTAGTTCTTTGCCACATCACTCCCCACTCCCCATATCATTAACTACACACAGCTCATCAGAAAAAGAGATTATTCTTAGCCTCCAGAGCCCCAGAGGTGACAGGTCCTGTTTCTCCCTGCTGGACATGGGCCAGTCACCCAGCTTCACTCAGACGTGCCCTGTGGGAGCATTCCTGCTCCCTCCCGTGTCCCTTTTCACTCTAAAACACTCCACAGCCATCCCACACGAGCCATTTCCAGGAATAAACGAGACAGGCCACGCCACCAGCTTGCAGGGAAGCGACAACAGCTACATCTGTTCGCTCTCTGCAGAGCTCAGGAGCTGTGACATTGCTATCGGTACAGCCTGAAACAGAACAGGCAGGAGCTCCAGGGAAGAGGAGAGGGTCTGGAAGGAAACAATAACAACCACAGGGACACCACCAGCACCAGCGGGAGCAAAAATGTTGCTTTACCACTTCTGAGTGCAGCAGAGCATATGGACAGTCTGGGACTGTTGTCAGCAGCCCAGAATGGGGTAGCTCTGTTCTGGCAAACTCCATTTTTTGTCTTTATGACCAAAGAATAGTTGCATGTTGGAAGCTCTGTAGTTGCTAGGGGAAGAGCCATTAATATGTTGGCGACTGAGAAGTCAGCCAAAGCAAATGCTGAGATAAAATTACTTTTTCCCACTTCTGTTTCACCCTGAGTGTCATCCAGTGTGTTTTCTCTGCTCAGGGTACCTCATGCACACTGTGCTGTGCTAACATCTTTGTCCTTTCTGATTACTTTTTTTTCACCTTTCCCAATCATAGCTCTAAAGAATAATATAAATCTGACAGGCTAGAAAGACTTCTTATGTGATAAATCCCTGCTTACTGGTAGGGTAAGACTGCAACTGTAAGAACAGCAGATAAAAGAATAGTGATAATAATGGAGAGATTGTGCTGTTAAAACAAAGTATGAGGGTGGGACTACATCCACAGGGAAGAGATCCTACAGAACAATAAATGATTTGGTGGTGGGGATCAAGGGTGCTACCTGGTTCCCAGCACACAAGAAGTTAACACACCTCTCCCTGCCCAACTCTTGGGATAACTGTGCATAATCTCATTCCAGAATAACAATGTTTTTCCCACACACACAGTATATTTTTACTCCTCTGGGGCAGGCAGTGGCTGCCCAGGTAATGCTCTTCCGTTCTATCCTTGCAGCCTGTTTCTCCAGTGCAGCCCTCAGATCTTACCCATACAGGTGACAAGTCCGGTTCTGGAGAGGTTTAATCCAAGCCAGAAAAAATATCCTTACTCCAAAATAAATACATCTGTAAATCTCCTGATTATAGAGCAGAGTTCACAAAGCAAATGACAGAATACAAGGTTAACACCTCCTGAACACCCCTCTGTCAAGCTCAGTCCTCATCTATAAATAAAGGTGCAGCTATATAGAGAAGATCTTTGGGGTTTTTTTCCCAAAAGCCCTCAGTTTTAAAGCAACAGTTCCAATTTCCTTCTAGTAATTCCCTGGACACTTCCCCTTTACCCTGCTACACAGGAGTATGGCTCCATATCATCCTTGAATGAAGTCACTTCTGCTTTGCCTGGTTGTTTGCTCTAACCCACACCACTTACAGCTATTTGCAAAACTGGGAAACAATACAAAGCCACATTTTGTATGATCATGCAATACCCTGCAAACACAAGTATTCATTAAAAAAAAATAGTCCAGGCACTATGACTGCCAGCTTCTGACTCTGCTGTGACACAGGCACATTTTTTTTTCCACCAGAGGTTTGGGGGTTTTTTTGCTGATTTTGTGTTTTGTTTTTTTTTCCATCATGAGACACTGAACAAAAGTCACAAGCAGTTCCTCTGATCAAAAGAAATCTCTGCTAGACTCTGTGGTTTGTTCACCCTGTCCTTTCATGCCAGCCACTGTTTGTTTCATTGAACGTTTGCTCTGCTCTGCAGTTGGCTCTTGAGAAAGTCAGACCAAATTCTGCACTGTACAGTAATACATTGAGAACAAATGTGCTGTTTCTATCAGTGGAAAAGGATTTTAACTACTCCTGGGACATGGAAACCTTGTACACAGTGGTTAGCAATACTGGGATCTGTTAATACTTGGCCCATACTGTCAGTGTGGATGTGCCTGGCCTTGTTCTGGTGCTAATCAGCGTTGTAAATAGAAATGGTATTCATTTCAAAAATGCTCTGATTTAATTTAACAGACCAATTCAAGTCCAAAACAATAATAACAACCTGTCCTTGATTTGGCTGAGATAGAGCTAATTTTCCTTCCCAGTAGTTAGAATAGTGCAATGTTTTGGATTCAGTATGGAATTGGTATGAGATAAATGCTGATAATATACTGATGTTTTTAGCTGTTGCTAAGAAATCATAGACTTTTCGAGTGCTTATGCTTTGCTAGTGTGCAGGTGCACAAGAGGCTGAGAGGGAGCATGGCCAGGACAGCTGACCTGAACTGCCCAAAGGGATATTGTATCCCATAGGACATCATGTTCAGTATAGAAACTGGGAGTTATTGATATAATCAGTATGTTATAACCAGTTTAAAAGCCTACTCAATTCCAAGCTCATTTTCTCCACAGATCTTGTAACTATTAATTTAAACACAGGGTCAGGGTAGGACTTCAGTTGCAGTGCTGCATCACCTGTATCTGCTCCCCAACACTCAGCATCTCTGAACACACTTAGGGACTTCAGTCTGCTTCATATGCAGATACTGTGCAAGAAATAACTAGTCAATTAAATTACACATGAAGTATTAAATCAGTCTACTCTGAAAGCATCTGGAAGTGTAGATGAGCTTTGTGAGGACAGAAATAGCATTGGCTGAATGTACTTTGGATACCTTCAGTTCAAGCCATGAACTAGCATGCTTCAGGTTGAGAGATCTACAGGAAAACGCACCTCTGATCTGCATGAGACTTACTTGGCTATTTTTTCTGTTGGCTTCCACTCTTAATTTGGAACAAAAACACAAGCATTTTGACCTTTTCCATTACAGATAATGAGAACATGTCTCTGAGGCAGCGGGAAGCATGAAATCAGGAGATAGAATATAAGGTTGTAGCTTCCTTTTAGAAATGAAAGAGGAGACTGGAACCTCAAAGCCCCAGAAGAGCCAGGAATCCTGGACTGCTGTCCTCACAGCTCCCTGACTTCAAATGTACAGATGGGTGAAAAAAACCCTGCTGCAGATGATCCTGCTAAGCATGAAAGTCTCTTGTTGTAAGGTCCCAGCTGACCATCTACAGCTCCTGAACAGAAGCTGCAAGCCTCATAAAAGGAAATATCTACTCGAGTCTTTCCACTACAGAAAAAAAAAAAAGAAAAAAAAAGAAAGAAAACAAAAAAAGAAAAGGAAAAAAAGGCAGCTTCAGATCTGATGCTCCCAGAGCTTCCCAACTCCTGGCTTTTCCCTGGCTTGGCAAATGCACTGCAAAGGAAACAGGAGCCAGCGAGGCTGGTAGCTCTCAGCACCTCCCTGAGCAGCTGTATAAAGCTGGCTAATTGATAGGAGAAAGTAGATTCTCCTGCAATTTGGTCAGCATCTGACCTGTCTATTTTATTTTTTTTAATGTAAAACTGTTCCTTGAGGAAATTGCATCATGATAACCGCAAGGGTAACCAGGTTTGGGTATAAAACTCCATGTACTTCACTAGAGAAGAACTAAATCATTATCCAAATTTCACACATGGCAAAACTGAGGCACCAAGTGCTGAAGCTCCCTAACCAGTATTGTTCAGAAATGCACTAGTCCAGCTGGGTCTGACTGTCAGATTTCCTGCTTTCTGCTCTTTTACCACAGGGTGTTTCCACTTACCACCACACACAGGTAGCCATGGTGGCAAAAGACCATGGGCTCATCTTTCTCACCTCCTGAATTTTCAGTAGCAATGCTCAAATATGGCTTCGAACCATTTAAATATTCTGAGCTTTTTTATTTAAATGAACTAGTGCTTTTCAAGGTGAGAGGAGGGTGTTTCTTATGTTCTCTTTGTCTGGAAAAAGGCTGTAATTGTTTGAACAAAATAGCCCTCACTGATTCAAATGGAAGACCTGAGACACCTTTAACAGCTACTAGTTTGGTAATGAGAAGACCTTACTTAGTGACACTAAAGGAATAAAGAGGGAACAATCTGAAATTGCTCAAGATGAGCTCCCTTTCTCACAGCACAACCCTTCCAAAACCTCCTCCCCAACTCAACGGCTGCCCAGCTGACTCTGAACTGCCAACACCAACAAAAAGGAGATGTTGCATCTTTTATACACAGCCTTTTGTTTGCCGCTCTGACACCTGCGAGAAGCAAAATTGTTATTTTCTTGCTGCTTGTTGCTAGTTTGATGCCCGCTCTGGGGCCCTACATCAGAGACACTGTTCAAAACAGGTTGCAGGGGTCCGTTTCCGTGCTGTCTGCCGATGGTGCTGCCTGAAGGAAAACCATGGAAACGGAGTTTGACAGGCTCACAGGGACCCACGGCTGCCAGAGCCGCTGCCTTTGAGCGCCTGATGAAGACATCACAGAGCAAACACAACATTAAAACACTGCTGGCTGCTTTGCATCACTTAGAATGCAAATCTCTTTGTTCTGCTCAGCCCCTGCGTTTGGTAGCCGAGGAATCTGTGCCATCATCTAACATGGGTTTGATGACCTCTTTTCCCTCTCTGTACAACTCTCCCCTCAAAAAAAAACCTATATCATTTGTTGTGGGAGGCTTGCATGGGTATGTACATGTGAAATGGCCCCAGATTTTTCCATTTCTGGGATTTCTAGGCACAAATTAAATGCCTGTATGGCAGAGCAGAGCAGGCTGGGTTGCTTTGTTGCTCCCTGTGCGTTACTTCACTTGGATTTCATTTACATGGCAACTGGCAAGGGTAAATTTTATGTCATCTTTATGTCACAGATTAAAAAGCAAAAGCAATCCTTTATTTGAGCAGCATGTCCCTTCCAACCTTTCAAGCCTCACAGATGAAAACAGAGGTGAAAAACCCCAGACCCTCCCATCCCCATAATTCCAGCTTTATAACATTTTATGCTACATTTGAGCTGTGTGGCTATTAATTCACAGAATCACAGAACGTTGGGAATTGGAAGGGACCTCAAAAGATCATCTAGTCCAACCCCCAAGCCACAGCAGGACTCCCTAGACCAGGTCACACAGAAGAGTGTCCAGACAGGTTTTGAATATCTCCAGAGAAGGAGACTCCACAGTCTCTCTGGGCAGTCTGTGCCAGGGCTCTGGCACCCAAACTGGGAAAAAATTTCTACATGTATTCACATGGAATCTCCTATGCTTCAGCTTACAGCCATTGCCTCTTGTCTTGTCACTGGGCTTCACTGAGAAGAGCCTGACCCCATCCTCCTCACACCCACCCTTCACATACTTAAAAGCACAGATGAGGTCATCCCTTAGTCTCCTCTTCTCCAAGCTAAAGAGACCCAGCTCCCTCAGCCTTTCCGCATAAGGAAGGTGTTCCAGCCCCTTCATCATCTTGGTGGCTCTGCACTGGACTCTTTCAAGCAGTTCCCTATCCTTCTTAAACTGAGGGGCCCAGAACTGGACACAATAGTCCAGATGTGGCCTCACCAGGGTAAGGTAAAGGGGGAGAAGAACAACTCTTGACCTACTAGCCACACCCCTTCTAATCCACCCCAGAATCCCATTAGCCCTCCTGGCCACAAGAGCACACTGCTGGCTCATGGTCATCCTTCCATCCACCAGGACCCCCAGGTCCGTCTCCCCTTCACTGTTCTAAAGACATTTCCAAGTCATGGCCAAGTCCTTTTCCTTTCCTTGTCACTACCATTGTGGACATTGGTCTATGCCATCTGCAGATCCATCAAAACTAGGCATCTTTCTACAAAGCTGGAGATGAATGGTCTGCCTAGATAAGGTTTTCTAGTGAGCAGCTGTTTTCTGCTTCCAGTACTGGTCCCAAACTGCTTTGAGTGTCTTTTCCAGCTACAGCCTGGGAAAAGACACAGTTTACAGTGTGAGCTAGCTGTGCCTGCAGAAACTATTATTTTTGGGTGAAATTAGTGTGCAGTTATTGGAAAACACAGCCATAAATCTCTGTGCAAGTGTTGAGGTGACATCATGCAGTATTTTGGCAGTCACCACCAGGTGCTCTCATTGCACTCCACTTCCTAAGCAACCTGGGGTTATGCCAGTATTTCTCCTTTTATACTCTCTTCCACCCTTTTTCTTTCTTTTCAGATTGACTCCTGGAAAGACCTTCCATTTTCTTATGGACTCACTGACTCTGCTTTTCTGGCTCAAATCTCTCTGTAAGACCTTGCAGAAGTGACATCAAAAAGTCATCATTTTGGAGGCCACATTTTTTTCCTGCTCATTGATGTGCTCTGAGTTTGAATTGCAGTGTTTAGTTTTGACTGTAAGGCAAAGTTAGCAGTTTCCTGAGAAACCCAAAGTCAGGTCAGAAACAAGGAATAAAAACCAGAAAGGCTCCCTAGAATGTCTAAGTAGAAGACAATCAAATTTCTGTGTCAAAAAGAGGGCAAAACTAAGGATATGGGACTTGCATGAAAAATCATGTAGACAGTTATTTTTTCCCCTCTTCCTTTCTCTCACAGTGGGACAAATTCCACTTTTATTTCAGTTCATCTGTAAAACATGAGGAGCCAGCTGAGCATAGTGTTGGTTCAGAATGAGGGCAACTGACAAGGGAAAGGTAAAAGGAACTTGTAAGTGCTGCAGTTCTCTCCAAGAAATTATTTCAATGTGAAAAAAAGCCTTCAAACTAACTTCCAAAGGATAGAGGAAGGCACTAGGACACCATCTAGCATTCCCTGACAGAGCAGACTCTAAGGTGTAATTAATGCATTAGTCATTTAAATATAGGCCATGACCTCCTGTTGTCTGAGGTTTTCTAAGGGTACCTGATAGCATTGTCCTCTGGTGCTTGCTTCCTTATGAAGGACTGCAAACAAAGAAGAGGCAGCTCTAAGAGTCTGGGAGAAGAATTAATGGTCAGAACTTGGGTGCAGGTAGAAGAGCAGGACATGAAAGAGCAGCTTGGCCAGGAAAAGGTTAGGGAGGGCCTACTGCATTAGCTCACACATAAGATGTCTAGGGTACTTTTTGGGTGAATTACATCAACATGTTGGAGACCACTCCATACTAATACTTTGATTCAGGGACCATGATATCCAAAGAATAAAGCCTGCATTTCATACACAAGGTACTTTCCAAATGTTCCTTCATTCTCAAAGACTTTGGAAATTAATCTTCAAGGCAATCTGTGAAAGACTAATTCATCAACCACCTGTGACAACTCCCATGAGCACCTTGCTCCTCTCCAGCTGCACTGCCTTACACCTGAAACCCAGCTCTGTTTCTCCATCTCCTTAACATGGAGAAGTGAGAAGGCAGAAGGCATTTCCCAGGGAACTGTCCCCACTGTCAGTGCTCAAGTGGAGCCTGAATCCCATCAGTGGGCAAGACCCCTCCCATCCAGGCAGCAGCACTGATCAGCATCTGGGTCTCCATGTTAGCATTTGCAAGTCTACAGCTATAAAGCAGAGAGAGATATTCAGAAGCAGCCTAATTAGTTGCATTTTCTTTTCTAACCTCAGTCAAAAACCAGTCAGACTGTGCTTTAGACTTTGACATCCTATTAAATGCAGAACACAGGCCAATAGCTTTCATTTTCCCTTGTGATGCTACTGACTCTTGTTTTTATAGTTTGACAGAGAGACATAATTAGGCCTCAAAAAGGACAAGTCTAGACTATTAGTTCCCCACAGAGGCTCCCTGGAAAATCAGAACCCACAATTATTCTTCACTTTCCCACTGAGGCAAGTTTGAAGATATCTGCTCTCCTGCCTCAGCTATCCTGCTCACATCCTTTAAGCCTGTGTGTTTACAATCCTTTCTCTTCAAGGGCACAAGGGAAGAGACAGGGAAGGATGATGCTGGCATTGGACATTCCAAAGGGACAAGAGCTAATGCTATAGCTGTGACTGCTTTTCAGTGCTGCAGCCAGAGCAGCAAAGAAATATATTGCCATATTTCTTCCCCCCAGCAGAACTGGGCTTATTTAAAAAAAAAAAAAAAAAAAGGGTACACCTTTTCATCTCCATCACATGTAAAATGAACCAGACACAAATCAGCAGACTGAACATGATTCCTTTCCTGGTAGCACAGCAGTCGTCATCAGAGAAAGACATTTAGTGACAGTTGTCCACTGGGGGCCTTGCCCACTCTTCTCCTCTGCTGCTGAGTTATCTGGAGCTTCACTTTTTGTTTCTCACCAACCAGGAAGCAAATTCAGCCTCTGGCTACTGCAGTCTCTCCCTCTCAAGCACTTCCTTAGTCTTTCTTTGCCAGCTCCCCCTCGTTCTCAGTTTCCAAATGCTTGGATGGTTTCTGTACCTCTCCTGTTGAGCTACAGCCTTGGACACACCTGACTC
This sequence comes from Galbula dea, assembly GCA_013399015.1. Taxonomy (NCBI): domain Eukaryota; kingdom Metazoa; phylum Chordata; class Aves; order Piciformes; family Galbulidae; genus Galbula; species Galbula dea. The sequence goes on along the minus strand of VWZX01000349.1, from coordinate 2,717,525 downwards.
ACATGAGCTCTCAGCCTCAATATGAGCATGGTCCTTGTTTGTTTTTGTAGCAGCATCATATTTCAGATGCACCTTCAGTTTATAATCCCCAGTAATCCTCAGATCCTGCTGTGCCTAGCCAGCAGGCCCTAATTCTGTGTAAACCATTCTACATCTGTCTTGATTATATCACATTACTGTTTTCAAGCCATTTCCCAACTCTATCAGCATTGTATTGAATTTTAATCCTATCTTCCAAAGTGTTACTCAACACATTGCCTGGGAATTTGACTCACAAGGAGCATCAGTTCCTGTTCCCTCTTGCCACCTGCTTCCCACCGCTAGCCTTGACACATGGTCTGCTCCTCCCATGCCAGGGATGTGCAGTGCAGAATATGCTGATAGTGCCTTTTCTTGTTGCTGTTGTAGTGATGTCCTTTCCTGTGTAAGATGTCAATCCTACTCATTTTTGGGACTGTTTTGCCCCATGGAAACACCTGGATGCCTGATACCACAAGAAAGAATCAGAAATTTGGGGCAGAGCTTATTTGCCTCTCAACAAGACCATTTCTAATAAGCAGGGTTTATTCCTCACTTTGGCCATGGCTTATCACAGCCCTACTAGGCTGCAAGAGAAACCAAAGCACTCCATTAAACAGGGCTGTGCATTGCTAAATGCCCTCATTGCTGGCACTGGCACTTTTTCTAGGACAAAAGGGCATTGGTCTTAGGGAGATGTGAGATGCCAAGGACAGCACAGCACCCTGTAATCACTCAATTAGCCCATCCATTTGCGCTCAGCCTTTCAAGCACTCGGTGGAAGTAAAGTGCTTACATGATCCCTCTGTCTACAAGGCCTTGAAATCTTTAGGGGGCCTGGCTTTGCTGCCTGGTTTTCCATTGACAGGCTGATAGAGACATCACAAATCTCTCCAAAGGCCAGTCACTAGGCTTCTTTCAACATCAAAGAGTGTCAATGTTCACTCTGCTTGAGAGCCTGGGGCAATATAAATCACACATGAATAGGTGAAATTAGTGTTTGAGGTTAAATTCTCTCTGTATATACACAAATATCTCTCCTTAGAAAACTGATATTATTTTGCTGTGTTCCCATCAACATAAAATATTTCCTATAAGTCATAATATTCCAATGGACAACAAAACTTTAGAGATGGGGAAAAAAAAATATGAGCTGGAGTGTTGTGGGAAGAGAATTAACTCATTTCAAATATACATTGTCATTTTCTTGAAAGAAAAATCAGTAAACTGCTGGGGTTTTGTTGGGTTCTTTGAAAGTCCATTGTTATGTTCGTATTCTCTTTGGACTGAATCGAGTCTCCAGTCACGGGGATGTAACCACCTTCCCTGGACTATCTCTGGCATGTTTCTTCCCAAAAGCACTGACCCTTGGTCAGGCTCATGACTGCCCACAGAACACCTGCTCCCTGCACTGCTCCTCCCTGTGCCCAGTTCTCGAAGCCGGTCAGCACACAGGCTGAGCTGGGCTGCACAGATGCCATCTCCTGGCTCACATAATCAGCTGGAGAAGGTGGAAGGCCTGGATGGTGGCTGTTTGGAAAGTCTGATTCACCCTGACTGGCACAGTTGTGGCACCTCTGCAGGGGGTCTCCACCACCTCCAAACAGGAGACAGGACAGCTGGGGCTGTCAGTAAATTACACTGCACAAAGATAGTTCTCATGTCTGCCTAGCCTTCTGCAGGCAGGGCCCTGGCAGGTGTTCCTCTGTCAGTGCTATATCAGCATATTTGCACGATGTCCACACCGCTGCCAACTGGCCCTGCCTGCTCCAAGCAGCAGCGGAAAGCACCTGATGCTGCTGCGGAGACAATTTGGTCCAGCATCTTGCAGAGTATTCAACAGATCATCCTGGGGGACAGATAGCCAAGTCCCCAGGGGTTTCGCTATTCCCAGGAAAGAAATAGCTATTAAATTCAGGCTGTTGGCTACTTACTCACTAGACTCACTCAGCTCCAAACCTTCCTGCATCTCATCTGCGCTCTCAGCAGCCAGTTCCATCCCCTCGGTTCGGGAGGGCAGAGAGCGAAGCAGACGGCAGCTCGGCAGCCTCTGCAGCCTCCTGCAGAGCACACAGCTCGCCCTGCCCACCGCAACTGCTGCTCTGCACAGCAGAGAGGGATTTTTCCCTTGGGCAGCCACCCAGCCAGCCTCCAGGGCTTCACACCAAGCAGAAACGGGAGCTGGGAAAATACCTGGTCTTAAACGGTGTGGGTTTAATGAGATTTCTTTTTTTATGACCTCTGCAGTAAATTGCCTGTGCTCAGCATTGTGTTGGAGTAAGTAACACCCGGCAGAAATTGTAGCAAGGCAGTAATTGCAGAGTAGCTGTCTAAGATCTCTGTGCCATCAGGCAGGGATTTTCATTTCATACATTAGTCACAATTTGCTGTCATAGTTGCATATAATCAGTTTGTCTCTGAATGAGAAGAAGGAAAAAGGGGAGAAAGTTGCATGGCACTGGGGATATTCATGGAGTTAGTGTGGGTTGTGTGGATCTCCCTGTCACCCCTGCAGCCAGCCAGGGACTGCATTGCTACTCCAGTCACATAGCCCTTAACACAAACCTGGGGAGTAAGACAGGAAAAACGTGTTTGCCTGACAATATCTGAAAGGTTTTAGTGAGCATTGGGTGGATTATATACCAGATTTTCCATTATTGCCATCGCCCAAGCTGCAATGACACCAGATTCCCAACAATCCTAATGCCTTAGAACCTTTGCCTTCAAAATATAGACTCCTCAAAGGGATGGGGGTGACTGCTTTGCTCTGTAATGTCTAAACACATGCACCTACAGCATTACAGCTACCTCAGTAAGAATCATTTTTGTTTCATGCTGCATTAGTCCCCTTTCTTCTCACACCAAAATGTCCTCCTGCCCCTCAGGGTCATGTTAGTGACTGCTGATTGCTGTCAAATACACCAAGCAGTTTCCCTACCTTCAGATCTCTGAGCTTCTAGATGATGGATCCTGAGCTGGTTTTGCTTCCCGATTCCTCCTGCTGCTCATCATCATTGCAGCCATCACAGCATGAGTACGGACGTGAGATTGTGCTCTGTGATCTTCTTGGGAGGTCACCAGCCAGGGCACCCTGGTGGGAGTGAAAAAAACCACGTCAGGGACAGGCATGCAACCTGGAAAGGCAATCACTTCTGTCATGTGTTGCTAAACCAGCCTGTGCTTTGGCAAGCAAGGGACAGGCTGGTGTTATTATGCAGAAAGCATATTGAAAAGCCAGAACTGATGGTCAGAAAAATACCCACATCACCTAGTTTGGTCCAGGAGATATTCATCACCTCAATCCTTCAAAGCCAGCAACCACAGCTAGAGAAGAATTACACTATGGCACACATGATATTAATCCTTTTTTTGGCACAACAGTGTTAAGAGTAATAATGTTTCAGGCTGTAACTACTGGGGGAATTTTGCTCCACCAGCAGCCAGGGTATTTACACCTCTCTGGTCTGTGCTCTTAGATGTTCATAGTGACCCCATCACGCTGCCACCTCCTTGTCTCTAGCTTGTCACACAGCAGAAGAAAATGGTTCTCCCCGAGATTTTAAACAGCCTTCAAGGACTATCATGAGATTTTTCACTCATTTGTGTCCACTATTGTGAAATCATGATGAGAAAATCTTTACATTTCAAACAGTGTTTGACTCTTTCTGGGTTTGTTTCTTTGGACTGCTCGGCTGCAGCCAGGAAACCTGGCAGAAGTTCTACCTTGTCCATTGGCTCGCTGGGCCCATCTCATGTCTAGCTTAAAATCTGCATAATGAGAAGAAAGCCATTTTCCTTGCAATCCATTCTCCTGTTCAAAGCTCCTCATGTGCCAGGTTGTTGTTTTTTAATCACACAAAATGGTATATATTAATGAGCTCTGAAGTTACACAAAGATAGATCTAAAGCATAAAAACACTAATATGCCCTGTAGCACTCAGTGCTTTGAACAAGGAATGACATCTGTGAGAGAGTGTGATTGCATGCAGCTATGGAAACCAGTGCCAGAAAATAAGGAAATGCTGAACAAGTGGTGCAAGATTGGAAAAAAAACCTGGGAACAAAGATATTCAATTTGCATTAAAAGGCCTAGTTCTCTAGCAGCCCAAATTGTGTGACTTTCTGCTTTCGAAACAGTTGTCTGCTTCTGCTGGCAATGTGCAGATTATCATCTTCCTGACAGAAAATTTGCCTCTGCCTCCAGTTCCCTCTGAAACAGAGTGAGCTGGTTCCCAGGTCAGATGTTGCTATTCCAAACAGGACAAGTTTTGCAGCTATGGAAAAGTGCAAGGCCTTTCCTCATCTTCGTGTTCATCCTGAGCAATTTCCTTCTCTTTTCCAGATGGTGCCAATTAAGATCAAGAACCCCTGCCTTTATGGTTGTTAACAAACAAGCACAATGTGATACTTCAGTGAGCATAACTAGAGTCACATAATATGCCCAAGAGAAGCCAAAATGAAAAGAACAATTGCAGTTAGCAAACACTTAGGTTGCTGGGTCTTAAAATTGTAGAATGCCAGGGCTGGAGATTTTATTTTTAGTCCTGAGGTCTGCCTTCAACTGCTGAGTTCACTGGGATTATTTTGAGGCTTAAGGATAAGTGCTTGGATAAACTATTCCAGTCAGTGAGAGAGGCAGTAAAGCTGGGCCATACATAATTCATATTAGAAGGTATTTTACTAACATATTATTGAGTTCATTTTATTAATCAGTAGTTGGTAATTATGATAGCATCTATGCTTTCCCCAGAAAAATCAGATAGTCCTGGTTAGAAGAGCTCACCATCAAGACGTAATGCAAACCACAGGCTAAAAACCAGATTCCCATGTTTTATGCCATGGGGAGGCAATCAACTGTTTCCACAGATTACCTGAGGATCTAATGGATGACCTGTCACTTGCAAACCTCACCTTGAGGGTGAGCACCTACCTGAGGAACCTTTTCTACCACAGCTGTGTGTGACTTTTCTTAATTCACACATTTCTGAATATATGACTATGGATGTTTCAGCTGTTGGGTAGCAAACCTCACACTTGCCCTCTTTGTATTCGTTACTTTTTCCTGACTGCACAAGGAAGTTGTGATCTCTGGAATTTGTGGACCACACTGTGAACAACCAACATTTTGCTCAACCCAACGTTCTGAAGCTGATGGATGTCTTCCTGAACAATTCCCTTGTGTCACAAAGGGGTCTACTGACCACACAGTCTATAAATCCAAAAAGATGTGCTGGAAGCACAGTTAAACCAAGTAAATGTTGGCTAACTTATTCCTTTAAAAAATTATTTTTGTGTTGGGAAAAATTCTACAGTGTTTTCCTATTTGAAAGTGCTTGGGCTTTTTGGTATGATGGTGTTCAAAGCCTGAGCACATACCAGCTGGTAGGATTCTACATCAAAACCCATACCATGCCTGTCATAGCATAAGCTTGTTAACAGACAAAGGAAGAAATACAAATGTTTCAGGTTATTCTTCTATGCTAAGTTACAATATTTGCTTCCTTTCTTCCATGGTATACCAGGATAGAGCAGAGCATGTTAACATGTTGACAACACACAAAATGCTCCAGCCTTTATATGAAACTTTATAGTCTGCTGGCCAAGGTGGCACTGAAGAAACACGCTGTGCTGTAACTAATTAAGAGAGGGGTGGGCTTCTCCCTCCCCCATCTTCAGATCTGATCTGCACAAATGTCACTGCTCTGAGTACATGACAACAAAACCCAGTTCAAGTTTCACGGCACACTCTGTGCTGTTTGGGCATATGCTGCATTGCACTTGCACTTTATCAAAGAACTGGCAGTTCCACTCACAAGGGGAGCTGTAACCCTGACATACAAACCTCTGAGGTTGCTTCTCCACAACTCTGAAGAACTCTCTCAGCTGTGTTTCTCTTGTACTGGAGCCTATGAAGATGTATGTTCAGGTGCTCACTCGGGATGGGGTCGCCAGGCACTTCTGGCAAGCGCAACATTCACAATGATCCCTTATAGCGTGAGCTGATCAATTCCTTCCTTGTTTTGATTTTGCATCAAACTTTAAGATGACCCAAGCAGTTTGTAACTCAGCATACACCATAAGAGTAACCCTCCCAGCCCAGTAGAAGAGATAGATGCACACGCTGAGAGATGCAAAGTCTCCACAGGCAGCTACCTCATCTGCCAGCTTCCTGCAATGTAACTTCTTAGCAGAGCAAGGACAGAGAAGTGGGGTTGCCCACTGTGGTACCAAGCCCTGCCACAGCAGTGGAAACAACACAGTGGATTAGAAGAGGCTGGAATTAATGAAGAACATGAGAGATAAGAGCAGTGACATAAGGGTAGACCAAAGGTCCACCTAGTCCACTGACTTCAAACATCCAACAATGAGTACAGGGAAAGAGAGGTATAAGAGAGTATTTTGTGGCACACTCTCCCAGAGGATTCCTGAACAGGGATACAGGCAGATCATCAAGTGTAACACCCACCAATTTCCAGCTGGAGTCTCCTCCTTAAACTTCCTGTTCTCCCCACTCTGAAACTGCCAAGTTTATAATGTAGCTTGGGAAGCAAAGCAGACATGGTCCCAGCCCCTCCTGCAGAGGTAAAACCTTAAACTCAAAACTCCCTTTGAGGGACAGCAACACCTTATAAAGTCCTCATTGCCAAGGAGTTTTCTGAGAAATTCATAAAGGTCATGCCAGGTCTGACAGCAAGGTGACTCTCCCAAGCTCAGAGTCAACTCCAAGATAAACCTAGGTATTTCTCAGAATTCCCCACAGTTTGTGCAGCCTTCCAGTTCTTCACAGCTATTGTATTTGCTTTGTCATTTGTCAGTGTGGTGAGACAAGGAACACAAGACAGATTCAGCAGATCACGAAGGAGCAAACAGAAAGGAGAAGCTGTTGCCATTTGTGTTGAGACAGCCTTAAGATCATATATGTGCAACTGGACAGAGGGACTGAGACCCCCTTCATTGACTTGCAACAAGGTCTGCATTACTGCTGAGGCGTCAGGCAAGTCATGTCACAGATGTGTTAGTCACTCTGACTTTCTCCACAGTTGCTGCTAACCAGCACCAGTGCAGAGCCAGTTGCTGTGGGTGGCTGAACACAAGGACAGGATTTCCTATAGAAAGCCTAGGAAAGCTAATGGGAAAGATCCTTCAGTTTAGGAGGAAACTCTGGTGCTTTGTACAGACACAAGGAGTCAGTTTAGAAAGCAGATTAATACCTTACACAGGGACTTCTGAGCCAGAAAGCTGAGCTGTAAGTCATACTGCAATCAAAAAATTAGAGGCAGAGAAAGGTTATATCATCCAGGTCTTCATCCAGAGATACACAAACTAAAAAATGTGGCACATGGTTAAAAGCTTTGCTAGGTCAGAGACCTAATTTGCTTCCTGTCAGTAGGGTTGTTCTCTATTGTGGACATTGCTTGGGCTAATTAGACTCTGCTCCTGGCCACTGTAAGAGCAAAACCCAAGGCATGAATCCTCTGGCACTTCTAAGTGCTGTCAGCGCTTTTCAGATAACAACAAATAATAATAACAAACTTTGTGTTTGAGGTCTGTGCTCGGGGTGGTTTCAGGAGTGATCAGATGTGGCAGGGAGATTTCCAAGCCAATCAGGACAGCCCCACCCCAGTGCAAAAGATGTCCCAGATACAAATCTGGATGCAGAGTTATTTTTGTGTACTTTTTTACATCCCCTTTACCTCAGGTTTCTCAGTGGATCATCTCTCCCTGATTCTTGCACTTTAGATGCTGAACTGTGTCTTTGCTGGATCTGATTTTAGGCACGACTAATCTGCAAGCACAGTTAACTTGCATGCAGCTAGGCAGTAGATGATGGTCATTATGGTACTGTCCAGTACCTGGATTCACCTACTCATTGTTGCAGCTGGCTTACAAACTTGCCTGATTCCACCTTCCTCATGGAGCATACAGAGGCACCACTGCAACACAGACAACGTTAATAATGCCATGATGCTTTTTGCACAGGCAAATTCAGCACAACATTGGGCATGTATTTTGTGCATGACATTCCACAACATGCTCCTTCGGCATAGTCACTGCTTTGCTTTCTGAGATCCAGGTTAAATTTTTAACCCAGTTGCAACATCTCCTATTCCATCATAAAATACAGACGCGTCACTTGCCTAAGTTGCTACAGTAACGTATTAAAGACCGGTAACATCTGGTTTATTTTCTTGTCTGCTTTCCCTTTAGCCCTTTGAAGCTGCTCACGGCCTGACGCTCCGCTCCTGGCTGGCGAGGGACTGGCAGGCATGGCTGTGAACACTAGATGGCACTTTGCAGCAAGAAAGGTCAAGTGCTTATGCAACGAAATGAAAACCTCATTTACTGCTTTCATTCACAGGGCAATAAATGTGCCCTCACTTTTTCCTCACCGTGTCCTCATCACCTCGTTGGTCCTAATTCAGCGGTTAGTCCACTGAGAAAAGCCTGATCGGTTCCCAAATTCTCACTTTCAGCAATGGATAAATCTCTGGTAACGTGATTATTTCATTATGAGCTCTAGCTTATATTGGTATCAAGCTACTTTGTGTTTTGCTTCAAGCTGGAGCATATGCATGGAGCATCTGTACAATAATGGCTAGACCAGATACTCCAGAAGCTGTAAACCTTCCTCTTGATTAAAAGACAAAACCAGATCCAGCAATGATCTTGTGGCCATTTGCCAATCTGCAGCACCAGAAAATGAGGGTGCTGCTTCACGTTTATAGAGTCCTCCTGCCTCTCATACCAGGCTGTGTCTGGAACTTCTTGGATCATTTCAAATGGCCAAATGTTGGCCCTGGTTCATGCACGGAATTTGCTAGCCCAAAGGGAGCAGGGCAATGCTGTGTTACTCACAGCCACACCATGATGGAGCAGAGAGAAAATGGTCCAGAACGGCAGAATAGACTCTTCTTGGAACAGTGACAGGGAGACGTGCAGGTGCTTCAGACTCTCCTCTGGGTTGGCTGAGGACAAGGAGCTGCTCTTTTCCCTGCTGCCACCTGGAGCTGGTATGAAAGCCAGCGTTCATGTGAATGTGGCTCCTTTTATTTATCCCTGAGGCTACGCTGTAATAGTAACCCACAGCCAGCTTCAGCCTGCCTTGCAGAGCAGGTACGTGAACGTGGTCTGGAGCATCCTCCTCCTCTCCTGGAAGCTGAGGCTTCACCTCAACCTCTCCCAAGTCTGGCCTCCAGGCAGCACCTAGCCCAGTGAGTGGCCTGCATGCAGGGCAGGAAAGCAGGCTGAGGCCACAGTAAACAACCTTCTGCTATCTATTTAGGTGCAAGGGTAAACAGACACTGATTACATGGTAATCATGATGGTAGAAGGCTTAAGGTTGCCCTCAAGACACATGAGGAGCTGTGAGGGCCCACCCTCCTGGCACGTGGGCCCCTCTGCAGAGAGCTGGAGCCCCACAGCATTCTCCCAGGCTGTGGCACCACAGCGATTGCAGGGGATCACTCACAGGGCGCTACAGGTAGAAGAGCAGAAAGGCTGCGTCCTGCTTGGCAGCATACAAACAGCCATGCCATGGGCTTTCCTGAGACTATGCCCTTCTTCACCTCTCCCAGACAACATCCAGGGTAAATCTCCAACTAGTGCCACTTCACCTGTTCTGGAAACCGTTTTCAATCCTTTTATACCCATTATTCCTTTATCCTTTTGATAAGCTGTCCACCTTGGCTGACTGTCAACTGTTGCTACTCCCTTAGAGCAGCGTCACTTCTGCCCAGCCTCATCTTTCCCAAGGTGTTTCTTAGCAACTTTCAAAGCAGACAATGCACTTCCTACCTTTCTTAGCTTTCTTTCTATATTTTCTTTCTTCTAAATGAAAGATTTCTACACGTTTTAAAGTCATCTCCTGGATTATTATTTTTCTCCTCTCATCCTTTCCTACCTCCTCACCAAGGGCAGTGTTTCATTGCTTGGAGGTATTTTTTCTCCCTTCCTCCATCAGATCACTCTAACAGGTCATCTTCTTCCCCCCAGACACCTGACTGACTGCTGCCCTAGCTCTGCTCCAACAACTTGCTTTCCCCTAAAATCTCAGCTATAAAGTTTCTGAGTTAATCAAGCTGTTAGAAGAGCTGATCACACGTCTGCACAGGTTCCCCTTACTCCGGAAAGAGCTGGACGATTCTGAAAAACAATGCCAGCTGCTGATGCTACCAGAAACATTGCCCCCCCTTAACTTAGGAGTTTGAGTTCATGTTACTCTCTCACACTTTGTTCTGCTTTAATATTGTTTCCCAGCTCCTCAAAGTCCAGGCAAGTTCAAGAGGACTTTTGTTTAAGGACTGAATAGACATCTTGAAATTGTGCCTGAGCTCTACAGCCATGGCTAAACAGCACCAATAATTACCAGCACCCTGCTGCTGACCTCCACCGTGGGTATTGGTTTCACCAGCAATGAAATGGAGGGAAATGGTAACAGCAAGGTAATGCCCTGGAGCCTGGATGGGGGCCACATGTCAGTGGCAGCAGGTCAGCATGGGACCAGCCTGACTAACTGGCTTGGGAGGACCAGGGAAACTCCTGCTCTTGGTCATCCTTGGGGAATGAGACGCGGGAGCTGGAGGTTGGCTGGTCAAGGGGCTCCTTGCTGCCATCACTGACACCTAGTACTCACCTATATAACATCCATGCAGGCCTCCTCCAGCACTGTTTGTGCTTAAAAAATTTCTCCAAACACACCAGTCAACAGATTGTAACATATTCTTCCATTCTTTCTTATCACAGACTCTAGCCCTATTAACCTAATAAAGATCCTTCAATCTCCTTTCAGTTTGGGAGAATTCTCCCCATTGTCTCCACAGAAATCTCTCTGGATGTACTGGCAAGAGCATGAGTCTGCTGCCACGTTCCAAGTTGCTTGAAATAACAAAGAATTATCCTTACAATTAAGATCAGCCTGTGCAATTCAGATACATGCCTTAAAAGAGTTATTCTTCACTGCCAGAGATGTATTGTTCTTCCTCATTTTATTTTATTTTCTTTTTTTTTTTACTGGATGCAACAGTTATGCTGTCATTTATCGGAGAAGGAAGCAGCAGCTGCAGAGCTGTGTATATAAAACAAACACAATGTGGATGAAGCTATCAGAAGCTCAGATTACAAGGAGGAGAGGGGGAGGATTGCTTTTAATAAGATCTGGTGTCAGTAAAGTTGTGAGATGGAACGGCAAGGTCTTAGTCTATTAAAAATAAGAGAGGGAACAAATTCTGTTACTGAATGGACCAGCAGTGTTAGCTGTGTGCCTACAGACAGAGGGCTTAATTTGAAAAGTAAAAAGCAATTTGGTCATCCACCTTCAGACTTGGGATACTCCACAGAGCACGCCAAGCACACTCATTTCTTTTTAACCCTTTGGCTGCACGACCCCTACAGCATGGAAAAGGCAAAAGCAGGGTGTATTTATTCCATTGAACAGGACTGCTTTTCTCCCTGGCAGGGCTGTGCAGGCAGCTGGCTGATCCCAGAAAAGGCAGGTGGGAGGCAGGCATCCTGCTCCCAGCTCTGATGCTGCTTTGTTGTGTTAGCTTGGGTGAATCGTTTCTCTCACCATGACTACAAACACAGATGCTGATGCTATCAATGGCTCCTGCTTGTTTGCTTATTCATCTGTATTAAGCCAGTGACTAGGAATCTCCCCCAAGCATGAGAGCACCCAGACCAGGGTGTTGTATGAAAAAGCCAGCTGCAGTTGTATTCCCCAACGCGGCACCGCATGCCATGACATGAAACTGCCCCATCCCTCACACAGTGGTGGGGAGCTGGAGCCTGGCAGGATGCCTGCAGTGCTCTGAGAACACATAGGCACAGTGAAACATCTGTCCTAAAACCAACAGAGGCAAACACAGACTGGGGCTTGATGGCCTCACCCCGATAGCCCAGCATGAGGGGGGATGGTGGCTATGGGGTGTCTGTTTGGGTAGCCAGGCCAGCCAAGCATGAAATCAGATTGGATTAACATCCTATCATAGATGTTTTCTAATAAAGCTAAAACCATTTTTAATAGAGCTAGATTCACCCACAGGTGGTAACACATGCATGACCCACATGCTCCTGCGGTATCTCACCGTCTGTTCCACCAGCACATCTCACTCAAGAGGGAGACAGAAGAGCTCTGGACAACTCAGAATCAACCAACCATGGCTGTATTTTCCCAAGCACACACACACACAGAGTTCTGTTGCGGGCATTATTGCAGTAATAGCATAATTGTGCAAAATATGTAAGTATTTTCTGTAATTGTATAATCAGCATGTAATTATATGGAGTAGAAAATATAAACATACATTAAACAGGTGAATGCACTTATTATTCAAATATAAATCTCAGTGGTAGCTGAAACTGTGCCAGCCTCTACTTGAGTGTGTAATTAATAGAGGATTAGAATGAAGTACGTTGCATTTCTATAAATACCTGATACAGCTAAGGCCACCTTTGGACTAAGACTAGGAGATTGCAGTGGCAACACATATAAAGGCATCAAAATACAGCAGAAGTGCATGTGCATTAGAGGCCTGCTGCCAGTTTCAGGAATCTTTCTCTCACTTTACTCTGCTGAAAAATGACTAGCAGTAACAAAAGGAAATAGTTACATGTTCTGCAGCTGTATGGTGAGCCCTCCTCATGCAAGGAGTCCAGCGACCACAAAGTCTGACACTAGAGATAGTGAAAGCACTGTCTAGAAATCTTAGACCCAACAACCTGACCTGATAAAAACTAGTATAGAAGTTTTGAAGGAATATGGGATTTAGATCTTTGACCTTCTTCCTCCTCCTGCTTCTCCTGACGTCAGGTGTAGTTGGCCACCGGAGACAAAATTAGGCCTCTACGGTTTTATGTCTCATCTAGAAGAGCCATATTCCAGAAAAACAAACCCATTAGCCCAAGCATCTTCCAGGAGAAATATTTTATCATATGGAATGGCTCAGGGATTCAGCCTTCCACGAGGACTGTGCTTCGATCACAGATGGGATCTCAGGAACTGCACTAAATCACAGATGGTATATTTTTTCCTATAACTCACAAAATGGGCTATTTCCACTGCTTGCTGGGTTTTTTCCCTTCTCTTGTTTTTATATTTTGCACATGGCAATTACAAACATGGATACAATTTTTTTAGAATGGCCCTTTAAAACATTTTCTTTTAATGATGCATATAATCCTTTCCTGTTCAGTAAATCTAACACCAAAATGTCATTCTTTTCAGAAATTAAAACATACTTAATTTTAATAGGATTGCATTTATGTTTTATATGCTTTGCTTATTTATTTTCTGTGTCATTTCTGTTTTCTTGGATAAGCTCAACATTCCCTTGTTATCTCTTGAAATACTGCATCAGCCACAGGCTACTGCCTAGACTGAGACACGGCAGCTTCTGCCCACTCATGGGCCACAGGCAACCAGGTGGTCACACATTCATACTCCTTACAGTTTGTCATTTGTAATTCCTTAATTCTGAACCATGACCAGATGAAGACAGAAGCATAGCCCAAATTCACCCCATCCAACTCTGGTCTACAACTGAGGCAATTTAGGTAGACTATAAAATCCCTGTGCAGTCAGGGAAAGAGGATGCAAGGAGGGATGGGAAAGAAGGAAAGGACCACCCCCGGCACATCATATTCTCTGGAGGAACTTCTCTCTCTGTTGTCTATGCAGGAAGCCTAAGGCAGGCAGGTACTTCGCCAAAGTTGGGGAAGGGAAAGGAATTTGGACATCCTCCAAACAACTTAGTCTTAAAACAACAGATGGAAAAAGAGAAATATGGGGGTCCACGAGCAGTCAATGAGATTGTGATATGAGTTTGCATAATAGGCGCCCAGCTCTGCACATCAGTGCATCTCCTCTTTCTAGCTGCTAAGTGACAGCAAAAAGAAAGCCAAAATTACATTTAATACTTTTCTGAAATTGCTTCATTGCTTTTCCATGTAAACTGCTGCTATAGCTGGCACAGAGTTTTTATTTGTTTGCTGGTAGGAGAGGAGGACAGCCTATACAATATGAATAAGAGAAAAGGCAGCTACCATCAAATCTCTCTGTTCAGCCACAATCCCAAAAGATCTAAAGCTCCACATGTTGATATCAGTATGGTAGCAACTGGGCTCCTACCAGCATCATGTTGCAATCCAGTCTCTGGGGATCCTCTTCTATGTCCATTTAACTTTTCCACCTCATTTTCTATCACAGGATGCTGAAACACTGTTGTTATTTTGTTTCTGTTTTATATTTACTGATGTTATCAAATATTACACTTCACTGGAGGATCATCTAGACAACATTTCATGCCCTCTTCAACACAGAGCTGCTCAAAAAGTCATGTGTCAGCCCCAGAGCCAAACAGCAAATCAAACCAAGGCAATGGTAATCTCTCCACTGAGCTTTGAATCAGCCTTCTGAAGAGTATTTCTAATTCATATGAAATGAAGATTTATTAATCCTTTGGCACTGACAAGAGGTCGGTATTGCGATGACACCAAATAACACTCAGGCTGAGTAGATGTTTGTCACCTACTGATAGCTACACCTTCCATGTCTTGTGCCAGTCTTGTTGACCCTCAGAAAAGCCCACAATGATCCCCTGGGGTCACAGACCATGATTTTGACCCACTCAAGAGCAGCTCCAAATCCCACCATCAATGCTTGCACCTCAGATGTGACCACATTAATTAGCATGTTCTAATTGCACAAAATTCACCACCTCACTTCAGATCCTTGCCAACAGAGTTCTCCCACATGCCTACTGCCTTTTGTAGGGGCATATGCATGTCTAACACAAGGTCTTAGAGAGAAAGCACCCACGTTTGCCACCTCACCCAGACAAACTCACAGCGTGACAAGAAGCCTGACAACAAGGTCCTCCCGTAGTGGATCAGAGCAAAGGCCCAGTGTCCTGTCTTTGACTGGTCCAGTGCTGCTAGTCAGGTAAATCACAGCTTGTTCATTAGATGCTGTCCTGCTTTCTGTCAATCAGAAATTAAGGACTTCTTTGCTTAGGGGTTGCTTCTGGACCACTGTATTTCATGGCCAGGAACCATCTTTCCTGCACTCATTTTGCTCCTTATTTAACATATTTCTGTTGTTGACCTCTAAGTTTTCCCACAGCCTCCCATGGCTTGTTCCACTTTCCAAATATGCACAATATTTGTGACAGAGGTTGGTTTTGACTCTTGTTGGATCCTTCTAATATGTCCCTCTCTCAAGTCTCCCTCACGTGCAAGTGGTGGTGTTCTACAAACCTAGTTGCATTTTGGGCTAACAGGGTGAGAAAAGCCAGGAAAGTGGTCATGCAGCTGTATTTTTCACAGATTCAGGCTGCTAAGTAGGCAGTCAAAAAGAGGTGTGCAAAGGGTAGTCAGGGTGCATCTCTAAAATCTCCCCATGAGAGGGCTCCACATCTGGAATGGATACTGCTCTTGGATTTTAATGCTCATACACCCTCTCCCACACGGCCCAACTATTCAGCCTTTATGAGGGTGAAGTGGATATGAGCCTAAACATTTCAGATGCCGTGAGTTTGTAGTCATGCCACACATGATTTAGTGAATAACTGATGCAAGGCAAAAAGATGGCAGAGCTCTGTGATCTAACAGCTGTGCAAACAGGCTAGAGAATTTAAAATTCAGGAAACTGTATCTCCAGGAAAGCATTTAAAAAAAAAAAATCCCTAGTGCCACATCTGGTGGCATCAAATTGTCATTATGACATGGTATTTAAGATGATTTAATGGGTTTATTGCCAAGTAAGAACCTTGGAGTTTGCTTAAACTACTGTGCATTAAAAGGATGTAACTCTTTAAATGATACTCTGACAAAGTACTGCCTAAACAGTTCATTATCTTTCAGGAACACACACATATGTACATCAGCATGTGTGTATATGGAAAATAAGTAGATCAATAGACAGAAAGATGAACAGAGCTGCACAACTACATGCAAGTATTTAAGGATACACAACAACAGACGCATGTGTTATGAGAGCTCTTTTGGAAAAATTCATTCACTCCCCTTTCTGCCTCTCTCCTACACCTCATACATCCATACAGCAGGCAAGATTGCTGTCCACCTTAATTACTTCTCACTTAGGGCACTGAATCAATGGGTGGTTTTGAAACAAAGGATTCAGCTACTAAAAACAGCCTGGGAAAGTGCCTAGGAAAGGTTACTGATTATAGATGACTTCTAAGAAAAGGTGTCCAGAAAAAGAAAGGGTGTCTCATCTCTTGCTGAATATTTTTAATGTGACTTAGTGTTTCTCTCACCTTGAGTTCCTGGAACAGTTCTCATTTCCTCTGAATGTTCTGACTTCTTATCTCAGGCCCTTTCAGCTTTGTTGATTTTAAATTCAGTCTGGTTAATTCAAATTCAAGGCACACTGCTCCTGAAGCCTTTCACTGTCTTCTGATTCCACAGAACAGAGCTGTTAATGGTATGAGGTTTTGTCAGTGAGGAACGATGCAAACTTCCTTTTACACTTACTCCTTTCATACTAGATTGACACAACACATTGCAAGCCAGTCAGACAATCTTGCTTTGGGTGTCTAACTCGGATGGGTCTCTCTCTGCTGACTGCATACAGAAGGGAGGCTTCCAACCGAAGGTGTTCTGATGTGCACCTTGGATACGTGCCTTAAGTGAACAATAAGGATTGCCACCTGTGAAATCACATGATGGAGCAGATTTGTCCAGCTGGACAAATTCCTGAACAATTCCATCAAGTCACCATGAGCATTTCCATCCTCTGTGGCAATTTTCCACCATCAATGCGTTTGCCTTTTAGCATGTGAATAAGCTGTCAAAGCATCATCTGCCTCCACTAGTCAACCCTGTGTGCATGCAACATGGAAGTAAAACAGGCAGTTTTTCTCTGTCCCAGGCTGACTTAGCTGTTTAGATACCAAAAGTGAGCTAGATAGAGTAGGATGGAGCTTCCCATACCCTAAGTGAGCCATCAGACCTCTATAGTGACATATCTACACAGTTTCTGAAGAGACTGATACACCTGCCCTTTGAGGCGGGCCTCTGCTGATGGTTCCCCTCCAATGAGGTACCACCCAACAGCTCAGGGCTAGCTCTTACTGCCCTGGAACACTTCACTACCTGTGTATATCTCTGACTTTAATTTCTATGTATCCATAACATGTTCATTTATTTTCTTCCCTAGCAAAACCCAGCTCTTCTAAAGCAGGAAGGAAGGTGGAGTTCGCTCCTTCTAAAAGAAAGTCAGCCTCTTTCCCAAATCAGAGGGGGTCTTCAGCAGCCAAAGGGTTGGGTTTTCTCCATTCTTTCCTTTGGTTTTTTTTTTTTTTCTTTTCTCTCAGTAAGGGTTTGAGAATGAGCAATTGGAAGAGGGGAAAAAAATAACCTCAGGTTGTATATTGCCACTTTCTCTTGCATTGCAGTTAATGCAAACCTTTGATTAGCCTTCTGAAGAGACCACACATTCAATAATTTGAAGCAAAAGGTTAATGGTGTTATTACAACTATTATCCCTTTTAAAATCATTATCCTCTTGTTTTTTTATGTCTATATTACCTTCACCTTTCCATGAACCCACTTTACCAGCTGTTTCCCTCTGTCATAAAGTTTGCTGAACATCATCTTAGGAATAGGATAAATGCCATGTTTTATCAATCAAGCCTAAGGGAATTCTCATCTTCTCATAATCCAAACTGTAAAGAGAGATTATTACAAAGTTTCTATTTTGATTTTTAAATTGGCCATGAGTGAAATATACCCCTAGTGTCAAGGGGCAAAATGTTGCAATTATGACATCATTTTTCTTGGGAAGTTGTACAGCTTAGCAAAGTATGAAACTGAAGAGTGAGAAGAGACTAATTGATCATATATGATTTAAAATTGGTTATTGATTAGAAGGACAAATAGTCCCAAGCAAAAATGCACAGAATGACCTAAACAAAGAAATGTTCTGGATTGAGGTAACCACCAGCCTCATTTCTAAAGCATCTTCCCTACTTAGGAACCTAAATCCTAGTGACTTTCAGGAAACCTTACACTCCTATTCCTCATATTGGAAAATGTGAATGAACCTCCTAAAATCTCAGCGTGACCTCAGAGGTCCATGGCAGTGCCTGAGACATGTTTGAAAATGCTCCTTTCTCTCCAGAAACACTAAAAAGATCCAGATTGCCTAACTTCAGCCACCTCAAGTTAATTGCTCCATCAACATTTGAGCTAAATCTTTGCTCTTTGTAAGTTAAAGTTCGTAAGTTTACTGGTGCAGTAGTTTTGCAGTTGGCATCATCTGTAATCCACTTCTATGTTTTTCAGATCCTATGGACAGTAACAGTCAGTACCTTCATCAGCTACACTCTGAGCCCAAGAGCTAATACTGTGCCTAGAAGAACTTGTCTATGTGGGAGAAATTTCCAGAGAAATTAATTAAGTAAAAATATAAAGAGTGGAGAAAATTCAAGGCCTTAAAATAATTGAATTTTAAGTGCTCAGACTTCATTATGCCAAATAAAAATATCAGACTCTTCCTGGAATTTGAAAAGAATCTGTTAATGATAATGCAGCTACCTGAAAATACATTCTTTGTAGAATGGCAACAGTGCAGCACTTACTGAGCTCTTAGTAAAATAAATGAAGTGCTCTGTGATTGCCTCCTCTGAACAGGCAGTGCATACTAATCTTTCCCCACAATAGTGTCTATCAGGGAAAAGCTGTGATCTGTACAGATATTTAAGCAGAACAAACTGTAGGCTCTGCCTATGCCTTTTTTACAAGCATGGATGCACAGGAGAAGTTAATGCCTGGATAACTTAAAGCACTGGTGGCAGCAGAAGTGTGATGTTTTATTTTTTTAAATTCTGAACATTTTGCTACCAACTTCTGAGTGGTAATTCAAAAAGAAAAAAGGGGAAAATTGGACACATGAAAGATGTAATAAGAAGCAAATTCCCACTACAAAAGTCCTGTGATTGACGTGGTCTTGTCATTATCATTGAAAATAATCTTCTGGTGTGCTATAATGACAAGGGGATGTGTAATGTTATTCTGATACAAGAAAAGACTCTGTACATTCATTGATCCAAGGAATTCTAATTCACCCCATAGAGGAAGATAAGAATCACAACAGCAGGCAGTTAAAAGTCCATCTGACCCTGTATCCTGGCTCTGACAATGCCTAGTACTTCATATTTCAGAAGAAAGTGTCAACATAGCTGCTGTATTGTGCACATTTCTAAAAATGAACAGTATTAACAGTAAGTGTGATCTTATCTCCTGTGCTTTTCACAGCTAACTGACCATTATTGGCTTCCCCAACAGCACTTACCATAGCAAGTGAGTTTTATATGTGCTCTCTTTTTCTTTTATACAGATATATTTATGCATATGTATACATTCATGTCTCTAACACACAGATAATACATATGCATGCAATAGCTGAGATTACAGAACATCCTGACCTTTTCTTACATTTAAGAATCATTTCTGTACTTGACTTTAAAAGGAAATACAGACTTAACCAGCAATAGCCAGCCCAGTTTTTTCATTTCTGTTCTAATCATAGCTGGAACTGGTTACAGACAGATTTCTCCAAGAAATGTTTCAATATTTTTCAATGTGGTTAACCCATTAATGGTTTTAAAAAGGCACCAGTTTAAACACAGACTCCCAAGTCTGAGGAAACAAGCTTCATGATATGAGATGTAAAAGATTCAACTTCTTCAGCTTATCAACAGAAAGCTTTGGGAGAGTGATAACTCTTGATAGATACCTAGACAAACCAGTAATGGGAATGGTTTGACCTCTTACAAAGTAGCAAGACAATGATCTACTATTTAGAAACTAATGATCTCTACCTTGAACTAAGAGACCATTTCCTCAAAGCAAGATGAATGAAAACGAGAGGTGACTAGAAAGTATAACAGTGGTGCCATGTCCTGCCAGCTTTATGGTAAGATTGAGTCCTCTTCTGGATGCATGCTCTGCTCCACTGTTTGTGGGAGTCAGTGCTTGTAGCACATGAAGGAGAAGACTTGACTCGAAACATCTTAGTCTCCCCAAGGCCTATGGAATGATTTGAGATTCAGATTCATTTCCATAATGAGACATGCTCATAAAAGGTGGAGCTTTACCCTAAGACAATATAATCAGATTTCATGTTTTGTAGCATCAGCTGGTTACCAGTAAATGTAAGAGGATTTTTCTCCTAGATTTGTCAGAGCTTCAATCACTGGAGGGGTTTTTACCTCCCTCCAAAGCACAGGAGACAGAAACTCCATGTCCTCTCTTGGACACCAGGAATATCCTTGGCTGACTTGATGACATGTCTTGCTTACAAGTCCAAGGTTACTCAGGTCACTAGATTTTTGGGAAGGGTTGTTAAGGAGCTGGGTTGTTTTGGTGTATGCTTGCTTTTCTGCCTTCTTCTGCCACCCAGGGTTGATTTCTTGATGGGAACATGCACAGAGACCCCTCCCACACCTTACTAGTGATGATATACTGCTTTCACTTGTTCCCCTCCAGTGCTAGACACTGCAATTATATGACTGAAATACTGGCTCGGCCTTTAAGCTTGAGCAACAACATGCAAGGAAAACTTAATAGGTTGTGATACTGGGTTGGCTTGACTAGATGCACTTAACTCTGGGCAGTCACTATGAAACTCCAGACCCTCCCTCAGTGTTACAAGGAAAGAGGTTCCACATGATGGAGCAACTTCTCATACTCCAGGCATAGGAGGTTGAGTATCTGAATGCATTTGTACATCTTCCCTAACATCATCCTCTCTCTTATGCCATTGTTAGAGAAGCACTGTCCAGTCCAGGTGTCTGGTGTTAGCTGCTCTGCAGTTCAAATCCTAGGTTTCCCAAAGCAGAGCCTCAGGCATCAAATCTCATAAAATAAATAATTTTATGGAATGGTACAGCAGCAGAGTCAGCTTGAGCTGGTTGCCTCCAGAAAGCAACCTCAAACAAAGGAATCCCTGAGCATTTACACCTTATAGGCTGTGCCTCTGCCCTTCATGCAGTCTTCACACACCTTTCACGCACCCTTTGGTCCAATGATGATTCTGGCCTGAGACCCTTCAACACCTTCTGACTCCATGCTGGGTTCCTTCACTGTCTCTAGGCAGGCTGTTATCTTGTCTAGTGGCAGCTGCAGATGACGCTTGTAACCTCCTTATCTTTGGGTTTGGGCAGGCTCTGGAGGCCTTGTCTTGCCTGAATAGATATAAGTTCTTCCCAAGTTCAGCAAATGCAGGTGAAAGTTTACAGCTGGCAGCCTAAGGCTTCAGCAAATCCAGCTGCTTGCGCTAAGTGAAACTGAGAAAACTGCATGCTAATGCACACAACATTATAAGCCTAAGTGAGCTGTTCTGTTTAAAACTTACTTATTTAAGCTAAACAACTACTATGTCTTAACAACATCCAACAACCTGACATCAAGCATAAGCACCTCATAACACAGGCATGTTTTTAAGGACAGAATCATACTGTGTCTATATTGCAAATCATGCTGAAGTGGTATTAAAAGCCAAATAACAGCGTTCTAAGTCAAAGCACACCTTCCCATCAGCAGAGCTTGACTACTATCCCAGGCTGCATCCTGTCCTGCCAATCACTTGTGTAATCTCATGCTGCTGACTCCACTTTCCCTCCATTGTAGCTCTTACTCTACGTTCCCTTTTGGCAGAAAGCATTCCATCATCTCCATTTTCTGCTGAAGTAATATTTTTTCCTAGGCCTGCACACCACCAGCAGCCATCAGAAATGGTGTTGTGAAAGAAATGCTTCACATGGAACACCTCTACCTCTGCTAACTTCTTTATTGCTGGATCATGCACAGCCATGAGAGGGACTGCTTCAGTCAGATGCTGTCCAGAAAATAGCACACTTGGAACTATCCTTATGAAAATATTGGCTATACCATCTGTGTTTTCTCAGAGAGATGCTCCCATGTCATTACTTGGTGTGAACTGGTAAGGCTGAAGAGTCACCACAAGGTACACTTTCCTGTTTACAGGAATGCTCTACCAAAAGGTGAGTTCAGATCTAGGCATGCATTTCCACTCAGTGTGAGGTTTTTCTGGTAGGAGAAGTCAGGTTCATCTCAAGTTCAATTTTTTTCACTTTGAATCTTTTAAAAGGCACGTTACAAAGCCCTCAAAACCCTCAAATTACAGCCCAAGGTAGGAAACAGCTAAAGCAGCAGATAACTAAGAACCCAAATGAGTTTGTTAATTCCCCTTTCCCTTCCTGGCTCTTCACTCCCTTGAGCTGGAAACCAAACCACGATCCACACACGAATAATGCAGCTGCTGTTTCAGAGTTCCACAACACAAATCTGTATCCTCCCTTCTCATCAGATGTTTACAGGAATATTTCTGATCACCTTGCTTTGAAGTCAGAGTCACCAAAACGCAAAGGGGTACACATTACAATTGTAGGAAGCTCTTCCTCCAGAGGAGCACTTCCAGAAAGCCACTTTAATTGTGCAGACACCACTAACTCTGATAAATCTTTCTGTCCTCAGGGGATAGCAGGATGAAGGGAAGTTCTAACCACATCCATTTTTCTCTGCTTTTTTCCTTAGAAAGCCTGTAGTAGCTGTAAACAGCCATAGCCACCCTGAAGCAGTCCTCTGCTGCACAACTGAGTGCTGGATTTAGATCACTTTTATCCAAGGGAAAGAGCTGTAACAGATCCTGCAATCTGATTCCCTATATAAATATTTAAGCAAACAACAGGCCACTCAAATGTTTTCTTTACCAGTGCATGAAAGAACACAATGGTCCATCATGTGCTGGGATGCAATCCCAGTGTGTTGGGCTACTGTCTTGGTTTCAGCTGGGATAGAGTCAGTTTTACTTCTAGTAACTGGCATAGTGTTGTGGTTTGGAGTTAGTATGAGAACAGCATTGATAAAACATTGATGTTTCTCGCTGTTGCTAAGTAGTGCTTAACCTAAGTCACAGGTTTTTCAGACTCCCACACTCTGCCAGCAAGCAGGTGCACAAGAACCTGGGAAGGAGTATGGTCAGACAGCTGACCTGATCTAGGCAAAGGGGTATTCCTTACCACAGGACATCATGCTCAGTGTATAAACTGGGAGGGAGGGAGGGGAGTTGGCCAGAAGGGGTGGAACACTGCTCAGGGACTGGCTGGGCATCAGCCAGTGGGTGGAGAACAATTGCATTGTGCATCGCTTGGTTTTTTTGGCTTTTATATCTTTCTCTTTTCATCTTCCTTTTCATTACAATTATTATTACTATTATAATATTTTACTTTTATTTGAGTTATTAGACTGTTCTTATCTGAACCCACGAGTTTTACTTGTTTTAGTTCTCCTCCCCATTCCATTGGGAAGGGGAAGCAGTGAGCCAGTGGCTCCATGGTGCATAGCTTATTAAGGTTGATCCTTTGGCCTGCAGGACCACTGTGCTTTGTCTGACAGGCTATGTGAAATGTGCACTTTGAGATCCCTGGGCCAGCATCTCACTATTTGCTTTTCTCAAGGTACCACATACAGAATGATTCTTACAAAGTATGCTCACTGGTGTTTTGAATACTGGCAGTGGTGACACGCCAGACTAGCTGGGCACTGTGCTTGCAGCAGCACTCAGAAAAGCATCTCTGGCTCCCTGCAATCTCCTATTTGTAAATGTCACTTAATTGTCTAAGAAAAATTTGGCTGGCTTTTCAATTAGTGGTAATAGGATAAAAGCAATAAAGGACTGTATGTGACAGCAAGTGTCACCAATACCCATCCATTGCCTTCTTGTGCTGGTTGGGAGCACCAGGGACAATTCACATTCTGCTCCAGGGCTGCATTTTTGGCACAGTGCTGATAAAGGAATTCACTGGTAAAAGGCCAGGAACTAAGAAAAGGAAGGAATTGTCTCCCATCCCTCCTTGTCCTGACTCTATAAACAAACCCAAAACCATTTCTGAATATCTGGGAAGAAGGTTCAATATTGTGAGGGCTTTTGTGGAACCTAAGAGGCCACAGTATCTGATTTCAGGGGTGAGCATTCCACTCATCCAACTGCTTTCTAACATCTGTCAGACCCACTGGGATAGTTGAAACTATTTGCAGAAAAAGAATGAGGTCTATGGGCAAATCCCTTTCATGCAGAAAGAAGGTCAGTTGGAGTTTATGCACCGTTTGTCACCTTTGATGGGCCTTCATTCAAGTAAAACCTATCTCATGACTCTTCCCCTGAACTCAACTGCAGCTCAGCCATTGGTCTTCTGCCTGTTGTGTTTGGTACTGGATTAAAGACACTTGAAGGGATGTTATAGTGCAGCAATCTTACATAAGAAATCTACAGTTTGTAAATTAGCTGTTAGCAGCTCTCAGAAACACTTCTCAAAGTCCTCTTCCAGTAGCAGAAATAGCTGTTCACTCTAAACTGTCAGGCCATTGAGTAAGATCAGACAGGCTTACTTGGCAAACTCCTGGTGCTGGTGCCTGATTCATGATTAAGAGCTCTGTCTCAGTTCCCTTTGAGCAGGAAGAGGACAGCAAATACTAATCAAGTTTTTCACTTCCTTCCCAGTCATAGCTCAGAACCCTGAAAAACAGAGACTGTCGTGTCAGAGGTCGCTGTTGCTATGACCAGTTCTTATCTTGTTACCTTCCACAAAAATGGTTATTTCTAGATCAGATTTCTTTCTCATTGTGGAAACTTGTAATTTCTATGATACTTTCAAAACCTCTTTTGGCAGGTTCAAGCTCTGATTGCCTATTTTCAAATGTGTGCACCAAAATCAGTTAAAAATAATTATTACATGGAGAAACACTGTCAGATCCATTTAAATTCAGAGATCTGAAGGAAGGCTGGATGTAGGAAGATGTTCTCCTAGTTCCTTCACCTTCAAGATAAGTGTGTTTATTACTACAACTGTTCACAGCTTTGTGGATAGTCTCAAATGAGACCTTTCTCTGTGTATTCTTTACTCTCACAGGCTCTTACACATTAATTAACTTGCTCAGGCAGCTCTTTCTTACATAGTCCTCACTAAAGTGGCAAAATAAGTGAAATGAAAATATAATCAAGCATGTTAATATATCTCTTCCTCTTTCACACATACACCCACACACAAATACCCAGCTACACACACATACACCCACCCTGCTTGAGTGTTCATCTTCTGTTCCTTCCTTCTGGCTTATCAGAGACTAAAACAGTGACATAGTGTTTTCCAGCATTCATGCTACAACTTCACTGTGTTTGTCAGTTAAAATGCCTCCTGCAAAAGAAAGTATTCTCAACATATGTGGGTGAGAAAACCAACCACTCCGGGGTAATTTCAACAAGTTCTAGTCTTTGAATGGTGCAGGAAAAGAAAAGTCTGTTAAAAGACAAACAAACATTTGGAACAGGTTATCATCTGACTGTGACAGACCATTCCTATTAATTGTGTCCTCTGTGGGCTAATTGTCCAAGTTATTCAAGCCTCTTCACTCTTATAAGTCTCTATAATATTTTGTTTCATATGCAATTGTCCATGTTTGTTCATTTTCCTATCTAGCTCATAAATAGGAGGCAATGTTTAAATGGTTGCATAATATCAACTTAAAAATTAATTACTTTTATGCCATCTCTAATTCATACAGGAGAAAAAGGGAGATGTGGGAGTTTTGTGGGGGATTTTTTCTCTATATGTGTCACACTTTCAAAATCAATTGTAAGAAACTGCATACACACATTGTACCTAAGCAAATCTTGCAAATAAGGAAATACTCAGTACCTACATCCAAGACATGTTCTGTTGGCTGGCTACAACACTAACCTGATACTTGCTAATGTGAAAAACTGGATATAAGGAAAAGATTTATGCAAAATTAAGACATTCAAGTTGTATTAGTTTAACTGAACTAAAAATAACAAAGGTAGCATGATTTTTATATACCACAATTCCAAACTACAGTGCAACATTTGCAGTTTCTACAAAAACTCTTTCAAAAAAGCACAAAGAGATATGAATATCAAAAAAAACCTTTAAATACTCAAAGAAGCATCATAGCATTATTTTCATTAGGGACATAATTCTTCATCACGAGCTGGAGAATCCATGGCCAAAGGTCCAAATAAAGCCTAGGAATTTACCTCATCTGTAACCACATTACTTTTCCCTGCATTATCATTGATTAGCACAGAGGTATGCAAAGTTTTGCATTAACCTGTAGCCAAGGAAAGGTGTTCAGAAGGCCTACCTTACTTTCAGCACAAACAAATCTTCATCACAGAAGTAACTCTAAATACGAGTCGACATTTCACAGGACAGGATATCACAAAGATATGCCAGGGACTCTGAGGAAGCCTGAGCTTTTCTTGTCAGTTCTTTATAAGCCCAGGCTCTGAGTCTGGAAGACACTTTTTGCTAATTTCAGTAATTAACTGAGTCAGCTGGGCACCACCAGCCTGGTGTTTTTCATCACTCTCGAGGGACAGAGGAATGCAGGAAGATGCAGCTGTCAGAAGCTTCAAGCAGGCAGGTGAGTTGCACCGGGAAATGACTCCTTCGTTACAAATGGGAATGCTGGCAGATCATCATGTACCTGAAGGTACACACCTTCAGGAAGATGCACTCCTACCAACTCAGGCAACCATAAAATATGACACTTCCTAGAACAAAACAAATTTTGGATCTGTCCACTATATGCAAAGCATTTTGGTTTTGTAACACACACTGGATTGGCAACTGGCTGGACCTGGGGCTGGAGCTGTAGCAGCCTCACCCCTGTCAGGCTGCTGGATCTGGCCACATTGACATATCAATACATATTGCCCACTCTTCCTGTAGATGCTGGGGGTTTTTTTCCCCCTAAGCTTCTACTTCTAAAAATTGGAAATATCAGCAAACTTTGCATTTATTCTACTGGATACATCTTCCAGGTTCTACCTATTGATGATTTGTATAGAAAGGTTTATGCTTTACTGCTAAGGCTAACAGCTTGCAGCCCTGGGTATCCATTTAGCTACCCAGTTAGAAAACGGGGGGTTGTAGAAACAAGCTCTTTTACCAGGACAGTTATTTGTTTAAAAAGTGCAAAAAAAGGACAGTATCTATATGGACACTGAGGTCTCCAGGGAATACAGGGTGGCTTATTTACAGACTCCCTTTACTGCCTGCTCACTGCAGTAGAGAGTTCACACTGGCACAACAGAGCTCTTGAAGCAATCCCTAAGCAAAACGGGGGGGAACGAAGGCACTGCATCGTTTTGCCGTTATTTAACATTCTCGGCCTGTCCGGCTGTCGGTAGGGAGTGCGACAAGGCAACGAGGCGTCAGGCTCAGCGCTCCCTTCCTCAGCCGCTATGACAGGAAGCGAAGTCCACCGAGGGCACGAGGCCCTCCAACAGAGCAGGGCCCACTACCCCTTTAGGCTGACAAGGCGCTGACCACAGCCCGGCGGAGGGACAGCGAAAATCACGACCCACCGAAGCCGGGCTCAAAAAAACATCCGGGTGGCCGAGCCCCCCTAGGAGGCTGAGGGATCTCGGTCCCCGCCCACCCCTGCCCAGGCCTCTCCTCCCGCCAGCCCCCTCAGCCCGCCCCGCCCCTTCCCTGCCTGTTTATCCACAGGCTGTGCACGTGGTAGCTGCGCCGCGCCATTGGTCCTCGCTCCAGGGAGCTGCAGCCGCCCTGCCAATCGGGGTGCTGTCCACGCGCGGCCGTCCGCGGCCGATTGGCTACTTCTCGGTGATCACGCAGCGTGACGCACTCCGATTGTGCTCCCGCCGAGGAACCAATGAGGCGGGGGCCGATGGGCAGCCCGCGGCGAATAGTAGGGCTAGGAGTTGAGGGGTGGCCAATGAGAAGCGGCCCGGGGCGGGACTTTCCGTTGCGGGCTCTGGTGGAGACGGGCGGGTTTTAAAGCAATCGTCGACGGCGGCCGCAGGCTTCCCCCGGAGCCGGGGAGCGATGGCGGCAGCCGGGCCGGGCCTGGGCCCCGGGGCCGGCGGAACGGTGAAGACGCTGGCCCTGGTGCTGGAGGACGAGGCCCGGCGCGGCGGCAGCAGCAGTTACTGTAGCGGGG